>OZ012662.1:70722704-70901704 GCA_963942545.1 Oxycera nigricornis
AAAACGGTGCTTGATGGTGAGTCATGAGAAAAAAATACGTTTGCTTATGAGGAAGTTGCGGATTTGTGAGTTGGGCCCGAATTGGCTGTTCAGTATTTTCCTTATACGCGGTTTCTAAAATCAGTGTTTTGAAGGAAATGTTTGTATTTGATTTGCAAATATGTTTTGAGTGATAGATTTTAGGTGGGTTTCAAGATATGTAGCAATGATTTTCGTGAAGGGCATGGTAAGCAAATTAAATGATTAGAGAGTTGTTTATTGAGGTTTCCCTAGTATTGCTTGAAGTCGTCATTTTAGGTTTTTAACGAGATACATATACAAACTAGTATTTTTGGATAAAACTGATATCTTCAGTCTATTTATACTGTTTTCATTTTTATATCATTTCCTTTGTTCTTGTTTTTCTTTGAAAAAAAAAATATTTTTTTAAATTCATTCAATTTTATTTATTTCAATCTTCCTAGTCTACATCCATTACAATATTATAATGTCCCCAAGCATATGTGCTAACCCCATCTTCCCTTATATATCGCTTATCATCTAAATAACTTAAAGAAACCTTATTTATACATTCAGTATATAAATTGTGAAGCTTAGATCTAAACACGTACATACTACCTCTAAATATCTTTTTTCTAAACAAGCAATCTCTATAATCATCTAAATTTAGTCTATCCATAATAAGCTTCTTTACACCTTTTGCTTTTTTAATTGTATCACCATTTTCTATACTTAAAGAATACATTTTAGCTCTTAATCCTACAAACTCCTTCATGACTTTTCCATTATTTTCGACTTTCATCATACCCAACACTTTTCCATTTTTCAGCGGAATATTATATATGTTATCTTGAGCGTACTCAGAGGTAGCAAAGTGATCGTCGATATCCGGTAGAATATCATTGTAAAAGTCATTGGTTTGAATAGTGTAAATAAATGAATCCGTATCTATATAGTTGAGAATAATTTTCTCATTATATTTGGGATTCATGAAACGATAGTGAAAATCATACTATTTCAATTTTGATAGATCAAGCACGGTGAAACCAATGTAAGTCGGTTTGTTGGAGCAAGTGAATACTCTATCCACTTTGAAAAGCCGCCATATTAGGGGTAAAAACGGCTGCACTATGAAAATTTGGTTTCGATATAAGACTTCGAGCGCCTGAGTGTCTGCCTCGGCTTTCCCAATCCGTCACAATCTTTACTTTTTTTCTTTTATCAACATTTTCCATCGTTTTGCCATATATTGCGTTGTTTAAAAGCCTGAAAAAGTTTTTTTCAAACAAATTTTTACTGGCTTTGCGATATTGTGTATTTAAGTTTATGTTCTGCTTCATCCAAGTCGATTGTTTTAAACTGTAAAACTCTATGGACACGTGTCAATTTCAAACCATTCGCAATGCATTGCTGTAGATTTCGATATTGAATCACATAATTTTGTTTGTTAGTTAAGTCAGTAGTCAATTTCGCAGTTTTCGAATCAGGAGCTTATTATTTTCTGCACAGAAAGGTAAATCGTTATGCCCATCGTGTTTTGTTGTCGGATACTCCAAATCAACTTCCAATATGTATCCAATGTCCGCGTCTATTGCAATATTAAAAATGTCAACGTCATCTATATTTTCCCTGAGCTATTGAAAGCTAAGCATCCGTCAGTTTATCTTTGGGAGAAAATATTTAAAAAATAATGGTAATCAATCGCTTGTTAAATGGTTGGGATTCTCAGATAAACACAATTCCTGGATAAATGTTAAAAATAATGGTTCTTTAACATATAAATGCGTAATAAAACATTGTGTTTGATTGATTGATTGATTGATGATATTTTATTTATTTATTTAATAATCTTATGTATAACTGAACAAGTTTTTTAATTTTACTTATTTTTCTATGAACACTATAACATTCACAAGTGTCTGGTCCACATTTTGCATTATCATACGCCCATGGGCAGCTCACATAATGCTTTCCATATTTGCAGACTTTCTGGGGTATATTGATATGATATGATGATATTTTATTTATTTATTTATTAATCTTATGTATAACTGAACAAGTTTTTTAATTTTACTTATTTTTCTATGAACACTATAACATTCACAAGTGTCTGGTCCACATTTTGCATTATCATACGCCCATGGGCAGCTCACATAATGCTTTCCATATTTGCTAACTTTCTGGGGCATATCAGTGTAGGGGTTTAGGAAACTATAGATGTTTATAAATTCGTCGAAGTGTTCCTTCAGAATTGACGCTCGGTTAACACAAAAAAATTGTTTGTAATCTACATCGTTGTTGTTGTTGTTGTTGTAGCTATTGTTGTTATTCGTCGTCGTTGCCATTTTCAAATCGTAGTGTGTAGTGGTTGGCGGTTCAAGCTATACTCATAGTGTAGGTTTGTTTCATTTTCTTTAAATCCAGAAATTCTATATCGGTCTCATAGTTTGAATCTTCCTGCTTTATATATTCAACCTCGCCATTACTAGGAATCCTTTGAGCTTCAAACTCATGATATTCATAACATGCGATTTTAAGTGCGCGTTTGGAATAGTTGCCGTCATATGTACATCGAACTGTTAATATTTTATCATCGTCGAACTCTAATTGAAAATGCCGGAAAAAATATTTTTACTCTCGATTATTTCCAGCTATTTCCATTTCTTTCTTTATCAAATCTTGCCGAAATCCTTCTATTGCTTCATCGACTGAAACAAATTTTCTCGATTCTTTTTGATAATAATCATGATGACTTCCATTTCTACGAAAAAATCTCTTTCAATCCTTCCTCATCTTAAATTTAAAGACTCCGTTCTCTGTTTTAATCCGTTTCCAGAAATGGACTATTGTCTACTTATCGTCCCGGGGTCTATTTATAATGTCTTCTATTAAAAAATAGAAAAAAAAAACACATTGTTTATTATTATTATTATTATTATTTTTGCATTTTTTAATACAAATTTATGCTGACCTTAACCTACTACAATCTAGATTTTAAATTTTTTTTCACTTAGCTCATATATTTAATCCTCTTAATTTATCTCTTAATTTAGGCAAACTTACTTGACTTGAAAAATGTTTTGCTATACTTAAATTAGACAAAAAATTGCTTAGAATAGTTAAAATAAAAAAAAACCGTTTTTTGCTATGAGGCGTTTGAAAGCTCATAAAGGACGTCTCATATTGGTCTTCATGGTAGAGATCTACATCGAAACAATTCTGGATTCTCCTACCGCCTGCTTCACCTCGATGATAAAAACAAGCTTATGCGCGCCGGCGCCTGGAAATAAAAAATTAAAAAAAAAATTAAAGTTTCCTTGAAAATTACCTTTCAATTCCATAAAGTATTCAATTGCTGTTGAACACCTACAACAGTGAATATATTTATTGCTGAATATTAGCTCTGTTGCAAGTGTTTTCCTCACAAAATAAAGAGTCCCTGATTCACAATACAATAAGTTATTAACAATTTTTAATTCACTATTATTCAATAATCACACGATCACGATTCACAGTATAATATGTTTTTAACAATTTTAAACCACTGTTATTCACTGATCTCACAATTCACACCAAACAACTGCCGAAAATAATAACGAGACTAACACCGAAGAAACATTAGAAAACTCATTTCATTAAGCAAAAGCACTTCCTTTTATATTAAAGGCAAGACATCCTAATTACCCAGCGCACACCACAAATAGCAAGGCTATTTTCGAGCCTCAGCAAAAAAACATCAGTTTAAAATTTTTTCTCAACGTCCAATTTACCAAAAAATATATATTCCTTATCGAAAATCATTCTAAATTCATCACTCAGAACATATGCTAAATTTTAAAAACCGTAATAAATTCGAATATTTCCTTATCTTCACAAGCGAATAAGAGAATCCAAATCCAAAATCCACCCGAACTTCGTAAATTAGTTTCTTATGCAGTCGTTTTAAAAAAATTCTTTGGAACTGCAAGTCCTTATAGTCATGACTGCTGCAGCTCAACGATAACTTTACCGCATTGAAAAAAAAACTTAAAATAAAAAACAATGAAAAACATTTATGCATAATCAAGTCTTTTATTTCATCATCATCATCACGGTTTATCTCCTCCTCCACTCTGGTACTCCCTTTCAAGAGAATCAACTTGGGAGTTTCCTTCAACAAAAACCTCCAGATAGCCACTTTTTATACGGAAAGTATTTTTAGCTCTTCCATTCTCCTCCTCTTTTACAAGCATTCTACTGGATCCAGATCTGATATTCTGCTTCCTTCGAACCAATCGCTCTAGCTCCCGTTGAATACGAACCACATCAACATCCTCTCTATTATAATCATGCTGACCTCTATTTCTACGAAACACCACTTTCACTTCTTCCTCCTCTTGCTTTTCGTATTCATTCACATGATGTTTTCTCTCTCGCTCTAAATCATCTATGTCACCGAACGGGCAACCCATTGGAAATCGGTTTTTCGTTCTATTTGCAATAAACCCAGGCAACACTTTCCCACTAGCGTAATTTCGCCACCTAAAGCAATTAAATTTCATTAGAAATATGATATTCTCTATATTAAACGCGTACACATACCTATAACCTCAATTTTTACATGCTGCCAATTCCGAAATGAAAATAACTCATCGAAATTCCTTAAACTGCAATCCTCTCCATGCCTCAATGCCAATACCAGCGACCTCGTACCATCCTCAGGCGTCATATACACCTCCAAACTATCCGAAATAACTCTCGCATTAATAATACGAAAACTGCGCCATACTACTTCACATATGCAATAATAACACCTATCCGATAAACGCTCTATCCAAAACATTGCGTCTTTTTCGCCTCTTATCTAATTCACAACTAAAACACCTACACATTATGAGAACATAATTATCAAACAAGGTGTCGCACTCACATTAGCATTTGTCAACCTCCAGACATCTAAAATTATCACAAAACGCCACCAACACACATGCTGATAAGAACTCCAAGCACAATTGTCCTTCACACAATCAGCCATTCGTTCACAAGAATTTTAACACGCTATTCAGAATCCCAACTCATTTAAATGACCTTCACTCAATCTCTTATCATCAGCCATGTATGAATGATCTCACACCCTGCAACGAGCTAGAATGTTGAAATTTAATAAAACATTTTTTTTTCTTCTATATAAAATTTTTATTTTTGATTATTATTATTATTATTATTATCTTATTCATAAATTATATATATATATATATATATATATATATATATATATATATATATATATATATATATAAATATATATGTATATATATATATACACAGTAATACTTATAAATTGATCTTATTGGATTTCAAGTGGATGGTTATTATTTTTGTGTTTATGGGAATATTATGTGCAGGATGTTTATATAGATGATTCAAGGTTTGGGTATTTGGGGTAATGTGTTTCAGATATGACTCAGAATATTGCATTTTGTTGAGAAATCAGAATATTGCGTGTTGTTGCGAAATTGAAGATGATGTCATAGGTGTTTCCTGGGATATGACTCAGAATTGAGATATGACTCAGAATATTGCATTTTGTTGCGAAATCAGAATATTGCGTGTTGTTGCGAAATTGAAGATGATGTCATAGGTGTTTCCTGGGATATGACTCAGAATTGAGATATGACTCAGAATATTGCATTTTGTTGCGAAATTGAAGATGATGTCATAGGTGTTTCCTGGGATATGACTCTCACCGCGGTTGGGAAAACTCCTTTGACCTTGAACTTTGACCCTGACCTTTGACCCTTGACCCTGACCCTTGACCCTTGACCTTTGACCCTTGACATTTGACCTTTGACCCTTGACCCTTGACCTTGACCTTGACCTTTGACCCTTGACCTTTGATCCTTGACCTTTGACCTTTGACCCTTGATCTTTGACCTTTGACCCTTGACCTTTGACCCTTGACCTTCGACCCTGACCTTTGACCTTGAACTTTGACCTTGACTTCTTATCACACCTATTCATCAGCATGACTCATCGCGGTTGGTAAACACCTGGCCGTGGGAAAACACCTTGACACCGACCTTGACCTTGACTTCTTATCACACCTATTCATCAGCATGACTCATCGCGGTTGGTAAACACCTGGCCGTGGGAAAACACCTTGACACCGACCTTGACCTTGACTTCTTATCACACCTATTTATCAGCATGACTCATCGCGGTTGGGAAACACCTGCCCGTGGGAAACACCTGCCCGTGGGAAACACCCCGACAGCGATAAGAAATGGCGCCCCAGACAGCGATAAGAAATGGCGCCCCAGACAGCGATAAGAAATGGCGCCACCGGAAGCGATAAGAAATGGCGCCCCAGACAGCGATAAGAAATGGCGCTCCAGACAGCGATAAGAAATGGCGCCACCGGAAGCGATAACAGGTGACGTCATGCGGGGGCGGTAATCCGATACCCGTGGGAAAAAAATGGGGACCGTGGGAAAAAGTGGCCCAGAATCCCCACATCCATACTACTAGTTTTGTCTCAGTACATATTTCCTTTTCACGTTCATTTTATCACTTAATTTGATCATAAAATAGCCATGAAAATATATGCATTAATTTTTATTTAATTTAACTCTCAATAATGGAAAATCATTTTGGTTCGACTCAAATACCTGTCAATAATGGAACCTGTTAATAGTGGAATTCGTGTCAATAGTGGAAAAAAATAATTCCCCGTGGGATTTCGCTATTGACAGGTTTTACTGTATTTCATCTGATAATATTAAGTTCATGGTGTTTTTTGATGTTACAGGGATTTTCACTTTATGCGTTGCTAAATTTTTAAGTGGAAAATAAGGTCAATGAAAGGGGTCATACTTCTTGTGAAAATAAGTTATTTTGCAACATGTAGAAAAGTTATCAGAAAAAAATTAAAAGCTAAGACGCCTGAACATTTTGCAGTTCATCATAGTCTCTGGCGAGGAACTTTACAGTACCCTATTAAATCTGACAAAGAAGTAGAAAATATGGTACGTTCTGCTCAAGTAAAATCAAGTAAAATCGTCAAAGGCAGAAATTGCTTTATTTGAAGGAGTAAATATATCCAGAGGAAGGTTCATTACACTGAAATGGGCAAAAACTGCTTCAGAGGTAATAATCACCATTTTTACCTGTTTGGTATATGCTCTGATTTTATTTATTTTGTTTTTAAACAGAAATAACTTTTCAGGTTGCAGTTAGCCAGGTGAAAATGATGTCTTCAGTTTAACCGATGAACCACTTACAATACCAACAGCTACAAAATTATTTTGACTGCCATCTGGATTCAAATTATACAATTAGTTATCATACTTCTCATTACATTAGGACTCAGCAATGTCAGAAAATGTACATTGTAAAATCTTCAACACCCTTAAAAATGCAACACATCCACATACTATAATACTATTATTTATTAGTCCAAAGCAATAAAATAAAAATTGATGTAAAGTTTTCACAATAAAAATTTAAATTCACGCCTCCTTTTTAAGTCATCTTCATCATTTTGCAAGTTTTTTTCCCATTTTGCTGGCGCATGGTACTTAATTTTGCTAACATTTTGGCATATTGCGCTGAATCTCGATCACGTATCGTGCTGACAATAAGACACCAGTATCTTGGCTCCTCGCTCGCCCTAATAGCGATCATACGGTAAAACTCCCTCACCAAAGTTTCAGCTTGGTCATAAAAAGCTGTTTTCTATCATACCTTCTCTTCCTTGCACAGCTTCCGTCAAAGTGGCTCGCCTCGTCATCCACTTCGTCATTGCCACGATTGGAAGGTATGAATAGTAATGTAAGATAATCCAAGAGGGCGGTGGTAAAATAAAGAATATTATCAAAGAAACTAGTGTTTTTCCTCTAAATATTAAAATATAAGTATTTGTTAAATTTTTTTGCATAGACGAAATATAACTTGCGTGCAATGTGGAACGTTTTGTCCCTTTTGGACGTAATGCTTTTTAAATCGTCAAATTTACTACTCATACGACGGTGGTTTTAGACTTCCAATAAAAAATGTTTGCATGAATTGCAAAAATAAACCTAAAGCCAACACAAATTTATCAAAACATGCAGTGTGTCGATGCAAATCAGCTTGCATGTTTTACAAAATATGATGTGCTAAGATAATCTGTGTCGACCGATGAAATTGATCTTTAAAATTCCATAGTAACTCTCTTCTTTTTACCATCGAGCTTGGGACTAGCTTTGGCGAAGTTATGGACAAGGCATATATTGAACTCTCTTATAGGTGTTCATTTCTGACACGCCACTGAATAACGATTGCCCACTATTTAAAGTCATTCATTGTAGTGGCTAGTTCAGTGAACATTGATATACAAACATTTACACCAAAACGGCTTTGAAAGTCATTCAATCTTCACAAAAAGTCAAACAATCTATGCATTACTTACATATGTAACGCATTGAATTTTACTGCGCTGATACCTTGAATCTAACGTCAGTCCTGGTATCAGCGCAGCGACTGACTCACTGGCCACAATTCTGCCTCGGTACGTGCATAACGCTACATATCAGTGTTCTGGAATCGCGTTGCTCGAAGCGCCGAACTAGACTTTTCAGCTCCAACGACAACGCCAACACACTGTTTGCCTTTTCTTTGATTGTTTCTTCTGCTGCGCTAACGTGATGATACACTGCGCTACTAAGTAACTGAGACTTCTGTCTGGTATCAACGCATTGGTCTCAAAGACATTGTATCAGCGCAAAAGCTCTGCGTTACACGTGTCTACATTACTGGAATGAAGTATGGGATCGCACTTATTTTTTTTATCGTTTTCAGGTGGATGTAGGGTAGATCGCCTCCTCGCGGTGCATCCTGGGTAACGCTTAATGATCTACCACGGCACGTCTCTCGATTGTTTTTGGACAACTCTCTCGTCTTAACGACTATATCTGATGCTTTGGGCTGGTAGTAGTGGTATTCTGTCACCTGAGTACGCAAGAGTGACATCTTGCGGAAATGGCTTTCAGGCTAATGCCAATGCTGCCTCCGTCCCGGTAAAACCCTGGCAGGCTTCACGGTACGTTCAAAACTCGTCGCCATTAGTCTGGCCGTGTAGGTTCAGTTGAGTTTGGACTCCTGATTAATCCCCGGCCCGGCTCTGAGCACATATCCTCATAAGGGAATGTGCCAACCCTCGCATGGCCTCCCTGCTTCGGCATAGATAACCATGGGGTCTCAGGGGCACTGCACAACGAGTGGAGATAGCGGCTGTGAGGGGGACCCAAATCGCAATGAATCCCGATAAATTTAAAAAGGAAGATCCACTCGGCCCGGAAGGGAAGTGGACGAAGGTGACGCGTCCTCCTAGTGGGAAGAAGACCGCGATACTCAGCCAACCCCCTACTTCTTCGAGGGATGCATGCTCCAAGGCAGCTATGCCAGGGGCAAGTACTCCCTCAGCCAAGCCTATTGGCGCTAGCGGTAACACCAAGGCAACGGCGAACAAGCCGGCCCGCACTGTTTCCGGAGCGCCCTCCAACACCGCTTCCACTTCAGGTGTTAAGAAGCAACAAAACCCCTCAGTCACGGCTTACAGAGACAGAAGGTCTGCCTTCAAAGTCCTGAAAAGGCTGAAAGATTTACCTCCGGATGGTCTTTCCCAGAAGGATAAAATCTCCCTGAAATGGGCAACCACCACGGTAGAGGCTTACAAAGCCTCTATTCCAAAGAAAGAGGCAACTCATAAAAGATGTAGATCTAATGAGTCGGCCCCAATTCAACCGAGCGTCCCACTCCCGGTTAGTAAAAGACCAAAACTGGTCACACCCAATCCTGTTAAGGGCAGGAGTTTCAGTGAAGCTGCCAAGGACAGCTTGGTATGGGCTGTTATCGACAGAAGCAGTAACGATGGTACCATCTCACCGTCAAATTGGAAGATGGTAGAAATCGCGCTTCTTCGGGTGTAAAAGCCCATACTCGAGGCAAATCCTGGCCCTCCACCAAGTTGTCGTGATGCTGGCTGGTACCAGGGTCACGTTAAATTGATAGCCTGTACAGATCAACGTTCAGCGGATCTTTACAAGCAGGCTATAGGCAGATTGGGAGAAGTCTGGCCTGGAGCAAAGCTGGACGCTGTCTCTAGGGAAGATATCCCGAATAGGCCTCGGTCCAGGGCGTGGATACCAGCGGAGCCATCCACACCGGAGGAAATTGTTGAGCTAATCAAGCTCAGTAATGCTGACCTCCCGGTGGAAAATTGGAAGGTAGCTAAGGTTAGCAAGCCCAGCAATGGACAGCGAGAGGCCCTCATAATCCTCAACGAGGAGTCGCTAGCTCCATTGAAGTCGAAGAGCGGGGTGATCAGCTACGGTTTCTCGGCTATCACCCTGCGAATATATCGCAAGGACCGTACTGGGAAGGCAGTACGGGAACCGAGCAAGGAGAGTGGAGGCGAGGGAACTGTGGAAGCATCAGTAGACCCGATCGTGGACCTCTCTGAGTCAGATCTTCTCTCCGATGACGGAAGAAGCACCACCTCCACTGCGGGGTTGGTTGGGGACCTTCTCAGATCCCTCGACCTGGTTGAGGAGGAGGAGATGTCCTTATCTGACGAGGAGGCGGATAAAACAGTGTGTTGCGATGCTGAGGTTTCTGCGGATTAACCTCCAGCACTCTAAGGCGGCATCCGCCGCACTGCTCCTCCACCTGGCCCAAAGCGGAGAGGAGCTAATACTAGCCCAGGAACCTTGGGTTGTTGGAAACCGAGTTTGCGGGCTCAACTTGAAAGGATACAACACAGTATCCTTCAACACAGCAGGTAAACCAAGAGCTTGCATAATTGTAAAGGAAGGCTTGAAGTTTTTAACCTTGTATAATTTCAGTGACCAGGACACCGTTGCGATAGCAGTGGAAAGACAGTCCAAACTCCTTTTGCTGTCTCCTGCTATATGTCGCATGATGTTCTGCCACCTCCAACTAGCCTGCAGAGGATCACAAGGGAAGCCACTGCAAGAGGCATCCCTCTAATAGTCGGAGCGGACGCCAATGCCCATCATCGCATCTGGGGTAGCACCGACACGAATAAACGGGGTGAGTCACTATTTGAATTTATCTTATAACATGACTTAGCCCTAGCTAACAAAGGTGAGGATCCTACCTTCATCACGGCAAGCCGTAGAGAGGTTCTGGATATCACTATGACGAATGAGCACTTGAACCAAGCTATCAAGGGATGGCACGTATCGCAAGAGTGCTCGTTCTCCGATCACCTATATATAAGGTTCGATTTGGCATCTGATCCTCCGACAAATCCAACCTTCATTAACAAAAGGAGGATGGATTGGGTCAAATACCAATTGGTATTCGAGTCTGTGCTAGAAGGCGGACCTCCAGAGATTGTAGACATACCCGGTCTTGAGGAAGCCTATGGGACCCTTACATTGGCCTTCAATGACGCAGCAAGGTCTGCATGTAGTCCAACGAAGCCTAGAGGGAAGTACAAACCCCCATGGTGGAATAGTGACATTGCGGAGCTGCGGAAGGAATGTAGGAAGTCCTTCAATCGGGCTAAAGAATCTAATGACTGGTCTTCTTATAAAACAAAACTGAAGGAGTTCAAATCCTCTATCAGAAAGGCTAAACGCACCTCTTGGAGAAGCTTTTGTGCAGAAATAGAACACTCCAAGGATGTCAGTCGCCTGCGAAAAGTCATGACGAGCTCCCCCTCATTTTTAGGGTCCGTTAAGGACGCAAATGGAGTCTGGACGAAATCCAGCTCCGAGACTCTGTCCGTTCTCGTAGATACGCACTTCCCGGGCAGTGAGGGTGTGGCTGACAAAGCGGATCCACACACGCTCCCGGAGTGCATGCCAACTACTGTGCCTGTAAATGACAGGCTCCTACGCTGGGCAATCAGCTCATTTCAACCCTTCAAATCCCCTGGCATGGATAACATTTCACCTATCGAGATCCAGCAGGGTATCAATATAGCACTGCCATGGCTGAACGCCATTTTCAAAGCATGTGTACGGATGGCTTACATTCCACAGCAGTGGAGAGAAGCAAAAATAGTTTTCATACCTAAAGCGGGTAAAACATCCCACTCCTCACCTAAGGTTTACAGACCTATCAGTCTCACCTCTTTTCTGCTAAAAACTCTGGAGCGACTGATAGAGATTCATTTGAGAGCTACTCTGAAACCACTCTCTAATGCGCAGCACGCATACACAAAAGGGAGATCGGTTGAAACAGCTCTTCACTCGCTCACCAGCTACATCGAAAATCGCTTAGCGTCAAAGAATACACGCAAGCAGTTTTTATAGACATCGAAGCGGCTTTCAACAATATCAGCCATAAGGCTATTGGTAAAGCACTCGGGAAAAGCAATGCCGACGACAACCTGATAGGGTTCATCGGTCATTTGCTTAGCAGCAGGAACATCAACTCCACGCTAGGAAACAGTACCTTACAAAGGAGGGTTTGCAGAGGCACACCACAAGGTGGGGTGCTATCACCCCTTCTATGTAACCTAATGGTGGATGAACTCCTGTCAAAAATAGAAGCGTTTGGCTGCAAAGTCGTAGCTTACGCCGACGATGTTGCAATAGCAATATCGGGAAAATTTGTTAACACCCTATCGGAAAGACTAAACTATGCCCTAGGTAATCTTACCAAATGGAGCAAAGAGTGTGGTCTAAAGATAAATCCGCAGAAAACGGAACATGTGCTCTTCACGAGAAGATACAAAATTCCAAGATTTGCTCCACCTAAACTTGGTGAGACAAGTCTCAATCCATCTCATCAAGTCAAATATTTAGGTCTGATCTTAGACTCCAAACTCGCATGGAAAGCAAACATAGGGGAAAGAGCGCGTAAAGCGGCATGCGCAATCTACTGCTGCAAAAGAGCTATTGGGAAAAGATGGAGACTGAAACCCAAAACTGTATCATGGCTCTATACAGCGATAGTGGAACCAATCCTTTTGTATGGCGTGGTTATTTGGTGGCCAGCAATGGCAAAAACATCAAACGCGAACCTGGTTAACAGGGTCAGGAGGACTGCAGCTATTACAATCACAGGGGCTATACGCACTACCCCGACAAAAGCATTGTTTATGCTATTAAATTGGCTCCCGACGGAGCTCCTAACGAAACAGCAGGCCAAGTGCTCTGCTATTCGATTGAAAGCTCTTAATCTCTGGCGCGATGGGAATATCGGCCACTCCACCATATTAAGGAGGGATGGAACAACGCCAGAGAAAGTAGACCTCATTCCTCCGATTCCCTGCTTCCACCACAGTTTCAAGTCCGTCATCCCTAGCAGAGATGACTGGATCATGGAAGGAAATAGGATACAGGAATCGGTCGACATCTACACTGATGGATCAAAAATGGATGGAAAAGTTGGCTGTGGTGTTTACTCCGAACAGCTAGGTCTGAGACTATCCTTCCGGCTACCAGATCACTGCAGTGTTTTTCAGGCAGAGGTCATCGTCATACATAAGGCAGTGGACTGGCTGAGAAATCAGAAAATTTCTATAAGAAATCTCAACATTTTCTCCGACAGTCAAGCTGCTATCCAATCATTATCCAACGTGTATACCTCATCCAAAATTGTAATGGAATGTCGCACACTACTGAACGCGATGTCGCTTCACTGTGAAGTGATTATTTGCTGGGTGCCGGGTCACAGTGATATACCTGGGAACTGCGAAGCTGATGCCCTAGCTAGAGCTGGCACTGAGCTCCAGGATTATACACTAACACCCCAAGTCAGCCATCCGTTGGCCTGCGTCAAGCTAAGTTTCAAGCAGTATTATACAGAGGCTGCAAATAGGGCCTGGCTGCTGGAAGAAACCTGCAGGACAACCAGGCAAACTTGGCACACACTAAGCTCAAAGCGCACCAAGCAGCTCCTCAACACGAGCCGTGAAACATTAAGTTTCATCGTATCCGTACTGACGGGTCATTGTCTCATTGGCAGACACGCAGAAAGACTGGGTGTCCCTTTCCACGATTCCTGCCGCAGCTGCAGATCGGAGGAGGAGGAGGAAACGATCCAACATTTTCTGTGTGAATGCCCAGCACTATCCAAGAAACGCATGCAAACCTTAGGCTCACCTTTCCTGGACAGCCTCACGGAAGTAGCTGATTTGAACATTAGCTGCGTTGCCGGATTCATACGAGAATCGAAATGGTTCTCGTCACCCAACAGGTTTTAGTGCCGCTCCCTATTAAAATGTGGTATCACAATGGGCCTATCTTGGCCTAAGTGAGCCGCCTTTTGACAAAGGGGGCTGCCACTACAACCAACCAACCAACCAATCAGGTGGAAATCTTTAAAAGATAAACATTTGCTCCTGCTTCTCGGCATGTCGGATTTTTACAGACTAAAACCACCCACGCTTCGTTGAAAACTTTCACTCTTTCACTCATTGCTTGCACTTTCCATGTGCAATATATTCCCTGAATGCGTGTGCATTTACTTGGTACTTCGCAGACGATTATTTAGAATATGTGATGTATCAGCAACTGCGTACTTCATTTCACAAATTGTTGCTTTTCACTATCTGTCTCCGTAGTTTTTCAATATTTGATCCTTCATGCTATCACGCCCAATGTTATCTCTGCTCAAAACAACAACAACGATTTCGATGTATCCACGATTCGCTTTCATGTTCAAGACCTGTCAACACATACCCCAGTCAAATTAGCCTTCAACCTCGGAATGGAAGCGAATAAGGTGAAAATTTGCATAAATCTTTATTTTGATGTTCTTACGACTGACAAAAAAGTCTCATATCATATCGTGTCTGCGTCATAAGTTATTCGAGGTCAAAGGTCGGGTAAATCGATTTTTTGCAATTATTTCGTTTTCTATGGGAAATACCGCGTTCGAGGTTATTATGAATTTTGTAGGTCATACAAATATCTACAATTTTCATCGCAATCATTTTTTTATAACTTCAACCATTCTCGAGATATAGCGTGGAGAGTGGTGAGCGCGCATCCGTATATGTTAAACTAACATAGGTATAAGGCGTTGATAGGTGGATGGATGATTATACAAAAATTTTAATCAAATTGAAAATATAATTATTGCAATTGTATGAATTTTTTTATTTTTAAAAAATACTTTCATTCATTATTTATAGCTAAAAAAAATTTATTAAAATATGTGCAAATATTTAGACTAAAAAGTAAGTCTTTCAAATATATTATAATTCATAGAGTATATATATTATATGTTGACGAAGTGGAAATGCATATAGGGTATAGAGGGCCAATACGGGGACCGAGGAAATATGGCTCAGTATGGAAATCATATATAGCCTATATCCCTATAAGATATAAATAACTGCAAAGTCGCTATAGATCCGTTGCTACTTTTTCAGAGAATAACTGTAAATAAAAAGTTTGACCACCATCTTGAGAAATATCTACAATATGAATTAAGTCCATACCCGACATCACTATTTGACAATGCTGGCATGCGAAAAAGTCCTAAAGCAAAATTTTACAATATTATGGAACCTGTTAATATTGAACTTGACCATAATAATGTTACATATATCATCGATGGTGGATTTATTTTGCATCGCGTCGTATGGAACAAAAATGATACTTTCTCTGTGATCCTCAATAAATACATCAACTATTTACAAAATCATTTTGGTTCAAATGTTGTTGTATTCGAAGGATATGCAGATTACAGTAAAAACGTAAATGCTATGGAGCAATACAATACATTTTCAACATTTTATGAGGTACGTTTTGATGCAACAATGATTGTGCCGACCAGCCAAACAGGTACAATTATTTTTTTTATTGAAATGCTTATTGAGCAACTAACAATTGGTAACATCGCAACAAAACAAGCTTGAGATGATGCTGATGTTCTAATCTTCAAGACAGCCATTGCAATATCCGAGCAACAAAAAACTGCTGTCATCGTTGGGGAAGACATCTATCTGCTGCCCATATTAATCGGACGAACAAAATTACATCAGCGAGAAATTTTTTGTACAAAAATTGGCAAAGGAAATATTGAGACAAGGATGTGATCATCAAAAAGCTTCGACAAATATCCTCGCTGCAAAGAACACATTTTATTTCTGCATGCGTTTACTGGATGTGAGACAACATCGTCACTTTTCAGAAAAGGAAAGTTGCAGATTATTAAAATGTTCGAAAAACATCCTAATTTGTGGCAATCAGCACAATTATTTGAACAAGGAAACTGTCCTCCAGATATATTATATAATGGCATACGTATTGTTTTAGCGATGTATAATGCTCCGAAAACTGAAAAGAATATTGACAATCACAGATACCTGCAATTTATTAAATTAACAAGGCAATAATGGAACCTGTTAAAAGTGGACTTCGTGTCAATAGTGGAAAAAAATAATTCCCCGTGGGATTTCGTTATTGACAGGTTTTACTGTATTACATCTGATAATATTAAGTTCATGGTGTTTTTTGATGTTACAGGGATTTTCACTTTATGCGTTGCTAAAAATTTTAGTGGAAAATAAGGTCAATGAAAGGGGTCATACTTCTTGTGAAAATAAGTTATTTTGCAACATGTAGAAAAGTTATCAGAAAAAAATTAAAAGCTGAGACGCCTGAACATTTTGCAGTTCATCATAGTCTCTGACGAGGAACTTTACAGTACCCTATTAAATCTGACAAGGAGTAGAAAATATGGTACGTTCTTCTCAAGTAAAATCAAGTAAAATCGTCAAAGGCAGAAATTGCTTTATTTGAAGGAGTAAATATATCCAGAGGAAGGTTCATTACACTGAAATGGGCAAAAACTGCTTCAGAGGTAATAATCACCATTTTTACCTGTTTGGTATATGCTCTGATTTTATTTATTTTGTTTTTAAACAGAAATAACTTTTCAGGATGCAGTTAGCCAGGTGAAAATGATGTCTTCAGTTTAACCGATGAACCACTTACAATACCAACAGCTACAAAATTATTTTGACTGCCATCTGGATTCAAATTATACAATTTGTTATCATACTTCCCATTACATTAGGACTCAGCAATGTCAGAAAATGTACATTGTAAAATCTTCAACACCCTTAAAAATGCAACACATCCACATATTTACTATAATACTATTATTTATTAGTCCAAAGCAATAAAATAAAAATTGATGTAAAGTTATCACAATAAAAATTTAAATTCACGCCTCCTTTTTAAGTCATCTTCATCATTTTGCTTCCCCATAATATGTTGTTGGAAATTTCACCAATCTGCCTTTATCTACCACCGTATTTGCTTTTCGCCTGAAGGCCCGACAAGTTTTCTTCCCATTTTGCTGGCGCATGGTACTTAATTTTGCTAACATTTTGGCCTATTGCGCTGAATCTCGATCACGTATCGTGCTGACAATAAGACACCAGTATCTTGGCTCCTCGCTCGCCCTAATAGCGATCATACGGTAAAACTCCCTCACCAAAGTTTCGGCTTGGTCATAAAAAGCTGTTTTCTATCATACCTTCTCTTCCTTGCACAGCTTCCGTCAAAGTAGCTCGCCTCGTCATCCACTTCGTCATTGCCACGATTGGAAGGTATGAATAGTAATGTAAGATAATCAAAGAGGGCAGTCTAAATCAGATCGGTTTTAAATTCAGTGGTAAAATAAAGAATATTATTAAAGAAACTAGTTTTTTTTTCTTGTAAATAATTCCGGGTTTATGAGTTCTTAACATATTTTTGTTAAAAAGTGTTGGCATAGACGAAACATAACTGGCGCAGTCGACGTCTTAAGGAAAGAAGAAGTCCATTTTAATACAAAAAACTCAAAAAGTTCACGGTTCCACTAAGCACTTTGTGTAAGGAACAGGTAGATCCGGTCGCGACAAATACGCCAAACCGGAAAATCGCAAATAACGCTCCAACAATCAGGCAACCTACAGTGTAATAAATAAAATATATACTGTAGCAACAACCCTTGTGAAGTGAAAATTTACTAGGTACTAAAACACGAACAGGATGTTGTGCATCACGCCTGAGTTGACCTTGAAAACCATTTCCCTGAGACTGGGTTGAGGGAAACACTCCAAGACAAACCAATTCTTATGATTGCGGTGTATTTAGTTGTGCAACCGCAGAATATATTACAAGAAACCATCAGTTAGACCTTTCACATAGCGACAGAAATGACAGATTTTTGATTACTTAAACTAACAAAAACTTGCTTAACCCAAAACTCATTAATTAATCAACAACTCATCCTAATTGCAGATCTTTTTTCGACAAACTAATAAATTATATAATCAGGTCGCTGCCAATTTTAATAATACCACAAGCCAAACAAACAGAATATTAACGATCATCTATCTGTTGAAAGACGAACTAGAAAAAATAATGGATGATTTAAATTTCGCATTATTATCATCATTATGACCTGATTCATTTTTACATATGACGAAATTGATTCCCAAAGTCTATCCATTCACGAACTAAAAGAAATAATTATAAGCGTATTAATTAAAGATGGAACAATATCTTATATCATCAATGTTCCTATTTCAACCACACCCTTGCTTTAATATTATCTAAAACAAATACCTAACATACTTGGAAATTTGGAAACATAGACTATAAATATCAAAGAAACATTTTTATATAACGGTCAATATTTTGAAATCCATTAGCTAATAAAATTGTTGAAAAAATAACTTGCCTTGTTCTATTATAAATTGTATTTTGAAAATAAGCACCGAGATAAAACGTTTATTATTAATTATAAACATAAACGATAGAATAAATCAGAATTGCATTGAAAAAACATATAAATTAAGAAAACATAATCTGATTCAGTAGCTGTAAATAAGAAATTAATGTAAAGGTTTTTATTAATACCGTCAAATAATTCCAACAAATATTAACACTTAAATCGATAAAAACATATGTCAGAATATAATTATAAATTAACCTTTTAAGATTTGGAACTAGAAAATTTTAAAAAATTGAGAAGAATTTAATAAATAAAATACATAAGTTAAAGAAATACAATAGAAACTTGATCTTTTGTACTTACAGTTTTTGTATTCGCATCAATATTTGTAATATATCTCTATTGTAAGAATCGCCAAACCATCAAAATTAGCGAAGAAAATAACAAAAATTGTGCTGTTGAAATGCTACCATACATAACGTTGAGGACAACGATAAACATAAGAAGGGAGCAATTGCGCACAACGTAGATTATTATGTCTCAACCAAATTCTCTAAGTCAGACCGTTCCAGAATGATTAATTTATTTGCAAATAAAATATCTAATTAAATTCAGTTATTCAGTTCAGTTAAATTTGATTAAAATCTTTCAAAAACAAAACGTGCAGAATCAGCTTATTAAATTAACTCAACAAAACTTGATTAAATCTTTCAAAAGCAAAACATGCAAAGCCAGCATTTCTTTTATAAACAAAACATGCAACATCAGCATTCAATATACGCTGTTTAATTTTCGAAGTGGACTCATTTTGTCGCGAGCTGCAGATTGCTTTGACGATTCGAAGGTATAAATAGTAATGTAAGATAATCCAGGAGGGCAGCCTAAATCAGATCGGTTTTGAGTTCGGTGGTAAAATAAAGAATATTATCAAAGGAACTAGTGTTTTTCCTCTAAATATTAAAATATAGGTATTTGGTAAATTTTTTTGCATAGACGAGATATAACTTGCGTGCATAGTGGAACGTTTTGTCCCTTTCGGACGTAATGCTTTTTAAATCGTCAAATTTACTACTCATACGACGGTGATTTTAGACTTCCAATAAAAAATGTTTGCATGAATTGCAAAAATAAACCTAAAGCCAACACAAATTTATCAAAACATGCAGTGTGTCGATGCAAATCAGGTTGCATGTTTTACAAAATATGATGTGCTAAGATAATCTGTGTCGACCGATGAAATTGATCTTTAAAATTCCATAGTAACTCTCTTCTTTTTACCATCGAGCTTGGGACTAGCTTTGGCGAAGTTATGTACACGGCATATATTGAACTCTCTTATAGGTGTTCATTTCTGACACGCCACTGAATAACGATTGCCCACTATTTAAAGTCATTCATTGTAGTGGCTAGTTCAGTGAACATTGATATACAAACATTTTCACCAAAACGGCTTTGAAAGTCAATCAATCTTCACAAAAAATCAAACAATCTATGCAAAATAATTGCAAAAAATCGATTTACCCGACCTTTGACCTCGAATAACTTATGACGCAGACACGATATGATATGAGACTTTTTTTTCAGTCATAAGTACAACGAAATAAAGGTTTATGCAAATTTTCAGCTTATTCGCTTCCATTCCGAGGTTGAAGGCTAATTTGACTGGGGTATGTGTTGACAGGTCTTGAACATGAAAGCGAATCGTGGATAGATCGAAATCGTTGTTGTTGTTTTGAGCAGAGATAACATTGGGCGTGATAGCATGAAGGATTAAATATTGAAAAACTACGGAGACAGATAGTGAAAAGCAACAATTTGTGAAATAAAGTACGCAGTTGCTGATACATCACATATTCTAAATAATCGTCTGCGAAGTACCAAGTAAATGCACACGCCCTTCAACCTCGGAATGGAAGCGAATAAGCTGAAAATTTGCATAAACCTATATTTCGATGTACTTATGACTGACAAAAAAGTCTCATATCATATCGTGTCTGCGTCATAAGTTATCATAAATTTTATAACTTCAACCATTCTCGAGATATAGCGTGGAGAGTGGGGAGCGCACAATCACAGATACCTGCAATTTATTAAATTAACAAGGCTTAATAAACCGGTACAGTTATGATCCCTTCCACCTACGAGTGCAGCAGCTCAACATCATATTTATCGGGTGTATTCCCAAGTTCGAGCTTGGTTGGGAAAGATTTACACCTTTAACAATGGGGTGGTTTTTGCAAAATGATATTTTACTTTCTACAACAACATTATTGTCACCAGCACCAGAAGAACTGTTGAGCATCATCTTCTGTAATTGCAAAAAAGGCTGTGGTGCTAAATGTGCATGTAGGAAAGTAGGGTTGCAATGCTTTTGAGTATGTGGCCAGTGTAGTGGCCAAGCATGTCTTAACACTCCATCAACATCAAATAGTATTGATGAAGAAATGAAATATATACCTCAAGAAATACTTGAGCTCGCGGAGACAAATGTCACCGATACCGAAGATTTTGATTATGATCAACTAATCGACTTTGAAAAGCAAGACGAAGAAGACAATGATGAATAAGACGAATTATACACATATATTTGACGATGTAAAGTCATAAAAAAAAGACAAATATATTTATTATAATTACTTATTTACATATAATATAAGAATGAAAAATAAATTTAATATCGTCGTATTTGATTTAATATTTGTCACATATTTGTTGGTTGTATATATTTATTCATTGATAATTTTTAAATAAACATTATACCGATAATAATAATTTAATCCGAATATTAACGTTTAAATGAAACTATACAAACTCTTTGAAAATCATAAAGTATACAATAATGAATATTATTACAAAAATTTCTTACTTATGAATCACATATTTTAAAATTTGTTATAAATAAATTAACGTGTCACATGTATAAATAATAGTAAAAATAATGTCACAAATTTTATTTTCAATTTATTAATAAATTTGTGTAATCTACAATTTACTCGTCGACGCCGTTTAATATAGAGTTTACATATACGAATGCGCGCTCCCACGCTATATTTCGAGAATGGTTGAAATTATAAAAAAATGATTGAGAAGAAAATTGTAGACAATTGTACGACCTACAATATTCATGATAACCTCGAACGCGGTATTTCGCATAGAAAACGAAATTATTGCAAAAAACCGATTTACCCGACGGTTGACCTCGAATAACTTATGACGCAGACACGATATGATATAAGACTTTTTTGTCAGTCATAAGAACATCAAAATAAAGGTTTATGCAAATTTTCAGCTTATTCGCTTCCATTCCGAGGTTTGCCCTTTTTCTGGATTATTTGACTGGGCTAACAAGCTGTTTGACGTATTTCACTGTTTGGCATCTTGCTCCGCGCTGTTTTGACACCAATCACGTATAGGTGTTTATTCAGTTCGTTCCGTGCCTGTTAGTTTTCTGTTCCAAGGTTGATTCCCCATAATAGAGGTAACTATGGAGTGGAACATCAACATAATTTGTGGTAACAGTTTCACTATGTGTTTGTGACACCTTCATGTAGTGGTTGGTTGTCATTGGCGGGCGACATCAAAAATTTGAGGGACCGAAATTTGGCGCAAGATTTCAAAAATTTTGCATATCGAAACGACAATTTTAGACCTTCAATGAAAAAAATTTGCATGAATATCAAATAGAAACCGAAATCAATTATGCATGTTAGGCTACAGCCTATTCACTCAACGTTTAGGTTCTGAAAATATTTGATGATTTCTCAAATACATATAACATTAGTAATTTTAGTTGTAAACATAGCAAAAAACATTAAAATCAAGTCTCCGAGACATATTATAAGATGATTTTCTATGGTTAATGTTAAACTTTAAAAATTCGTCAATATTGCAGTAAACCACTAAATATTTCATATTAACAGTAAAAACGGGAACACTCGAGTTAATTTGTTAAGCTTTAATGCCACCCTCTTCTTTTTACAAGCGGGCTTGGGACCGGCTTTGGCAGAATTATGGCTATAACCAACATCGAATTTAAAATAAATAATTGATAAAATTCATCTCGTCTCATTAATTTCTGAAACGCCATTGGTTGTGAATTGTAAACAATTCTGGGAAATGTCATTCTTTGTATTGGATATTTCAGAGCTAATGAAAATATGAAATTTTCAATCAAAACAGCTTTTAACTCAATCTTTTGAACAGATAACTGCGTGTATATTTACTGCACTTAAGTACGAAAATGCACTCCTATATTTCGAAAATATGGTAAACCATAAATTTCGCACTTAATATCACAATTTTTTGAAATTCACACTCAATCTTTTGAACAGATAACAGCGTGTATATTTACTGCACTTAAGTACGAAAATGCACTCCTTTATTTCGAAAATATGGTAAACCATAAATTTCGCACTTCATATCACAAATTCTTGAAATTCACAAACTTTCGCGTCAATTTATCAAACTGTTTTCTTTGGGCTGCTACACCTGAGGCTAGCACTGGTTTTTGTCACATAGCACTTCGAAACAAGGTCAGGATTTGTTTAAAACCACTAAATTTCGATGAATACGCGTTTTGCTTTCTTTTTGTTAAGACCTGTCAATGAAAGTCGTTTGACACTTATGCACCTTTGACACTTATGAACAGCGCTCTATTGATACCACACATGTATAGGCGTTTATTCAGTTCGTTCCGTTCCTGTTAGTTTCCTGTTCCAAGTTCCCCATTCAAAGAAATTTGGTTAATTGTTAAATGAGGGAAGCGCGACTTGTGGGGTTTAAAGTAACATATAGCTTTGAAATAGTGCTAAGGTAAAGATGATTACGGCTACAATTTACATTATAAGATACGATAGTATTCATAAGTTAAAGATAAAAACGGATAAAATGATTTGGTATGATCAGTTTCGTTGGCGAAAATCAACGGGAGCTTTCAATATTGAAGCAACTGACATTGAGCTGTATTTTTTTATTCGCGAAATATCAAACTGGAATAATTTCCGGAAGAACCTGACGATTTTACTTCATGCGCTACGGCTGCCGCTCGTTGTAAACGTATGTGAATCCGTAGGATCATTTGATTTCAAAGGGTTTGTAGTGGCGGGATGTTAATCTTCATCTCATTGCGAATAATTTACTTAGAAATGAGATTTGCGCTTACACGCTCCGCAAAAAAATTGAGATCGATAATACGATGTCATGGCTCTCAACACTGGGGGGTGGATTTTCTGCCCTGGGAAACAATTTCGTAAAATATGTAGGGTATTATGAATTTATGTATGAAATTAGATTTTATAAATATTGTTCTAGGCCGAAGTAGCACAAAGAATTTCGCTTCATCAGCTCGCTATCGGCTTAAAGATTGGTGATCCTTATATTGAAAGTCGATGCAAAATATTTTATAGTATTTCACTGATTCAAACTGGAAAGCTGCGATTAGCGAAACATATTATTCGTACGCAATATTCATTTGCGATAAAGTATATTGAAACAGACATGCGCTTGGTTAAAATGTGTGAAGGAGTGTGGCTTAAATTACAGTACGAGTATAAACGTAAATGGGATTGTAAGAAAATTGCCTGTAATAAATTACGCACACCTGAAAAGTACTACATTTTATGGATGTATGATTCTGACTTACTACTGTTACCATAGTAGGAGGATGATCTCACGCACAACTGTAGCCAGTTGGCTTTTCTAACGGGCAGACTAAACGGGTTATAACAGAATTGCTTCAGTAAAGTTTGCTACCCTATATATAAATTTCGTTGCTGGCGGTATTCTAGTGAGGTTTTGGGTAGGCTAATCGTTTTCATTGAACAGGCCCACCATCATAACCCAAGTAGATCGTTGACCGACAATTGGCTTGTGATCAAAGTGAAAGCCATTCATGTAAAATTGCAGGACGATGTTCCGCTGCATTCCAACAATTGATGATCTTATTGTTTCAAAGCAAGCAGTTTATACTCGAGAAATCTTTTATTGCATCTATTCCGTTGAATTTTTCGGAGTTTCTATAAATCATTTATAGAATGAGAAAACAGCGCTCAGAATAAATTGCAACAGATGACGTGAATGCGATAACCATGTATACAATGGTTATATTTAGATTACCGGTCAGATATGAGCTACAAGAAAACTTGTGAGCGGGACACTAATACATCGCATAAAAGATAATGGTGAAGTAGATTTTGAATAGTGTTGTAAAGCACAAATTCAGTGCAGGTAAAAGCAAGATTTGATACAACTGAACGCTCGTGTTGCTATATGCAATAAAATGTTTTTCGAATCTTGGGAAGATTTTGTGAATAAATTTACAAAGCTTGCCTTACCTATTTAGACAAGTGTAGGAAATTTTTGAAGGCGAAGATATCCAGGTCAGATAAGTATTTTAGTGGAAAGTAAGTAGTACGAAATCGTTATCAGTTTTCAGTTTAAGTGATTGTTGTAACGGTACAGGTGAAGGTTGAATTGCGCAATAAAAGTTTGCTTATGAGCAAAGCTTTTACTTCTTGCGTCGACGCTATTGAATAAAATTGTTTTTTCTTTAGATATATCAAGCAGAACTTTTTAAATACCCAAAATTCGCTTTGATTTTACGCAACTAAAAGATCTATTGAAAACCTATATTGCTGACCGACCACAGTTTGTTTACCCAGAATACAGAGCTCAAGACTCGATATAAAACTATGTACATAAAAAAGATAAGTTTAGACACTGTCGGAGAGGAAGACAAAGCCCTACAATGCGAATAGCATCGCAGTAATTAGTAATTGCATAAAATACGAAGTAAAATTAGATGTTGAAAAACCTGGTGATAAATGCATGTTTAACAAACGAAACGTTATAAGACCTGCTAATCTTGCCATCGAAAATGAAAATTCTAATCAATCCAGCAAAGTCCTTCACAAGAACAATTTCTTGTGACATTTTGAAAATAGCACAGAAACTTTGGCCGATAAAATCAAAAGTATTATGGGAAAATCGTTTTAAACCGGAATGACTGCAGAACTCTCTTCAAGGATGCGAATTAAAGAACTCGTCAAAAATATAGATCAGCAGAAATTGATGAAATTCGAAATTTAAACCACTATGGAAAAATAGGGCAAGTTGGAAGTAGTGAAGGTCAACAGTTCTATTTTACAATGGTTGATGAATAAATATGTAAACATCCTTAGCGCATACTTCACTACAGAAAATTGCAATTTCAAAAGGTGCTATAAGTGTAAGAAGACATTGAAATGTGAGAATAAAACCACTTGCGCGAAAAGTGCAGGTGAATACAAAACGGAAAACTTCAAATCTAACGTTTAGAAATGTGCAAAATGTTTGAAAATGCACAAAGCTTATGCAATACTACTGTTTCGTCAGAACGCCCAGAGTGCATGAGGCGACTTATTTTATCTAAGAGGAATGTAAATTACAAGATTCTAGATGAATAATTCCAACAATTTTCGATGCTAGTCCAAGAAACATTCGTCAGAAAATGGGAAGTGAAGAATTACATATTAGGAAACGTAAGAAAATTGGTATTATGGTCTTTAGTGAAATACTGCACGAAGAGTCTGAAAGTAAATATAATAACAAAGGGTTTCAACGTTGCCTTTTGCTACAGACCAGCCAAAAGAGATGGAGGAACGGCAGTGACAGTCAGTCACAAAAGTATAGACTCATCCTATAAGTTTTATAACAATGTTCAATTTTTTCGTATAATATATTGGGCCAAGAATAAAATAAAAACAAGAATTTATATCAGTTTAATGCATGGTTAGAAGTTCAATTAAAAATATTCAGAATATATAAAGTTTAGTTTGACTCAGAAAAGTAAACAGTAACTGAAGTAGATAACTATTTGATAAAAAGAAATCAATAGTATTCGAATTGATATTTCGTAGCATACCCTTTCAAGTTAATGATCTGGATTATGTTAAATTCTCTAATGGATTCATATATGGGGTCTTTGGTGGCGTTTTAAGTATCCTAGGTACATTATAAAGGATTCACTAAAGAACAATATGTACATAATGATTGTCTTGCTGAAACACATATCTGCTATTCAAACCCAGTTTTCTGGCACTCACTCTTAAATCTTCTTTTATATTAATATGTTTACGTACACAGTTTTCAATTTTCAAGTTGCTAATTTTCGGCTGTAAATATCCCTTTTGGGGGAAAAATATCACTAAATGTTTTTCGTTACTGGTGCTTTCAAATTCTTTAGGCATATTTATTGTTTTTAACTTAATTAACGATCGATACTGTATGGTCATCAAGTGTACATGAAATTTACTAGGAAAAACAGCCGGATAATGTAGAAATTTTTCTAATAAATGTTAAGACGGATACGTATAAAGCTTTGAAAAATTTAACTTGATCAGCATGTATCTAGTGGGTTTATACTTTTGTGATTGGCTGTGTTTTAAAAAGGGAATGCATTTTTAAATATAATAATAAACGACATGAACTTTTCAACAATAATAGAAACAAATACAGGGACACAAATACTAAAGATGGGACACCGAACACCGAATCCGTACCCCGGCTACAAATGTAACGGAATGTTCGCAATCGGTTATATACAAATCATAGAATGTTGTTACTGTACCCCCCGGAAAAGGACCTAGATTGTTTTGTTTGCTTTGATCGGCTGTGGTTTTCGGGTACCGGTCAGCCCGTCAAAGATGGGCCTTAAACGCCACTCTTCCATCCCAATGGGTCTCATTGAGCCATCGGAAAAGAATCCGGCTCACCGATTTATTCTAAAAATTTCTCCCGATTTAAAAAAACACTTCTTTTCGATTCCAAAAACATGACTTTTAATCCAATCCGGTTACCAATAAAAAGAGAAAAGAAATAAACACTTTAACCAAATTGTTAAGACTTTATCGCGTCTCTTATCACCACACGAATATTCTACCTTACGCAAAAAAACTGAATAAAGCATATGAAATTCGTTATGTTTTTTTAACTTCTACATACTTCCCTATTTTCAAGACGTGCTGGTTCACTTGGCCAACTAATTGCGGGACGTTACTTTTGGAGTTCTGTACTTGCGGCGCTGCACGACCATTTGGCTACTCCGTGGTGGTGCGTCATGTTTTCTTGGGTCGCTATTCGTGTCTCCGTGCCGTTGCGGTTGCGTCGGGACCCTACCGATACATTTTGTTTAAAAAAACAACAATACGAATGGTGGCTCCTAACGTTAGCAAATGGTATGAAGACTTTCCGCGTATGTAAAACCGTGACAGTTCTCTCCTTGCCATGAGAGGATTTTCTTGAAATACGAATAGAAACACCCTAACCTAATACACTCAAACCTGTTTTTGTGTTGTGTTTTCGTATTAGTTCGGAATTATGGGTTTATAAGGTCGGCATCCGAGTCACCATTCAGTCACCATTTCTCGGCCAAAATTGACGAGGTACGGGGCAAGTCGAATCCCTTCTTGTTTATAGGTGCGCATAATACAACTGATCTTGCCCAAATTGTGATCCCACTTGCGATGGTTTTCGGAGGAAACATATGAGCGAAGTGTTCTCTTGATATCCTTGTTCCTTCGCTTCACGGGGTTAGCCTGGGGATGATTGAGCGCTGTAAACTTTTCTTCCATTAACCAGCAGACTGCGACGGCGGTAGCTGATCTCAAACGGGAAACCAGAGAAAATTTGCCTTTCCCATTTCGATCTATAACGTCAAAATCATATTTTTGCTGGCGTACTGTCCTACGGGTCAAACGCCCCGCCCCGTTGGATCCTTTAAATTATTCAACCAGACTAGGAAATAGTAGTCGGTTATTACCTTAAAGGCACTTTCTATTTATGGTCTGAGATTTTAAACTGTCCAAAGCACCGCGCAACAGTGCTTTTCAGTAGTCGAATACTTATATTTAACTTAGGTCAGTGCTCGGCTATGAAAACAAATTGCTTTTTCCCCTTTTTCGAAGATCTGTCTTTCTGTACGGTGAATGTTCAGTCGAAGTCCGTACAGGGCAGAATTAGAGCTGAGGATAACTTGCATTTTATGAAAGCAGCCCACACTGAGGAGTCCAGTTTAAACGCTTTTTTTTCAAAGTACTTCAGTCAGTGGCGCCACGAAAGAAGAATGGTCCAGAATAAAACGCCAGTACCACGAAATGGAATTGCCGAACCTGCTTTACAGTGGTCGGATTGGAAATGCCCAGCATGCATTTGACCTTTTCCGCATCCAAACTTAGCCCATGCTGGTCCACTACGTAGCCCAGATACTTGAGCCTAGGTCAGCTAAAACGACATTTGCGTCGAGACATCTTTAATCCCGCTTCCCTCAAGCGCTGAAAAATCTCTTCATGAATCGCTAAGTGTTTTTCGTAAGCTGGAGCGTTGGACAGCTTGAACGGCATTCTCCTTAATTGATTCAATCCCTTACCCGGGATGGTAGACGCCGTATATGGAGAAGATTTAACCGTTGCTGGTAATTGCCAATAGGTCTACTTAAGGTCTAAAGTTGAGAGATACTTCACATTTCGCAGTTTGTCCAGAGTGGCAGAAACGTATGCAAGCGGATAAATAGCCAGAGTCTTCACTCTATTGACCTTCCTGAAGTCCACACAGGACCGGTAAGTCTCATCCTTGTTCCAGACCATCAGAATCTGTAAGGCCCACGGACTTACTGAGGGCTCCACGCCGCCTTATCTCAGTATCTCTTCTATTGTGGCATCGATATGCTTCTGTATCGCAGGGGAGACTGGCAAGTATCTCTGTTTAATAATAGTGGAATTCGTACTTATGACGTGTTCCACCAAAGACGTTCAACCCAGCCTCTTTTTCATACACTTGAACTCACTCCCAACCAAAGGTTCCCGCTTTCGCTCCTCATGCTGCGATAGAATCAATCGGTCTCGAAGATGATCTGGTATGGTAGTAGACGATGTGTAGACAAAATCAAGGTTTGAGCACGAGTTATATTTCTTGTAACTATAGAATACAAAAAATAGTTTTTACCAAACTTGGTTTTTAAATTAAACATTTTATTTATAGTTTTATACAAACAATTTATTTCACTTCAATAAACAGAATTATAGCTGAACTATAATTGATGATGAATGATAACTGACTGATTGATTAAGAACTGACCGAACTTCAATAAACTTCTGAAAAACTCTTGACGATTGAATAAAACTACTCCGATCTAAATGATCAAATCATATTTGTATGTATGAAGACAAAGAATCCAAATTGCATAGTTGCAATTTTGTCTGTAGGAACTAAAAAGTTAGGTGATCAGCATTAAGCGAAACTGGGTATGAAAAGCGATATCAGCATTTTAATTAAAAGATGTATCAGCTTACACAATGAGCGTGTTCACCTGTATAAACGATTAGTCGGAATTATGAATCATAATAAAGTTATGATATTAGATAGGTTAGGTTATTGAATGATGCCGATTTTAGTAAACTGATGTTTAGAAAAAACGTAAGCTGTTTACTTGTTTATCTATTTTAACTCACGTAATCCACCAGAACATTTGCAGCATCCGTACAGTAGAAGGGCCCAAATCGCTTCCTGGCTAGCACCTTACCCGTTTCCTGATTGTCTTGCCGGCTGCCCAGAGCCTTCCTGGCCAGACCGCTGTGACCTTTCAGGTGAGCACGTCGAGCAGCAATATCAGATCACGCCTGGCTGTCCGCGTCCGAAACAACGCCTAGGTTCCCGGCATTCTCAGGCAAAAATATTCGTGTTCCGGCAGTTTCAAAAGGTGGTACGACCTGGAGGATTTGAATTTATCCGTGCGCTCACAGCGTAGGCTTCCACATATACGGGGTAGGGCTTTAGTAGTCGGGCAGTTATTCGGCCCTTCTTGGCAGTCCATCAGGTTTTCTTGCATCGCTTCTCGTATCACCGCGTCGTTCAACGATTTCCGAATTATGTCGCTCCAAAAGGAAAAAAGAAGAGCGTACCCAGAGCGCGGCCCGTATTTATAGCTGGTAAAACCAGACTCTTTGTTCACGGTCATTGGCCTCGGACCATGTTAGCGGGTGCTCCAACTCGCGTTGGTGATGGGTCTCGCCTGCCGATCGTCGTCCGCGAACTTTGGCCTCGGTTGAATTTTGCTTATTTTTGGTGGGGCACCATTTCGAGGCGTGTCCTCGAACGCTGTCAGAGTTTCGCGGATTGATACTAAACCAAGATACAAAGGTAGGAAATTGCTGGAACTTTTGTCCATTATAGGGCATCATATTTTGACAGCGCGGGAGCATTTGGTAAACTTTAAAGGATATATATCTAAATGATAAGTAGAAATTAATTTTTTCTATATGACGGTAAAACATTCACACATTTTTATTGAGTTTTTTCTTATTATTTCAACTTAACTAAAAACTGCTTGAAGTATCTACCATATCAGGCTGGACTACATATTTTTTTTAAAAAAATTTAACCATTTTTTTCCAACTTTAACGAAAAACGCCTAAGTCACTTTTTGGCTTCACTTTACTGTTCATAACTTTGTATTGCTGATAGCCTGGGTACGTATGCGTGGAACGCATACCAGTCTCTGCACCCATTCTGTACGCAGATTGAATGCGTCGTAAGTCGACTCAGTCGTGCGTCTAAAATGGACCCATCTCAGTAACCAGTTCACAACCTTTCAACAAATGCGTAATGAGTTGGTGACTCTTGCTAGTACGCGTACTACGGGCGTACCCATCCTATGGACGCTATTCACATACCTTGCTGGGTAAGGATGTTTCCCTTGTAGACTGAGTACATACTCATGATACGCATACCATCTGTAACCAGCCTATACATTTAAACACACTGTATACAGTGCAACTATTTGCTTATGGAGTAGTGAGATGGTGACTAAGGCTTTTTCATAAACAATCGGTGCATACTCATCCTATGGACGGTATATAAGTTAATTGGTAGGTATGGGTTTTCGCTGGGATGTAGCACGAACAATTCGAGCTGTCAAAAATATATGAGACAAAATATGCAAATGCCTTCAGGTACAGCGATCTGGTTTTGTTTCTAAGCTGGTCCGGTAAAAAACGAGTGAAAACACGCAGCGAAATTTGTCCATGTAGAATCGGGCAAATGCATTGTGGCGAGGCCGCAATTGTGTGTCATTAATCGTGTACGTATTTACACCGCGAAAGAATAAGTATGCGTGAAGCTGTACTTATTATGATATGGTTTGGAACATCGACAGCCACGGGTAACTATAAGATCAGGCACATATATATGTATATATATATATATATATATATATATATATATATATATATATATATATATATCCGTGGCTGTCGATGTTCCAAACCATAGCATAATAAGTTGCAAGGGCACAGCCACACGCACACACACACACACACACACATATATATATATAAATATATATATATAAATATATATATATATATATATATATATATATATATATATATAATTTCATATCAATACTCAGTCGCCTCCAGCCAAAGTCGGCCACTATAGAATTGTAATAAAATGCGCCTGATATTTACAATATTCCGCATAAAAGAGATCACCTACATAATTTGTTTATCATATAGCATATATCCATAAAATAAAGTTTGAACAAGTTTAAACACCATCCAGAAAAGCAGCTTCGAATGGAATTGTATCTAGAATCACGCTTCATCGATACTTGGACACCTTCAAAGCAATCTAGCTCATTCTCCGGGGTTGGTATTTAGTATTTGATATTATATCCTTTGTTTTAAATCACCATCGCAAGTCTGGAAGTCATTGACCTCATCAGCTTCCTGCAGGATCCTGGTTCAATTTAACATCATTCTCTTATCAACGCGTTCGTTTGGGATCCGATTTGTTGGAAATATTATGTTTTTGCGTTTTTTTCTCAAACGATCCCATACGTTTTTGATGGGGGTCAAAATCTGGGTAAGCCGTAGAGTTTTCATTACGTTGGGGTATTTATTCAATTTGCCCAGTCAAAGTCTTGAAAAGCAGTAAAAAAGTGGGACACACCTATACCTCGATAACCGGCTGCTACAAAAATGCTCTATATGGCAAACTCACGCAAAATTTAATTTTCAGCAACTTCGAAAAAGTTATAAGCCAAAATGGCCGCGAAAAAGGGGGGATAATGTTATGAACACCATAACTTATTTGTTTTAACTTTTAGCGTGAAACACGTTTGGAAATTAATTTAAGATAATTCTGTTACAAACCATTTATCGTTTGCTCTTATCACAGTCCTCTGGCGGAAGTTATTGCCTCGTGAGAGAGGAAACTCACGTGAAAAATGCATTTTTCAGCCAAATAAAAGGCTCGCAATCGAAACAGTGTGCAAAACTCGTTGTGCTTTTCGGAAGGCCGGTGGTGTTTTCGCAAATTATAGAGAGATGCAAGTTCAAGTTGAAAATCGTAGACTTCCGAATCAGCCGCCATCTTGTATAAATGAAAATTGGATCCTCCTATATCTCAATAACTGTGCTCGCTACGAAAAAGTTGTGTATAGCAAACTTGTAGACTGAACTAGATTTTTTCGCGTGATGAACATTGGTGGTAATTGCGTTCAAAAATCTAGTACCTAGAACTCACACTGCTCAGTAATTGAACTATGAGGCCTGCCTTTAAGGAAATCAAAATTTGCTAGATTTAATTTTGCCATTGTTATTTCCTAATTTAAATATTCTTACCCAGAAAGTTTCCAGAGCTCCCTCAGTGATGAAAATATAGGTACTGAATTAAAGCACTCTCTTTTCAGAGCTTAGAGGTTCTAAGTTTGCTACACGATTTGAAAACTCGGCTACAGTGACATAGTGGACAATGATCCGTTTAGATTGCTTTTTGAACCTTAGAGCTTTAATGATTATAGTGCCAGATTTGAAAATTTGGAATGATTATTTAACTCTACCATGGACGGTACATCAATCATTTTTATTTATTTATTTATTTGGCAAAAGAAAATTATCTACAAAATGTACATTGGCATTCTTATTATTAGCCGGCTTCTCTAAAAGGAATACAAATCCCTGCGGAAGAGAGCCACGATTAAATTAATTTCTGAGCTTACTACTTACAAACTTTTTTTATTGACCTTAAATACAACTAAAATATGCCTTTAAAATTCATATATTTACAACTTTAATGTCTTAAATACAGATATTGCTAGCTGTGTGCAAATTACACAGCAGTTAATGCTGAATGCTGATTACAATCATTGAGATAAGACAATATAATAATGACATTAGAATGGATAAAACTATATCATCTGTTCGAAAAGATGAGGGTTTCTTGCCAAATGTCTTTTTAATTCTGATTTAAATTTTGCTGTAGTTAAATTATTTTTCATTGATATCGGAATACTATTGTATAGTTTAGGTCCAAGAATGCTAGCGTGTTTCTTGGTTAGCTCATACCTACATTTATTTACGAACAATGGTTCATGTAATTGGTACCTTGTGTTGATGTTGGTGAAGTATACTAGTTCTATTTTTGTAAATAAATTTTAACGTGGTAAAAACGAAAAGCTCACGAATGTTGAATACGTTGAAAATCATAAAAGAGTTTCTAGTCGAAATAAATCGAGACTTATTTAAACATAACTTTATAATTCTATTCTGGAGGTTTTGTATTGGAGTAATAGTATTTACCTATGTACTTCCCCATGCTATGATTCCATAAAATAAAGTGCTTTGTATTAACGCAAAGTAAGTGCTGCGAATTACATTATTTGATACATATTTTCTTAGATGTGTAAAAATGAATATCATTTTTCTCATCTAATAAGATGAGCTATATGCATATAGCTTTGATTTGACCATCCCATTTAAAATTATCTTGTATTACCAATCCTAAATACGTTACATTGGCTGCTCTTTGTATGACAAAAAAATTTACTTTCAGAATGTTCCTCCAATTATCTTCCTCATGTTTCATACCAAATATCATATATTTTGTTTTCTTCATATTTAAAGACAGTTTGTAATTTAATAGCAAGTTGAAGACTACAGATAGTCCCTTATTTGCCCGATGCAGAACCTCTTCAATGTTTGCTCCAGTAAAAATTAGGACTGTATCGTTAGCAAATGACACTATTTGACCTTGTATTTGGCTTTAAAGACGCAAGAGATCATTAATATAAATAATAAAAAGTATGGGGCCTAATACAGTGCCTTGTGGTTCACCACTTTTCACGGTTCTGGATTCAATTAGTGTGTCATTTATTTTAACCTTTGGAGATCTCTCACTCAGATATGATTCTAATATTCTGTGAAAAATGCCATCAAATCCTAGTTTTTTTAATTTTGTGAGCAAAAACTGATGGTCCACTGTATCGAAGGCTTTTTGAATATCTAGAAATATGCTGACACATTTCTGGTCGGAGGTTATAGCATTATTTATGCAGGTTGTAAAATCAAAAATAGCATCTAAAGTACCGACTTTTTCCTTAAACCCGTACTGTTTTTCCTCAATTATGTTGTATTTGTTAAGTTGTTTCCAGATTCTATCCTTTAAGCATTTCTCTAAAAGTTTTCCTAACGTTGAGGTTAACGATATAGGTCTATCATTGTTAACTTCGGATTTGCTTTTACCTTTATAAATAGGAACTACTCTCGCTTCTTTAAAATTTTCAGGGTATATTCCAAGTTTAAGAGGTAAATTTAAAACGTGACTTAATGGGGAAACAATATTTCTAGATTTTTTTTAACTAAGTCGGAACTGAAGTTGTTGTTGCCTTCTACTCTATTGTTTGCTAAGCTGTCTATATATTTGAGTATTTCATTGTCGCTAATTTCTGTTAATTCATAATTACATTCAGTCAAGTTTATGTCGAACAAAATGCCATTAGAACTTTCTTTCTGTAAAGTTTCAGATAGTTCTTTACCAACTGAAACGAAATGTTCATTAAAATGTTTGGATATTTCATATGGCTCAGTAAGTGTGATGCCATTGTTGTCAAAGATTTTAGTGATAGGCACTTTAGAATTTCTGTTATATAGAAGCTCGTTTATTTTCTTCCAGTATTTTCTCGGATTATCCTGGCCTACGTTAAATTGTTCCTCATAGAACAGATCTTTAGCTTTTTGTATAACTTTTTGTGGGATTCCTCGAAACTGTTTTAATGAATCTATCAGTTTTCGGTTAAACGGCTCGCATCTTACTTTATGGGCAAGCCTATTTTTAGCTCTTATTGATCTAACCACCTTCAGTGGCCCACATTTTTATGGGAGAGACTTTTTTGCTTTTATGCATCTTTATTATGCTATTCGATATGGCCTCATTACATTTGTCACAAAACTTTTCTAGAGCAATGTTGGCATCGCAACAGCTAAATACGTCTTAATTTTTTGTAATTAATGTGTGTGGTTTTACGTTTATCTATGCTTTGTCTTACATTAGAATTCGTTGGATTTTTTTTGAAACAAGCTTGGCTACTGTGCTATAGTGATCCGTGATATATGTTGACGAAACACAGAATATATGGTCAATGTATGATTTGTATCTTGTTGGGGCATAAAGGTACTTATCTAGCCCGTAAGTACTGAGTACATCAAGGTGATCATGCGCTTCGGGTGTGAGTAACGAGTCTTCAATGTTAATATTAATGTCTCCCACCAATAAAATATTTGCATAGTTGTTGTTACTGAAAAAGTTCTCTAAGGAGAAGACGAAATGACAAGGATTCCAAAAATTGGGTGATCTATAGATCGCATTGATAATAATCTCTTCACAATGAGGAAGATTAATTTTCACAGAACAAGCAGTTGCTTGAACTATACTATTTGGAATTTCATCGAAAGTAAAGCAATTTCTAATATATATTGCTACTCCATCAGCCCTATTCGTGTGGTTTGTCTTGATGATTTTATTATATCCCTCTATGTCAAAAAACTCATCATCCTTTATCCATGCTTCCGCAAAAAACAATCACATCAAAATTTACACTTAATTGATTTAGCAATATTAACATCGGTCCAGTTCCTCTATTTTTTACCTTGTTTTTATATGCTTGTATGAAATTATCTTTAAAACCGGCTCTCGTAAAGCTAACAACTACCGGTGTCACATCTACTTTAGCGTTAGTTGCACGATAGGCTTTATTGATGTCCTGGTCATCGACCTCTATACCAATGAATTTTGAAACTCTCCGCACAATGTCTGTTACATCTTCATTAGGAGTTTTCTTTAAACCATTTATTTGCACATTATTGCGCCTTATGTGTAGTTGTAGGGAATTGTTCTGCATTTCCTGATGTTGAATTTTTTCTTTTAATAGATCATTTTCCTTTCTTAATTGTTTAATTTCACTTAAAAAGTCTTTGAATTTCATATTGTGGTCATCAAATTGGTTTGACAAATACTGGACAGAGTTTATAGGTTCACCGATATTCAGTTTGGACTTTAGTTTGTTACACAACGTGTTAATTAATTCACTGCTTATAGTCTCTTCCGACACTTGTTTCCCAGATATCTTACACATATCACATTTCCACTGTACTCGTTTGGCATCACGAAGATTTTCAACGGTTTTAATGTTGCAGCACCCAGTGTGGAAGTAATTATTGCACTTGATGCACACAATCACATCTTTAGGCTCCAAGAATCCTTTGCCACACTTATAACATATTTCACTCATGATTAGGTGTATTTCCAAAACAATTAGATATTTAGAGATTAGCACTTATAAAACACGTCCGTACAGTACAGCAATCAGATATTCATTTGTTTCAAATTAAATAGTATTTTTTCACTAATTTTATTTGTTTGTAAAACTTCATGCCATTTGCATTAAAATGGTTTTAATAAAAGGAAAAAAATACTTAAATCACAGCAAACTATTTAAAAATACTTGGCGGATTGCATTATATGAGGTTTCATAGAATTACGTTGAATAAGATTCAATCTCAGAAAATATTTTTTTTGCTCAGCAATTTTTGTCATGTCCCCTAAACTAAAAAATATGAAATAATATTCAAAAGCTAACCACTGTTCCAATATTCGATTGATCACGTTTATGTGATTTTTGTGATTTGAAATTTTATTGGCTAAGTTGTGCGGAATTTGTAAAATTTGTCTAAACCTTTGACACAATTTGCACCATGCGCAAGAAAATTTGAAAATATTAATTTCAAAGTTCTCTACGTCAATAATTAATGAAAATTTCGCTCCACGCATTCCTTTTGCAAATATATCTAACCAAATTTTTTAAAATATTCTTTGTAATATTAGATCCCTTCTTCAACCATAATTTAAGTAAACGGTAAACTAGTGTAATATGGGATTTTCCCATTTAATTCACATTTTACAGCACGTAAACTAGTTCTTCTTATAGTGAAAAGCACACTTATTCGTGGCTAAAATGTTCGAGTCAGCCAGTGAAATTCAATTAAATTGAAATAAAGAAAAGATTTTGAAAACATGATAATTTACGTTGACTTCTTCGAAAAAATATATGATATTTTTTTAAATAAAAAACTCAAAACAAAGTCAACGTCATGAGCTTTCTACTTAGCTGTGCCATAAATTCTGTCACAACTTTAAAGTAGCATGAAATCTAAGAAATAAAAGATAATATGTTTATTTCAAAGAAATTCATTTTAGTATGGTATTGTTTATTAAATAATATTAACTTTCTTCGAAATGACCTCTTTTTGCTTTTATGCAAGCTTTTGAACGTTTTGGTCACTGGTCTATAGCGGCACGCACGGTATCCAACGACATTTCATTTACTGCTTTCAACAAGGATTTTTTCAGACTGTCCAAATTACGGTGGGGCGTTCTACAGGCCTTGTTTTTTTCATTGATAAAGAGAATGTTCTAATGCCCATCAGTTGCGTGCCAAAGCAAGAGTCTCTTGCATCTTTCCAATCTTATTTCCTTTAACCGTGGAGTCAACATGTAGGCTGTTGGCCGACGATAAGCCTTCATATGAAGATCATCTCGAATGAGTCTACTTGTCGATCTTGTGGAGATTTCCAATTCACAATTTTTTTTGTTTGCGCAGTGGATTACTACAGAAGTGCTCTCGGAAAGCTTTGATGGCACTCGCTGTCCTAACGGTACGTGGACGACCGTTCCTTGCTCTATCATCTATGCCTGAGCTCTTATCAAATATTTCTATTGCACGATAAATAAATCTTTTTGTTATTTTGAGCGGTTTCAACAAATTCAAAATTTCAGAAGCACTTTTGTCACATTTAAGGAGTGCTATTATAGCGATACGATTTTCTTTCACGCCCTATTCCATGATTACTAGTCAAAAGCTGTTCACGAACTGATCGAAATATTACGCCGTACAGTTCATTTGTTATAAATTGTTACATAACGGTACAGTTCCAGGGTGATTTCTGAGAAAGCGCGCATTTGAAATTGTGTGACAGAATTTATGGCACGACTAAGTATATTTAACATTTTTCTTGATGTATGAGACTTTGGATTTTCCCCACTTAGATATGAGTTACACGTGAGTGATTCAAAGTACCGAGAACATGTAGAAGAAATGTTAGGAATGAAAATTATTTTTGTTCAAGATATTAATTTTATTTATGAAAGTGGTGTACGCATGGCAAAATTTGATGGTGATTGATGATTGGTATATTTCTGTATTCTTAGTACATAAGGCACATCGTGTCCTTATTTCTGTGAGTATGACACTGGCACCAGATAATGATGGCATGCCCTTGCGCAAAAATTTGATAATAGTATTTTTAACATTTGTGTGTACTGTTTCTCACACCATTTTAGCTAATTCTTCTTGAAGTTTTTGGCTTTCAGATTTTATGAAACGACAATTTATCCGAGCCTGACCTAGCATGCTAAAAAAATCTAACAGGGGATCAACGAGTGCGTCGTGCAAATAATGAAACTTTTGCTCGAATATATCGGTTGCACCTTAAAGAAGCCAGCATACCGTTCCATCAAGTCACGGCTTCCAACGAGCCAGAAGTTGACTTTGAATTGAATCCTTTGAAGAGGCGCACAACAGCTATGATACAGTTTCTTACGTTGTAGCGTGAGCCGGCTTTATACGATAACAGATGGTTTGCAGTCAAAATGCAAAGTTTGACGAAAGACGGTAGCTCCAGTAAGAAATACTATTTTAAAGAGTGCGAGGCGTATATAAACTTGACGTAACGTTTCCACATGTTGAAATTTTCTGAAGCGTAATATACAAATAATGCCTGTACTAACGGTATGTGAATTTTTATTGAAGAGGGAATACGATAAAAGTGTTAGATTTGACACTCAATTTACCAGTCACATAACTAGATAGTTACAAACGTTAATGAGTTTTATCGGTGTAATAGCTAGTGAAATGAATTATTTTATTTTTATCCATACAAACAAAAGTGCCAAAGCACACATACGTTGGTAACTAACTGCTCTAATCACTTAAAACTGATGGCAGAATACCAGGTCTTTGATAAATTCTTATAATTATCAAAAGCCGAATAGTTAAGCAAATTAGTTATATTCCGAAATATAAACGCAATGGTCCATTGCAACATCTTTTTTAATCGCCACAAAGACATTCGTCTAACTCAATGCCGCAAAGGTGTACAGATGCCAGGACCAGGTATATTAGGCCACTTTGATGTCAGTAAAATAACTATTTACCAGATCTCAAATCTTGAATTCGGTCTAATGCGAACTGGCCAACAATGCAAGGAAAACTTCGTTGCGAGGTTTTTCAAAGGACATATGGGCCTTGAACTGCGCTTTATGGATCAGGTATCAAATCGGACTGTGTTATTTGTCCTTTCTATCTATTATCTATGCTATGACGAAGAGTAAAGAACATGAGGCAACACGAATGTGGTCTGAGCATTCTAAGAAAAAAGCAATAATCATAAAAATTCTAGGGACAAAGTATGTTAATTACCATGCGCATTTTGTTCATCCAGCTTATGTATTTTTGTATTGCTTGTAATTAGAAATATGGATAATATTAGGTAGCAGAGGAAGTGGAATTTAAGTATTTAAGGAATTTGATTTATAAATTCGGTCAGCTTTAAGGATTCAAGCAAGAACTAAGCATTCGGAACGTTAAAAAAAGTTAAAAAGCTGAATAGTTTTCTGTTAGTAGTGATAATGGATCAGGTACCTTCATGCAGTAATGTACCGAAAAAGCGGTCTCATCAACGATGCGGTGAAAAATCAGCCGAAAAGCGTGCTGCTATAGACAGTGAAAGTGTAAGCATTGACGTATTGCTTTTCTTTTAAATCTAATTATGTTGCAGTATTAGACATTAGTTGTTAGTTTTCCTACAGCTGAAAAATAAAACGGTTTTCGCAATTCCGGGAGAAAGTATCGAAGACGAATTTTCAAGTGGGTCATCGGATATATATGTACCTACGGAATCAGATTTTTATTCATCAGATAGCGATGGTGATTTGTTCGACGAGCTGCTAGATAGTGTTGCAGAGGATCGAGGTGATTATTTGACTTCAGATCAAAGTCATGTGATGGTAGGAGCGCATACTGACGATTGCGAGCATTCTTGGGTTGAAGTAACTGGTAATCACTTGAGATCCGATATTGTATTCACCGGCAAAGAGTCTTATCACTATAGTGATCATTATCCTGCAATAAAAAACAAACTGAAGCCAAACCATGTATATAAAATGTTTTTCACGGACGAAATTGTACAATACATAACCGATAAAACAAATGAAAATGCGAAGAACTACTTAAAAACACATCAAATTCGGCGAAGCAACAGAGTTAGTAGCTGTCAAGAAACAACGGTTGACAAAATTACGAAATTCTTTGGCTTGCTGTTATACATGGGATTGGTGAATTATCCCAAAATATCTGAATATTGGAGTTCAAACATTTTATAAAAAAATTATATCGCTCCACCAACCATGAGTGGAAATCGATTCCAGATATTGTTGCACTTTGTTCACTTTGTAGATAAAGATGACAATACAATGGCTAGATTGCATAAAGTGAGGAAATTAATAAACGTACTCAATGAAAACTTCAATAGCCACTATACACCTGGTGAAACACTAGCTATTGATAAATCCGTGATTCCTTTTCATGGCCGATTAGTGTTTCGTCAATATAAACCAAACAAAAGCCATAAATATGGTATCAAATTTTTTAAAATTTGCAATCCCCTAGGATACACATTGCGGGTACGAGTTTACACAGGTCGCCAACCCGAAAATCCAGGAAAAAGACTTGCGGAGAATGTGGAGAACTGTCAGAAAATTACGTATACATCTGTACAACTGGCAGAACGTCTCCTCAAAAATAACACACACCTTATTGGAGCATTAAGGAAGAACCGGCGAGGATTGCCAAAAACCATCAAAATTAATAAAGGCGAAGTTGTTAGTAAAGAAAGCCGAAATGGGATTTTGGTCGGTAAATGGAAAGATAAGCGTGATGTCTATTTCATTACTACTAAAAATGGAATACAACTTAAACCTTCTGAAAAAACGGATAGAAAGAACCAGCAAATATTAAACCGTCAGCGATTCGCAGTTTTGTCGCAGGATGACAAACCTATCTCCTTTTTATCCCATACGCTCAGCAAAACTGAGGAGAACTATGCGGCAAACGAGAAGAAGATGTAAGCCATAATATGGTCGCTCAATTCATTGAGAAACTACCTTTACGGTTCTAAAAAAGTGAAGATATTCACTGATCACCAACCATTAACGTATGCGCTAAGCAATAAAAATAAAAATTCTAAAATGAAGCGCAGGAAAGCTATTTTGGAGGAGTATAATCACGAGGTTAAGTACAAACCAAGCAAAGCCAACGTCGTCGCTGATTCACTTTCCAGGCCTCCGAATCTTCCGGAAATCAACTCAATGACCCCCACCGAGCACAGTGCTGAAAGTTCAGCGCATGATCTGATTCCCATTGTGGAAACACCTATTAATGTTTTTCGGAACCAAGTCATCCTCAAAATTGATAATGAAAGGAGTTATCAATTCAAAAACCCTTTTGACCGCTACGCACGAAACGAAACAATGCAATGTCTAAAAAGGGAAAAACCCTTAACTTCATTTGATCTGCTTTTAGAAAGAGCAGTGAAGAAGTATAACCACTCCGTCCATTCTGTCACTGGAAAGAAACCAGTAGACTTATTTTTCAGGCGTTTTAATAATGCCACGCCTGAAGATATCGAGAATATTCGAAAGAAAAACATTGAGAAGCTCAAGGCCAAGCAATATAAAGACTTGCGATTTCACAATAAATCTCGGCAGCCAACAAAGAGTTATCAAATAGGTGAGATAATATTTGTTAAGCAAAATAGGCGTAAAGGGTCAAAAATTACTCCCTGCTACAAGCAGGAGAAAGTTAAAGAAAATAACCACACTTCCATACTAACCGAAACAGGAAAAATCGTCCATAATGACAAAATTCGCAGCTAACTATTTTAGATTGATCAGGCAAAAGTGCAAATTCTCGACCTTACGAACTCACAGGCAGTGAACCTCCATTTAGGATAAACCAGAATACAAAATGGAAACTTTAAATTGACACATAAGATCGATTTAGACCAATACGAGAGATTCATAGCAAAAATTAATGCAGTGTTAAATCTATCACATGAGTTAAGACAAATTGAAACTTTCGTTTGCAACCTTAAAACCACGGAAAATGAAAAGGTCACTAGATTTTATCGGTACAGCCTGAAAACGGTTCGCAGGAAACTCCGGTCATGAGGATTTTGCTACCATTAAAGAAACAATTAATGATGTTCTCAAAAACTCGAATAAACGAAATCCCATTTTCAAAAATTATAAAATATCACAATGTAATTTATGGGATCATTAAGGAATACAAAATTTCAATTACTGTTCTATCTGTAGGGAAAAAGATTTGTTAGATATAAGTAATACTTCCGGTACACCAAATCTGCTGAGCAGCTTAGAAGCAAACTACAACGTCATCAGTGATGAAAACATTTCCATCATCAACAACAGCTCTCCTGACATCTTACTCCTAAATAACTTCTCTGGCGATCTAACAACGGAAGAATCCTTGCACAAGTTGAACGGAACTTATTTCATTGGCACAATAACAATAGTGCTTGCAATAGGATTCGATAAATTTTGCCATAAATGAAATGAAATTAAAAAATATCTTCCCAGTACTGATCATCAGGTTCTACAGCTGGCAGCGCATCGCAACACGGAGAATCCTTCACCTGTGACTTACCATATACAGGCGCTAAAGTTCAACATTTCATATTTTTGACAATCGAGCACGATTTTTTTTAAAGGGGGAGGAGTTAACATAAGATGCAAACAGGCCAGCGTATCGCAGTAGTAAGTGACGTACCGCAGAACCGAGTGTATGGGTGGGCACGGCATTTTCAATCTTTTTTAATCAGAGTAGCGAGCGGCTTGGGTTACCACGTTTGTATGGCAGGGATGGGGTGAATCAGAGTGCCTTGGTCTTGGATGTACCTAGGGTCGGGTGCTGAGATTGTAATTTTGTATCAGGTGTGTGTCGTTAATTTGTTGTTTGTAAGATGGGTGTTGCGGTTGGTTTGTTGGGGTTGTCAGGTGGTGTGCGGTGATTTGTGTTGTGTTATGAGGGGTTGCCGAGCGTGGTTGGTAGAAGGCCATGGAGGGTCTGTGTTAGGGCTTTGTAGTGTTGGTAGAAGGGTGTTGTGGTTGGTTGGTTGCGTGAGGTAGTGGTAGGTTGTGGAGGATCAGGTGTGTGGTTGTGATTGGTAGAAGGCTATATAGGATCGGTAGTGGTAGGTTGTGGAGGATCAGGTGTGTGGTTGTGATTGGTAGGAGGCTATAGAGGATCGGGTTGTTGCGGATGTTTGGTTGCGTCAGGCCGTGGTAGGGTGTGGAGGATCAGGTGTGTGGTGTTGATTGGCAGCGTTGGTAGAAGGCAATAGTAGATCAGGTGGTTGGCGCTGATTTTGAACGTTGAGGGCTGGCTATAGAGGATCGGGGTGTTGCGGTTGGGTGCGTCAGGTAGTCATAGGTGGTAGAAATAGGGTCAGATGTTTTTGCTGTAGCTGTAGTTTGTGAGATGTGTCATGTGTTGGGAGATGTTGTGTGCATAACTGGTTGGTTGTTAGGAGGCTTAGAGTACGTTAGAAAGGCTGCTAAAGTCAATTTTTGTAAAATGGTGAAACAGGCGCACAGAAAACCAGACAGAAAAATCTCATACCCATACCCTGTACCTTCATGTGCGAATTCAACTTGAACTTCGTTCGTTGGCGATGTCGTGAATATTAATTAACTGTAAATGTATGTTCAAATTCAACTTGAATTTCGATCGTACCAGCAAAGGAGCGCATACAATTAACTTGCTTACCATGAGCTCCTTGTAATATCGATATGTAATCAAATTTTTCCTCTGCAATTGTACCTTCTGGCCACGGGGACAGGTAAAGCCTTGCACGCACATTTTCTGGGGCACTGTATCAAAATTAGCTCGATGTATTACGAATCCCATGAATTACAATACACCGTGTTACTGTACGTTATATGTATCGTCTGTGCAAGACAACGAATGATGGGTGAAAAGAAGGGTGAAATTTTAATGGTAATTGCCATCCATGCTGAATTCTGATACTAGCCTTAATGTATTACGAAAAGTATCCAATTAACTTTATACGCATTTCAACGTGCATGTGCATAAATAACCATGATCGGACAGTCGTATGTTAGTGCATATAACTATGTATAAATTTTCTTAATACTGCGAGAGTGCCTACCAGGAGTTCATTAATTCAGGAGGTTAAAATATCTCAAGTCTTTTTGAAGGCAAACGAACGATGGTAGAGAGGACGATCACATACATATTTGTTGTAATTAAAGGGTTCCCCCAAGGTTGACCGTGACGTCGCTTACGTCGACAAGATATGTTTCTTTTCGTGTATGATCATGTACCGAACTGTACGTAACGGCCGGTTATGCATTTTGTTCTTGTTGTTGGCCATTCACACTGATTCGATCGTATCATCAATGGCGGCCTATTCGTGTCCGTGTTGCAATTGGGTGCATATTAATTAACTCGCTTACGAATCAACAGACTTGCGAAAAAAGAAAATATTATTTGGAAAGAATTCAATATCACCTGCATCTTAAACTGAAATGGTAGGTATTCCCCGACGTCATATATAGTGTCGAGCGATGGCGTAATCCACAATTAAACTGTGTGTATGCCAATTAGAAGATGCTTTATGCTTGCTTACGCTTGCTTGGTGCGCTTAAGGCAAGAATCGATGGACATGAAAAGACTTGTATATTGACCCAACTGAGGGTGAATGTAATTAATGTCTGCGGAAAAAATGTGTTTCAAGCAGCGCATATTTAATTACTTTACACGTGTGGTATAGGTGGCTTGAGAGGCAGATGGCAAAAATATTAATTCAGTGATTGCATGATTTCAAGTATCACCTGTTTCATGTTGTAGTAATTAGTGTTAAAACATCTGCTGTTGAGGTTTGGAATTACTTATCCATGACACCTTATGTGTGCGAAGACAGTATAAAAGTGAAGTGTTGCAGTCGATTATCACGCAGAAGTTTTCCAAGTCTGATAGCTACGGTTGAACGAATTTCTTTAAACTTTAGTGTTTGTTTGTAGTACAGGAAGTTTTTTTATATTGTTGTTGTTGTTGTATATATATTTTTTATTAAAGTATACAAATTTTTATCTTACAGGCATACTTTTGATTTTTAAAGATTGTGGCCTCACAAGGCCTATTTTTCAGCTGACTTAGGTTAGCTTAGGATGAATAGTCCAAACAAAAGTATACCTAAGCGTATAACTTTGGACGAATATCGCAAAAGATATTCTGCGAATTTTGAAAAGAAAGAAGGGAAGCCTGATATTCAGGATATCCAGCAACAACTTAATGCCTTTGTTGAAGAACCAGCGAAATCGAGTTTGGAACACGTAAAAACGACCTTATTTGCGAAAAAAACAACAGCAGATAAGGGTCAAGAGCTGAAAGTTGTAAATCGCCGAACATCACCCCTTCCAGGACCTCAACCACTAACTATAGAGGAGTTACAAAGGCGACTGAAACGTGCACGCTCATCACGTGAGCCTGAGCCTGTACCTGTACAACCTCCCAAAAAGAAGAAGCGCGCTGGGCGCCTTGTTAAGTTGCGCCAGCAAAGAGCCGAGCTGCACCTTGTGATACCGCTCACGTTTGGAGAGGAAAAATTAAAATTAATTAACATTTTAAGAAGTTTAAAATAAAATATAAAATTAAATAGAAATAAGGGAAATTATATAATAATAAAAGATGGAAAAAATAATTAAGGAGTTTAAAATAATGTTAACAACAAAAAGTTTTGAAACATGCATTACGTGGTTAAGATGCACAGCTGATATATTTAGAAAGGGAAATATTCATTCGACAGTAGAGAAAAAGTACAGATTTTTATTACAGTTAATAGCGTTTTCAAAGCTACATCACACGTCGTTTTCAAATGTTTTGTTAAGTGATATAGTAAATCTTTTGGCTAAAAATGAAGACACGTCCAGGTCTTATGATGTTCGACAAGAATGTGCTGGTAAAAGTAATCAACAAGCGGAAGGTTCAAGTGATTTATCGAGGTCGTTTAAAATTATTTCTCGGAAAGAGAAGCTATTTAAAAAATTTAATGTCACAGGTGTCACCTTAAACTTTCAGATTAAAGGTTTCACCAATATAACTGATAGCCCTTTAAGTGCACTGGAGAAAATTTTCGATAAGGTACTTGAAAATATTGGTGCTAACGCAAATCCGGAGTGCAAAATGAGTTTTGCAATAACACTCCCGCAATCACCACACGTGAAACCCATATGGTCAGCTTTAAAGCCCATTCAGGAAATTAATGGTAAATATATAATTGGCCTTATAGCGAATGTTAACCAGTCCAACACTAAATTTCTTTCGGATGATATCATACAATTCCATGCTAATATCGTAAACATTCCTTCCAGCGGGGGCGCGTAAATAAAAAGTACACAGATGATGCTGACCTTTTAAAAGAAAAAAAGTTTTAGTGGATGTGGGAAAAGTCGCTAACGCTAAGGATCTATCATGCTAACCTAGGAGTATTTGTAATGCAATGGAAATGGCTGAGGGTAATATAAATCGTTTAAATAATTTAGTCATTTTACAATCGTTAGATTTTAAGGCTGAACGATTGTGTAAAAATTCTAAAGTGGTAATTGCATAAAATGGTTGCAATATCCTAGATCCTTATAAATTTCAAAAATACTTATGTGGGTATCAAATTGTTGTTTTCGATAATATTCGAGATTGGAGTTCCATCCTTTTTAAAATTCCGCTACAGGATATAACAGCAAAAAAAATTTACCTCTTCTATTTCGAGAGTACAAAACATTTTTACGTTATAAAATCGGTCACCGGATTGTTTTTCAAAAGTTATATTTGTAACTATTGCGATAAAGTTTCAAATCATTCGTTTCATAAATGTGAAATGAAATGTCCGTACTGTATCACATTTCCACCCTGCGTGTATGTATCACAGATGGTTGATTGTAGCGAGTGTAATCGCGGGTGTAGAGGACCGCTATGTTTGGCTAACCATTTAGATAAAAAGTTAAGAGGAAAAACTGTATGTGACACTTTCAAGGTATGTGTATTTTGCACAAAATTTATAAATTTTACATACAGGAAAGAACTCAAACATCAATGTGACGAATACTTCTGTCAGATGTGTTCAAAAATACAACCGGCCCAACATAACTGTTTTATAAAGCCCTATATAGGTAGAAAGGATAAAACGTTTCTCATCATATTTTTTGATTGTGAAACTACTCAAGACGGTCTGTATGGAGACAGCTCTTCAACTTTTGTACATGTTGCAAATCTAATTGTAGCACAAAATGTTTGTCACAATTGTTATCAAGATGAAGATATTAAACAACCATGTGATACATGTGGTGTCAGACAGCATATTTTTGAAAAAAGTGATCAATCTTCTGTTGTGCAAAGGTTTCTAGACTATTGTTTAATACGCAGACCGTATGTGAGCAACGTTTATTGCTATGCACATAATTTACAAGGCTATGATGGTCATTTCTTGATTTCGGAGTTAATAGCTAGAAAAAAACATATTGAACCTTTAATGAATGGAACCAAAATTATGAAGTTGACATGTGAACAAGTTTCATTTGCTGCCTTTAAATTTCCTGCCGTTTCCACTTTCTAAGTTTCCACAAGTTTTCGATATTGAAGACAGTGCTAAAGGTTACTTTCCTTATTATTTCAATAATGTAAATAATATAAATTATATCGGTCAATACCCCCCACCTGAAATGTACAGTTGCGATACAATGAAGCCTAAGGAAAGAAAGGATTTTTTAAATTGGTACAGTACGAAAGCACAAGACACTTTCAATAATAGAGATGAGTTGTTACGATATTGTGTAAATGATGTTGATATTTTACGACGCAATAACGGTGAGTTAAAGTTGGATAAGTGTGGGTTATGTGTCGACGGTTTTCATAAAGAGTCAAATACTGTATATGAGTTCTTTGGATGTTACTATCACGGTTGTAGAGATTGTTTTAAATTTCAAGAATCGAGGGAAAATAACCTTCAGACTTTAGAAAGTTGAAATCAAAGATATGAAAGTACGCAAAGACGTATCGAGCCAATACAGAGAAATGGATACAATCTAGTATATACATGGGAATGTGAATTTAAAAATGTTCTAAATAAAGACAAGCTTTTAAATGAGAAATTGCGACGATATTATAATGACATAAATCGTTCAATATGTGTGCGGGATGCTCTATTTGGAGGTCGTACTGAGGTGTTAAAATTATACCATGCTGTCAAAAAAGGCGAGGTAATACGTTATTTGGACTTTACTAGTCTTTATCCGTATATTAACAAATACGCACCGTACCCTATAAAACATCCTGAGATATTTCGAAATGATAACATCCCTCCCACACTTGAAATTATTAAAATGCATGGTTTCAGAAAATGTGATATAATTGCACCTAACAACCTTCTGATACCTGTGTTACCCATGAAAAACGACAATAAATTGTATTTTACACTTTGTAGAAAATGTGCTGAAGGTAATAACATTTCAAGTTGCGATCACTCAGATGATGAGCGGCAACTCACTGGCACATGGGTAATTCCTGAAATAGTCCTAGCTATTAAAAAGGGGTACAAAATTTTGAAAGTGTATGAGGTGTGGAAGTATGAGTACACAGTGTACGACCCTAACACAAAAACTGGCGGATTGTTTACTGAGTATGTCAATATTTTTTTAAAAATTAAACAGATGGCCAGCGGTTGGGGTAATGAATATATATCAGATGAGGGTAAAGATAGTTTTATTGAATCATACAAGAGAAGGGAATGTATCATTCTTGATGAAAAACAAATTCAAAAAAATTCTGGTCGGCGTAATATTGCTAAACTTTGTTTAAACTCATTGTGGGGGAAGTTCGGCCAAAGGGATGATCAAACAAATACTAAAGTCATTAATAATTTCAATCAATTTTGTGAACTTCTCCAATCACCAGGTATAGAAATTTGTTCAATTTACCCGGTTGATGGTGATAACTTGTGGGTTACATGGAAATATGTAGACGAAAATCTAAAAACTTTACCACATGCAAACATACCTATTGCTGCATATACAACTGCTCTAGCTAGAACTAAATTATATGGATTATTAGAAAAACTGAGCTCCTCGATTCTGAACTGTGATACAGACAGTGTCATATTTGTGGATAGTAAAGACAAACCCATGAATTTTCCAATCTCTGATTTCCTGGGTGATTTGACCAATGAGGTGGCATGTTATGGTTCTGATGCTTATATATCGGAATATGTGAGTACAGGTCCTAAGACATATGGGTTAAAAATTGAAACTGAACATGGTCCTGAACATGTGATTAAATGTAAAGGAATAACTCTTAACTTTGAGAACTTGAAAGTTGTAAATTTTGAATGCCTAACATCTTTAGTTTTGGCTGAAGATTCAACTGAAGGCGTACGTGTGACAACAGACCGTAAAATCAAGCGAAAACGTCCAGGGGTTGTTGTATCAGAACCCGAAAAATAAACACTTGAGATTCACTTTTGACAAAAGAGTTGTGACGGATGAATATTTCTCTTACCCTTATGGTTTCAAAAGGTGTAGATCAGACAGCTATGGCAACACTTACAGTTTTGTATAGAGAATAAATATTAATACATTTATTATTTTAATGAATTTTATATCTCTGAATTTATATGTTATGTATTCATATGAAATAAGTAAGTAGCTAAGTAATTTTTGCTTTGTTATGAAATTAAGTAATTACTCGTTACACTTATGGTGAAATCAAATTTTTTGTCAGAATAAAATATAAGCACCACTACTCTAAACATTTCTTTCATTTCATTGCAAACCGTGTAACAGTGAGACATGGCACAAGTTATTATAGACATCCAGTTTGTGTGCGGGGAAATGGTCAATATTTTGTAAAAGAACTAGCTGTTTTACCTTTTGAATCAACTTTACCTGTGGTTCATCATTTTGCTCCACCATATCCTTATCAGGAGTTACACCTGAAAGCGCGTCGTCAAAATGATTTTGATGTGACTAATATCAATGGCTTACGATGGTGTGATGGTGATGTGGATTATAATCGACTTCCAGAAATTTTGACAGAGCTCAACGAAACGACTATATACGTGAAAGGCGCTATTAAGGAAAGTTTTTTAAGAAAATATTTATCAAATGCTAACGTAATACAGCTAGAAATACCAAAACTGAGAGAGCTCAAGACTTTTAAGACAACCTGTAGAATTCACGACCCATTGCCCACAACAAGATGTGCCGCTCAAAAATGTTTCAACCCTTATACGTATTATTTAATGAATAATGTGTATTACTAGCGTGAAAATATAATATGTTTTATTTTGCAATGCGAAATTGTGTTGTTTTATTTAAAAACGTCAAAAATAAGATTACAACTGCATAAAATTGGAAATTCATAAAAAAGTCTTGAATAGTTAATATTTATAAAATATATTCGAGATGGAATGAAAAAGTCCTCATGGCTTAGCTTCAACAGATCTTTCTCTTTGCACCTGTACAGTACAACTCGTAATATTCCTTAACACATTCCGAAGCCAGGTTGTTGTGGTGCATAACCATATTGAAGAACTCCATCATCTCAAATAGCTTGAATAGTTCTGCATGTTTTAGTGTTATGCTACCAACGCCTACAGGTATCTGGTAACGTTTCAAAGATCCTAATTGGTTCTCTGGGAACTGAACGCTTGCTGTGCCTTTTAAATCGCTTAGGTGTTTGTACAATGTATTCCATTGGCTGTGGTCAACTGCTAGCGGGAACCGTCCGTGATAGTGAAAGATAGCCTTTGTTTGAAATGTTCGTGGGTCAAATCCTAGTGTTATCCTGCGATTATGGCATCCATCTAGATAGTACGTATAATTCAAAAGAACATCTTCATCGCACGGCACACTAGACTTGGGGAGTGTTTTTGTCTTGGTTTCCTTGGAGTTGGAGATGATACTAGATGAAGTTTTCGTTGCTTTTCTCTTCTTCTGCACCTCACGTTTAGAAGCTTGTGATTGCTTACTAGTAGACTTGTTAACAGAGGTTGACATCCTTCGTAGCTCGAGAAATAAACTGTGGTGGGTACGTCGTTTTAAGTTGCTTTTATATCGCCTTCTCGCATGCAGGTGTGGTTACAAAACTCACCACCATTTTGTGAATTGTCCTCCATATAAATTTTGTGAAATAAATTTATAATTTCACCATCATTGAAATTGTAATCTGTAGTTGAAAACCATTTTAGAAAATTTTTGTGACTTCTGCCACTACAACGAAAATGTAGAAAAACGCAGCAATACTGTCCACACGTTGTCGAGAGGCCGCCTTATAACCGCTGCTTATTATTCACAAACACTTTTCCATTTTGATGAAGGAATTTTTTAAAAAACTTGTTATCAGGATATTTACCAAACGAGTCAAAATACTCAGCCGGACCTTTTTTCGGGTAATAAAATGCAACCCAACGGCGTCCTCTTTTACTGGCCGGATCGGTGTTGGCGATGACACATGCAGGCTTCCTTACTTTTCGAGGTAAACGATTACAGGGGAAAACACCTTTAAAATACCTGTTTGTTTTAATGTTACTTCTCAATGTGCTAATGATCTCTATCGTGTTCATTCCTGTTCTTTCAGGATTATGTTTTCAAGGTTTACAACCTTTGTGTGTGATGTTACGTAACTCTGTAGGAACCCTCTTGTTTGCGAAGACTGTTGCGAATTTCGCCAGGGACCTGATAAGATCTTCATCAAGCCTTTTGAGCTCTAAGTTTCCAAATACACCTGTCTGATCTGTACTTATAGCTGAGGAAGTAGGATATTTATACATGATTTCCTTTGAATAAAGTTTGTTCTGAGAGGTGAATTCCGCAATTGAGACTTTCTTGAAAAAAGTTAAATGACCTTCTGAGAAGTATTCAATATTCACTAGACAATGCGTCATGACTATTTTCTGGAGCAGACTCTATCAAAATCTCACATGTTCACCTTATTTATATACTTTTAGAAGCTTGTGAATACATTACGGTTCTTATCGATTTCAATACTTCCATCATATTCAGCGTAAATAATGTAGGTGACACTTTTCTTCAAAGCCTCTCGGAACCGCCCTTCGATCCTCACTACAACTTGATTCAACAAACTGCCACAACCCGAATCGTATGAGCAGTCCGCTGTTAAGTCAAATGCTAGTAAGAAACAACCGTTGTCGAAGAGTTTCTTAGATATCTGATGACCTTTATCAAAGTAGTTAATACCAGTGCCCTTGAATAGAGTGAGGTATCCTCTAGTGCTAACAGGTTTATCACGCAAATAATCAAACTCTAACGGTTGGTTTGGCACTTGAACGCCGTTAACTGATAGATTGAAATTAGTTATGTTGTTGTGCTTAAAGTTGAATGGGTTTTTTGTGCGCTTTCCGGTGTATGTGTCATTATCCACCATACCAAAAACAAGCAGGTTCGGTAATTGTCCGATCACTACGTTATCAAGGAATAGTGTGAATGTGTTAGTGGGTAGTGTATAAGTTTTCACTTCCACTCGCTTGTATGGGTAAACGGCATTTGTGCGTTGTAGTACAGCTTCATGTGCTAACAATATACTAGGGTTGACGGTAACATGATTCGTGAACATTGTCGCTTCTAGTATTTTCACACGTAGGTTAAAGTCATCTTCTTTCGAGTACAAATAAAATTCCGGTTTTTCCAATGATAACGTTAAACGTAAGTCCACTCCATTCAATAAAAGTTTATCTTGATTTGACAGATTGGTGTGAATTGTGCCCATCAGCTCGACCACGTTACTCTTCTCAATCATTGCAGACCTTTTAAGATAGCCCTCATTTCAACATTTCCAACTCAGTAGAACCACCGCCAGGTCTTGAGTCTTTAATCATCTCCATCTCATTCTGATCTAGATACCAACCGGCTGATTCGAGATGAGTTGATGCAGCGTCTTTACCGTAGTTCAGTAAATTTTCAATATAGGCGCGATAGTGGTAATTGTTGTCTGTCTGAGTTATATTCTTCCCATTCAATTTTACAGTGCATTGTCTGAAAAGTGAGTGCATGAGGTTGTTAGCTTCACCAACCGGATCGGCTACACCTTCACCCCCATCAGCTTTCTTAATTTTTTCTTTTCCGGTGAAAAGTTTTTCTTTACCATTTTTTAGTTTAATCAGTTGCACCTTGAGCCGTAAGTAGATGCTGGATCAGTCACGATATGTATCCCCATGACCAAGCGAAATAAATTCCAACACCGAAAAATTATCCAGTGATGCAATTGGTTTGTATGCAACTTCTTCGGTTTTCAAAATACTGTTTTGAATTGGTGGGGAGGCAAAAATATCCAATTCAGACTTCATACACTCTTTCTGCATCATGAAGGTATTATCTATCTGTCAAATATATCCAATGCACGCTTTCTTACTCGGCGCCGTCGTTTTATAGTTTTCTTAGTCTTGCTCGATGACAGCTTTCTCACCTCACCCCCTTTTTTATGCTTAGGCACTGATTTCAAATGTTTACTTGTGTAAGGGTTAGCTCTTTTTATAGCCATTCGTCTTCCTCTACCCTCCATACTATCAAAGATTTTATTTATACCTTTTTGGGTTAATTCATGTACTGCAGATTTCCCTTGCTCCTTTAGTACCTGCTTCAGTGGTTTACTTTCTGCCTCTTTAAAAATGGATTTTCCCGTTTCGATGACTTGTTTTCCTATAGCTTTTGCACTGGACAGAAATAAAGGCTGAAGATAACGTATCAACCCACTGAAAAAACTTCCAACACCCCTTCCACGCTGGTACACAAGTGGCGATCGATATAGTTCACCAATGTCTGATAATCTACCTCCACTCTGGACAAGGTAGGAACGTGCGTAGTGTGAATTCATCGCATTAGTATAGAACTGTGTTAAATTCAGTGTCCAAACTATGTTGATATTTACAACGTAGGAATATTTATAAATTCTAACCTTCGCTTGAAATGAAGCATGACATATGTTGGAGTAAAGCTAGGTTCAAAGTTGACTAACTCACCGTGATGATCTGTAATTTTGATTGAGATACTTTCAATAAAGCTTTTCTCAAGTGGACGGTACTCCACATGCTCGAATCTAAACACGCTATCACAGCCTTTCAAGGGGATCGCCCGTAGATTTCTTACCAGTTTATTTCCTATTATTCTGGGTTTAATGATATCTGTATAAACGTTTATCAATTCGGTTTTCTCACAATCATCAATACCTTTATTGGATGAGTAACAATGTGTTCTTTTTTCAAGTACAGACAATGATTTTTCCAGCTGACTTACACAGTCCAACAATATTGATTTATTAAACGACTCTTTTATTGTTGCATCGACTGTTTCGGGATCGCGTTTCTCAACGGGTGTTTTTAGGAATGCGTCGATGAATAAGCCAGCAATATCATCGGTTTTATCCACTTCTATTGGAACTGGAGTTGTAGCATTTGAGTCATCGGCTCTTTTTTAAAGCATGTTAATGATGGTGTGAAAATCAGTTTTAACCCACTTATCGGGTAATATTTCAGTGCCGGACTCTTTAGCGGTGCGGGATATAGATTCTCGGATTGCGGAGGCAATTTTGTTAAACATCTGCTTTCGTAATTGAAATGTTGTGAACCTGGATGACTTGCCTTTATCAAGTAGCTCTTCGTCATTAAATTCATTTCCGCTTAGTAACAAGGCTATGAAATCTGTTATGTTAATCGGTGACGGTATAGGCAGCGCTACATTAAGCTTCACGCCATAATCTTTCAGATGAAATGTATGGGTGGTCGGTTGAATACCCGTTTCTTTATCCCGTTTCTTCCTTAAACTATTTGACGGATGAATATATTGATCAACCATCTGTAATAATTCATTGTGGTTTCGTTTGTTTCTTGGTATCTGTCCAATTATGTAGTCTATAAGCGCTCGGAATGATTCAAATTTGCATCTTACTTTAAATAAACTTTCTCAGCAATCTTACCGGACTGATAAATATGTATGCAAAAATCTCTTTCTTCTATAATACTTCTTATCTCGGGGATCACCTTTCCATCTCTATCTTCTTCGATACGATCGTACATTATTTGTTTAATTTTGGCCAGGTAATAGTTATAATAGTCAGATCTAATTGCTTAAAAAAATGACGAAAGAAATGATGAAAAGTTCATATCATTTTCCTTGTGCCATAACTTTTGCAAATCATTAGCATTCCATCTAAAACGAACATGATATTTTCCCAATCCAACAACTTTAGCGATTATTGCTTTCAAACCTTTTTGAATTGGTAAAGACTGTGGTGCTTCGGTAATGCTTACATCTTCAGATCGTATAGAACGTTTAGAAATTCCGCGGCTACCTTATTCGCTTTTCTCTTTTTTACGTTTTGGTAGAGCGATCTCCGTTATTCCGACATACCAATTGCCGGTAAACTTACACACACTCGGTAATATACTTTCGAAAGATGATAGCGTATTGTCAGGGTAAATGCATAGGGAACTGTTGCTCAAGAGACACACGTAGAACTCGTCATCTATTATGTTTATAGGCATTTATTAAATTCTGTCCCAATTCAGGTTTTTAACTCTGGAACTAGGCTCGGTCTTCAATCTCAACCGCTCACTTTGCCGAGCAGGCTTTCTTATGGGAGTGTCAGTCTCAAATTGATCATGGTTTAGACGAGAGGGTCTTAATATAGATTGCTTGCCAGACTTTCGACCTACTTCATCGAAATCTGACGCTACAGCACCTCTATCATCTACTGCATCTAAATCAGTGAAAACGTCATCCAGTTCATCCACACTCATATCCGCTGGAATTGTATACTGCGTTATACCATCTTCGCCGGTTATTATCTTGTAGTCTTTGCTGGTTCCTTCAAATGAATCAGCCACACTTTTCCATATTTTGGAAGCAGGTTTAAGACTTTTTGCTATTCCACTTGCTGATAATCGTCGCTTAAAAGCAGCAGGTAATTCTTGCTTCATTGGTGTTATTTCATTTATCGACTCGAATATCTCCTCCGGTCGTGGAGGTGAAGTTTGTGTGGGTATTTCGTTTTTAAATAGGAACCTCGTCTGAGTGGCGTTGTCGCGCAAATTTTTTTTAAATTTTTACCCATCATACGGTCTTTCGAAGAAACATTTTCAGCGTTCATTTCCATAAATGATTGTTTTTTTCGCCTTGCATTTAAAAATTTCATAAGCACATTCCTATACTGATACCATTTTGCTTTATCATTAAGATTTTTAGTGTTCAATATTTTGCTCATGCGTTTGTCAAACAAACTTTGTGCAGAAGAGCTTTCGATTGTATCTTTTAAGCGTGCATATACTTCCGGAGATAGTAGAAGCATTTTGTTAAGACTGTTATTTCTATGCATATTTTTCAATCAAAGAACCTATCACACCTGAAAGTACACTTCTCAATAAAACAGGTAAAAAGCCACCTTGCTGCACTAACACTTTACGTTGCCGTGTCACAGATTTTCTTGCATCGGCAAGCTTACGCATACCCTTTTTATATTTACACAATCGAGTGAAACTTTTTCCTGTAATTTCACAGAGATTTTTTATTACTTCAGGTTTTACCCTCTTCAGTATAGCCTTTCTTAAATACGGACTTGCTTTTCTAAGAACATACAACATATGCTTGTTGTCCTTCAATCGTTTCATTCTTGACACCATTGTTTTCCTGCAAACTATGTGGGGGGCAATAACAAGTTAAAAACTTTGTATTAAATATATCTGTGCGGAACCTTAATGTATCATTGATATCCTGTGTTAGGTCTATTAGCAAATAGCTATGAGGTTGATAAGTAATTTCTTTATATATTCTCATGAGCTCCGTACTATTTTCAGGATATATCTGTTTAGCGAGGTGCTGAAATTGACTCTTGTCGCGCGAATTCTTGAAACAAATCAGGTATTTACAATTAAGTGATATGTCACGACAAAATTTACCCTGATGAAATACATTCTGAGTCACCAAGATAACAGAAAGATTACGATGATGGGAGCCTTTTGTAAACAGCTCGCACACCTGTCTTGAAAATGCATTTAACATCATATCATCCAATACAATTAGTATCGGTTCATTTGCAGTATTCGGGAATTCTTCAGGAATTGAATTTAAAAATTCTATATTCTTAATAGGTTTGTGTACTGGTATAGCATGCTGTTCGGCATTACACCATATTACCTTTTTTATTTGCGGTTGAATCATCGCCTGGTTTGCAAGAAGATTTTCTATAAAAGTCGTTTATATAATGGTGTAAAAAATATTTATATCATTTTGAGTATGATGAGTAGACGACAAGTAGTCAATGAACTCCACAGACCCGCACGTAGACGATTTGCACGCCGACGTGTCACCATTAGGGGTATAAATGATTTGTGGCAAGCAGATCTAGTTGATATGACTGACTTCTCATCTGAAAATCATGGAACAAAGTTTCTTTTAACTGTAATTGACACATTCTCTAAATGTGCGTGGGCTCTACCTTTTAAAAATAAAAGTGCAGGTGTAGTAGCAAAAGCTGTGGAATCAATTCTTAACCAGAGGCGCATCCCCCGAAACCTACAAACAGACGTCGGCAAGGAATTTTTTAACGAGGTATTTCGCAAGCTGATGAAATATTATGAAATAAACCATTACTCTACATTCAGCTCATTGAAAGCATCCATTGTTGAGAGGTTTAATCGAACGTTAAAACATCTTATGTGGAAAGAATTCAGTATGAAGGGTAATTACCGTTGGATTGATATTTTACCAAGACTCATTGATATGTACAATAGAACCAAGCATCGCACTATTAAAATGAGACCTATAGATGTCAATACATCTAACGAAGTTCATTTACTTGCAACTTTACATAGGAAAGTTAAGGTTGTTTCTAAGCCTAAATATAAAATCGGTAATTATGTTCGCATAAGCAAGTACAAACACGTCTTTGAAAAAGGCTACACCCCGAATTGGTCAACAAAGATATTCAAGATAAGGGTCGTAAAAAAGACACAACCGTGAACATATATCCTTGAGGATTATCAAGGAAACACTATTCAAGGAGGTTTTTATGAGTTAGAATTATCAAAGGTAAAGCACCCTGATGTCTACCTTGTCGAGAAAATTTTAAAAAAAGAGAAAAATCGTGTTCTTGTAAAATGGCTCGGTTTTTCGTCAGCGCATAATTCATGGATAGATATAAAAGGTGTAGTGTGAAACCTTGCTAAATGTCTGTTACAGTCTGCTAAAATGGAAAACAATGTTAAATTCACCGATATAGCTTGCATTAGATGCATGATAGCCTGGAACTATGCGTATCGCATGAGTCGTAAAGGGGAATGGGAAATACACGCTCGTGTCAGATTTAGGTTTCACCAGCGTATTTCACAACTAAATGAAATTATAGCCCCTGTTCTTTCTAAAAAATTCAGAGACAAAATTTTTAATGAGAGGTTTTTGCATTTAACATAGTCAGTTTAGAAACAACCTTCAGATAAACAAGATGTCTTGCAAGGCCGAACTACGTAAATTTGAAGATTTTGTTGCGGCTTAAGAGGATGGACTTCTAGATGAACATCGTGAGAAGCTGTTAAAGTATATCAACACACTAAAGCTGTATTCGACGATACCGGATGGCACATCAATTCACGGATCACATTACAAATCCTGCCCTTGGTTTTATGACAACGCCGATTCCGGACCAGATACCTGTGAATGCTGCCATGTGGAAAGAATCTCCGACAGAATTAGAAAATTAATATGTTTTTATTATAAATTAAGAAATGAAAAGTTTTGAAAGAGATATTAAAGTAAAATTTTAAATTACATTCGAACCAGGCTTTTATTTCTTCTTACACTGATGTGAAATGGAAAAATTTGAAATAGAAATAAAACAATGCTGTATGGTAAAAGTAACTCTTTATTCAAATTCATCGTTGTTATGCTGAACAAATTTTATTTTTAAATATCCGCCTCTTGTGTCATCTTTACCTTCGAAAATTAGATAGTTTTCCGCAATATCGTTAAGATCCTCAATTTGACGCTGTTTCTTTATTTTCTCTGAGAATCTTGGTGGAAGAAAAAAAAGGTTCCATTGGTTAGGTGTACGGTGAGGCGTGATCCATATTGCGTGTTGATCAAACGAAAACATTTAACCCTATATTTCTTTCCGTGTTCGAAAGCAAGAAGTGCTACGTGTTGATCCGGACTGTACTCGCATACATTGTTCAACACTTCTACAGTTTTCTGAAAAAAGAACAAAGGATTAAAAAGAAACATTACCAGTATGTATGGAATATTATTATTACTCACCATATTTTTCGTGTCACAACTTCTTCCAAAAGACTTCAAAAACTTCTGCCTGATAATTGACTGCAACCCTTCACTTTTATACTGTCTACGCGCACATAGGGTAATACGGGTGAGTAATTACAAACTCAATAGCAGATGTTTCCACACGAGCTAATTATATTGACCCTCAGATAATTTCATTATACAGAACGAATACGCGATCCGCAACACAAAAGCATTCAACCATCAGCCTATACCACACGTGTAAAGTAATTTAATATGCACTGCTTAAAACACATTTTTTCCGCAGACACTAATTACATTCACCCTCAGTTGGGTCAATATACAAGTCTTTTCATGTCCAGCGATTCTTGCCTTAAGCGCACCAAGCAAGCGTAAGCAAGCATAAAGCATCTTCTAATTGGCATACACACAGTTTAATTGTGGATTACGCCATCGCTCGACACTATATATGACGTCGGGGAATACCTACCATTTCAGTTTAAGATGCAGGTGATATTGAATTCTTTCCAAATAATATTTTCTTTTTTCGCAAGTCTGTTGATTCGTAAGCGAGTTAATTAATATGCACCCAATTGCAACACGGACACGAATAGGCCGCCATTGATGATACGATCGAATCAGTGTGAATGGCCAACAACAAGAACAAAATGCATAACCGGCCGTTACGTACAGTTCGGTACATGATCATACACGAAAAGAAACATATCTTGTCGACGTAAGCGACGTCACGGTCAACCTTGGGGGAACCCTTTAATTACAACAAATATGTATGTGATCGTCCTCTCTACCATCGTTCGTTTGCCTTCAAAAAGACTTGAGATATTTTAACCTCCTGAATTAATGAACTCCTGGTAGGCACTCTCGCAGTATTAAGAAAATTTATACATAGTTATATGCACTAACATACGACTGTCCGATCATGGTTATTTATGCACATGCACGTTGAAATGCGTATAAAGTTAATTGGATACTTTTCGTAATACATTAAGGCTAGTATCAAAATTCAGCATGGATTGCAATTACCATTAAAATTTCACCCTTCTTTTCACCCATCATTCGTTGTCTTGCATAGACGATACATATAACGTACAGTAACACGGTGTATTGTAATTCATGGGATTCGTAATACATCGAGCTAATTTTGATACAGTGCCCCAGAAAATGTGCGTGCAAGGCTTTACCTGTCCCCGTGGCCAGAAGGTACAATTGCAGAAGAAAAATTTGATTACATATCGATATTACAAGGAGCTCATCGTAAGCAAGTTAATTGTATGCGCTCCTTTGCTGGTACGATCGAAATTCAAGTTGAATATGAACATAAATACATACATTAATATATAGTTTCTTTTGCAAGTCTCTCTGTTGATTCGAAAGCGAGTTAATTAATATTCACGACATCGCCAACGAACGAAATTCAAGTTGAATTCGCACATGAAGGTACAGGGTATGGGTATGGGATTTTTCTGTCTGGTTTTCTGTGCGCCTGTTTCACCATTTTACAAAAATTGACTTTAGCAGCCTTTCTAACGTACTCTAAGCCTCCTAACAACCAACCAGTTATGCACACAACATCTCCCAACACATGACACATCTCACAAACTACAGCTACAGCAAAAACATCTGACCCTATTTCTACCACCTATGACTACCTGACGCACCCAACCGCAACACCCCGATCCTCTATAGCCAGCCCTCAACGTTCAAAATCAGCGCCAACCACCTGATCTACTATTGCCTTCTACCAACGCCGCCAATCAACACCACACACCTGATCCTCCACACCCTACCACGGCCTGACGCAACCAAACATCCGCAACAACCCGATCCTCTATAGCCTCCTTCCAATCACAACCACACACCTGATCCTCCACAACCTACCACTACCGATCCTATATAGCCTTCTACCAATCACAACCACACACCTGATCCTCCACAACCTACCACTACCTCACGCAACCAACCAACCACAACACCCTTCTACCAACACTACAAAGCCCTAACACAGACCCTCCATGGCCTTCTACCAACCACGCTCGGCAACCCCTCATAACACAACACAAATCACCGCACACCACCTGACAACCCCAACCAACCAACCGCAACACCCATCTTACAAACAACAAATCAACGACACAAAACGATACAAAACCACAATCTCAGCACCCGACCCTAGGTACATCCAAGGCCAAGGCACTCTGATTCACCCCATCCCTGCCATAAAAACGTGGTAACCCAAGCCGCTCGCTACTCTGATTAAAAAAGATTGAAAATGCCGTTCCCACCCATACAAAAACCGGTTCTGCGGTACGTCACTTACTACTTATCGCAGCATGAAGGAGAATGCAGTGGCCAGCAGAAGTCATTGTTTACTTGTAAGCAATAAATGCACCAGACGCAGGCATCAGCAACTTCAGCCTCTTAAGAAACCCATGTTTACATATACACACCAGACGCTGGCATCAGCAATTTTAGCTTATAAATTTAGAAATAGGAATAGAATAAGGTGAGTTGAAAATCAAATTTAACTGAATAATGACGCAAGACTTATGTCTTGCAGTTTGTCATTGTTTTTATAGAAGAAGGTGTTGTAATTTAACTTCTATATTTGGGTGCCAAGAAAATGGAGAGTCATAAACTCTAGAAACTCATAACTCTAAAAAGTCATAAAAGTCACAAATTCTAGAAAGTCATAGACTCTCGAAATAATGAAACGATTTTCGAATTTCGTAATATCAACAAAATCACATCGCGTCCGATAAATCCAATATAGTCAAATAAGCAAATATAGTCGTCAATTGAAAATTTGTAATAGGACACTTATACTACAGCGATTTTAATCATGAGTTCGTGCATTCATTTACGATAAAATTTATAAGAATTCCAAGTAGTTTATGAAATATGACATTTTAAATTAAGATGTTTTAGAAGGGGCTAATATTACTTGAAACGCACAATAAGCGTACGAAATTCATTAAAAGGCCATGGACGGAAGTTCGTAGACGAATTAAGAGTTCAACTTCGAAGGCGAAATAAGCGGAATAGATTTCTCTGTAGAAAGTTCAAGCGAAAATCGATGATTAATTAAATTAGATTTCTTTTAAATAAAAGTGTTGGTAAAAATCGATGTTGTATCAATTAAATAAATATATTTGGTGCCGTCGTCGTTCAATTTAGAAGTGAAAATTCTAAAAATCACTAAAAATTCAAAGTCTGCACGTGAGTTTCAATTCTTAGTGAAATATCGAACAATCTAAGTCGGCAAGACTTATCCGTCTTCAAAAAAGTATAAATTAACGCGTGTGAACGAAAAGTGCACGCAATAAACTCAGTGCAAGACATCAAATTGAAAGGTACAAGCTACGCAAAGGTAATCGCACCGATCAAGATCATACAACATATTCGCTTCACTAGAACGACACGTATCACAATACAGGTAACGATACTATAAGATCTCCAGCCCTCAACACAAAGTTGAAGATTACATTGGAACCCATAAAACATGCATCCCGAATACCAACATTTGACGGAAGCCGCGACCAACTCAAAAGCTTCACAGACATGGTAGATGCCATGGTCCCGATCCTGCAGACGTACAACAACAATTCACAGAACATTATTTGCAACATAATTAAAAGTAGAATAGTTGGTAGAGCTTAGTTAGTTTTAGATGCAAGTCGTCATGTAATAAAATGGGACGATAAGAAAAAAAATTTGTTTGCAAATTTTTCAGCTCAAATAAATAGTACACAGTTTCTTAACGAACTTTGAACTACAGACAATAGAGAATCAGACATGAATTTTATCAATATAATTCATGAGTGATGGACACATTAAAATTTCAAAGTAGAACGAGAACAAAGTCAAAATAATGTACAAAAATTGTGGTCTAAGTTCGACCCTTGAGGCCCACACGACTAACTTCCCAGTGGGGTGAATAAAATGCTATAATTTTCTTTTATTATTAATTACTATTATTAATAATTACCTTTATTTAACATTATTATTCTAAATTAATATAATTTCTTTTATTATTTTTATCAATTTTTTATCCAACCATAAAAGACTTGGTAGAGGAAGACGTCCCCACCACCTGGTCATCCTCTACCAAAGCCTTGGCAACCTCGTCCTCTTCGTCCTCGTCATCCTTCTTGTCCTCCACTTCTTCCTCATCCTCGTTCTTCATCTCGGCTTCGGAATCCACAACTATTATTGAGGGTATTTAATTATTATTTACAATAAACATTCGTTATTAAGAATGTTTGACCGTTACTGAATAGTTATAATTGACTTTATATATCCAATATCAAATTATAACTAATATTATTTGATTGTTATTAACAGTATTAAATTATTTATAACAATATCCAATTATTAACTGCATTAGCGTCTCTACTCCCATTCACCCAAACCTGATAATACATATAATTTTCGAATTTCATAAATTAATCTTTTTTTTTTGAAATAACATTTTTTACAAATTTGATCACAATTTTGCTAAAACGCACAATAATAACAACATTACTATGAAGGTGTTTGGTATCTGCACGAATTAAAAGTGCGTATCAACAGTTTAAAAATAAGCAATTTTTGGTCGTTGTTCAGTTTTTTCATCCTAAATAAAAAACGGCTTAACCGATTTTGCTGAAAAGTCATTCATTTCTAAGTTAAGTAATGACGCGTCGTTTAAAACCAGCTCCACGTCAATACGATCTTTGGTTCTCGAGATAATCAAGACGAAAAATAATTCCGCACGTACATACGCACTTACACACATACGTACATACACACTCACAGACATCTGTCTAAAAAAGATGGATTTGGATACTGGAGACCTTAAAACGTGGAGATATGTCAAAATTTGGGATTCGCAAAATCGACCCCATTACAATACCTTCCCATAGGGAACAGGGAAGTTAATAATTCAGGACAATCAAAGTATGTATTGCATTAGATATACTTAAGAAAAATGTCCCAGAACCAATCCGAATCTATTTATTCAGCAGAAACACAGAAACATTAGAGAAGGCAATATACATTTTAACCGAAATAGGATACCTGTGTCACAAAAGGGAAAATAACCATTCCAAATTTAAAAATAAACAAAAATTCGTCGAAAATATTTATAATAATCACAACCAAAATAAAAATCATTGTTTACTAGATCCAAATCAGCAATTCCCACATACGAGCCAATGTCACCAAAACCAGTATAGTCATAACCCTAATCAACACCAGCATGCGCAGTTATGGCAGAATGAATTCTATTACGGCCGAGCCTCATTTAAAAAAGCTCCACTCCAAAGTCGCAATCGAAAATTTGGAATACCTCAACCAATGAAGATTGAAAATACAAAACAAATAGTATACACTAATGAGTTTCAAAATTTTTCAAAACTTGCTTTAGAACCCCCAGCTTCAACAACGTCCCATATATTCGAATAAATTCCTATGGAATCCCTCTTAGATTCCTAATTGACACAGCTGCCGCAATAAGCGTTATTGATCCCAACCTTTGTCATCCGAGTCTAAGAGTTCCAAATAAAAATTCTAGCATCCATACTAGAGGTGGCAAAAACATATCTTTGTTGTGAATGGATCATTTGAATCTGGCTCAGTAATAAGATCCAGATCAGTGATATGTATCATTTAAATCATTTGGATCATCTATATCATTTGGATCACTGAGTTAGAAGAGATGATTGTATTATGAGTAAGGTATACAGAAATATATGGTACGCTGTACGATGTACAGTTTAAATTTGAAAACTAGTGCATTTTTGTGACCTGTCGATCGACAGTAGAGAAGAAAATCGATTTTCCTTCAAACTTTGTTCAGGCTGTTCTGTACTTTTAGTTAAAGCGCTACTGTCCTCTAACATTTCCGATTGCTGCCCTTTTCAGGAACCGAGCAAAAAACTTCTTAAAAACGACCATACGTAGCAAAAATAGCTATTAACTTGCGCGACGCACTCGTTAGGAGAAATGATCCAGATCAAATGTTTAGTAATCTGTTTTTATGATTCCCATTTAAAAGAGAATTCTTCCCGATAAGCAAAGTCTGCTGACTGTTTATTGTAAATATTATCCTTTATCAATGTTTAGAACTGAACATTTAAATAAAGAGGAAACGAAAAATCTGATATCTTTATTAAAAAATTATAAGGAAATATTCTTCCAGGAAGGGGAAAATTTAACCTTCACTCATGGAATAAAACATGAAATCGAAACAACCAATAACACGGCGGTATATACTAAATCCTGTAGGTAGATCATGAAAATGCTCGAACAAGGGATTATACGCCCAAATAAATTCCCATATTTATCACCAATTTGGGTAGTGGCGAATCGTGGCGGATCATAGAAAGTTGAATAGTATTACTATTCATGACAAGTTTCCTATACCCAACATTGATGAAATATTGGATAAACTTAAGAAATGTACTTATTTCACAACTTCAGATCTAGCCAGAGGATTTCACTAAATTGAAATAGAGAAAAGGACATGAGAAAGACCACGTTTTCGACGGATGAAGGTCACTACGAGTTCACTAGAATGCCTTTCGGTTTGAAAAACGCCCCGGCTACTTTTCAACGGTTGGTGAATGATATTCTACACGAATATATCGGTAAAATCTGCTTTGTCTACATAGACGACATAATAGTATTTAGCACCTCTTTACAAGAGCATATTTCATCTTTAAATTTTTTTTATGTACTCTTAAATTGGCAAACCTAAAAATTCAAATCGACAAAAACGAATTCTTAAAAAAGAAAACAGAATTTCTTGGCCACATCGTGACCACTGAGAGTATCAAACCCAACCCGCGAAAAATAAAAGCCATCTTAAACTTCCAAATTCCAAAAACAACTAAACAAATCAAATCGTTTCAAGGTTTGTGGGGTTACACAGGAAATGTGTAAAGGACTTTTCACAAGTAGCAAAACCGTTAACCTTCCATACATTCGGCAGAATGTATAAAACTAGTAAATGTCAATCGAATAGACCTCATGGTAAATAATGACAACGAGTCACAAGCAACTTGCTATAGCGCAAACGAAGAAAGTTTAGAATACATACCTATTTTCGAAGCCCCTCTTAATATATTTAAGTATCAAATAATAATTAAAACAGGAAAGGAAAATAGAATAAAGAAAGTAAAATATTTTGGCAAATTAAATCCAAAGAATTAAACGAAAAGTATTTACAGTATATATTAAATAATCATACTCCTGGAAAAGGACTAGTGGCAGTTATATCCCCAAACTCGCGATATATACTGAATTTGAAAATGAATATTTGAAATGGAAAAGTCCACATACGAAACTGAGAGTAGTTAAATCTAATTATTTACATTTCGATTGTATCGATCAAGGGCAAATCCAAGAGGAAATTCTGAAAGAGCATAAAGGCAACAATCACAGAGGAATTGAGGAAGTATAGAAAGAAATTAAAACTAAATACTATTACCCAAAACTAAAAACCGAAATAACAAAAGTAATAAAGAATTGTTATGTATGCCAATTAAGTAAGTATGAAAGAAAACCAGCCAAAATCCCATTTGAAAAACCCCATATACCTAAAAACCACATGAAACGATTCACATAAATATATGGTTTGCAGATAAAAATCACTTCATCTTAACCATCATAGACAAATTCTCCAAATTCGGTCAAGCGATACCTTTAAAAACTGGAAACTGGATGAACATTCAATCCGCCCTCAATCAACATTTTGCTACTTGTGGAAAACCTGATCACATTATAACTGATAACGAAAGTGCCTTCACTAGTAATCTTGAGAATTTCCTCCACATGGAAAGAATAACACTTCATTTCACAGCACCTGGACTTAAAACCGGCAATGCAGATATCGAAAGGTTACATAAAATACTTGAGGATGTCAGAATTAAAATTAATGAAACTAAACTACTACTAAATCATCAGCAAAAGATATACAGGAAATAATGAAAAACTGTAATAACACAATCCATTTCAAAACTAATCATAAACCAATAGAAATAAATAATGGCATCATAAATCCTTCAGAACATCAAAAAATAAGGGACAGAATAATTAGAAAACAGAACGAAAGCATTAATAACAAAAATAAAAACAGAGAAAATGTAGAAATCAATCCAAAATACAGAAAAAATAAAGCAAAAAATAAAAAAAAACACGATAGACCATTCATTGCAAACAATTATCATAATATAACAAATAAAAAACTCCTCATGAAATTAAAGAGATTCCAAAAAATCTAACACACAGATGTCACCCTGTTCTTCCTGAACATCCTATTATCAATAATCACAAATGTCAATAATTGAAACAAAGACACCAACAAAATAAAAAAACAATTGCTAAGCCTGGAAATATATCATCTAGTTAAATTAAAAGAAATCGAAGACATAGTATTACTATCGAAATTAGAAGTTCTTAATAAACCCATAATAACAATTAAAAGAATTCAGTACTTTAAAATAAAATGTCGATAAATAAAAATTATCATAGATTCAATGGCTCAAAACACAAAAAAAATATTAATAGGTAATAATCACACACTTCACAACCAAACAATATTAGAAATTATCAATCATTCCGATTTCAAAAATTCTTATTTCAGATGATAAAGAACTTGTAGCCAACAAAGAAATTCAAGAAAGAAATTAAAGCCTATTACCGTATAGAAAAAAATCTTAAATGAACCAGAAAATTGTACAATGCTAACCAATATTATCGGAAGTATCGAAAAAAAATTAACGAAAATATAATTATTAGAAAAATCAGAATATGACAAAAATATATCATAATTGTAATGGCCAAGAGATCAGAAATCATTGTTTTATAAAATTTGCAAATCGTAAAATAACTATTAATATCACAAATGTAAATAAGAAAGCCATTGTTTTTAATAATATTATTATACAAAATGTCATCAATAATATGACCTATAAAGAAAAAGAACATCTCACATAAGCACAGAAGTACATGTTGTTTTTTTACAAAAGAAAAACTTCCTTCCTCAGCGAGAAAGACTGAACGATTACGGTCGAAAATCGATTACGAATCAAAATAAAGATACAAAAAATTAAAACGAAGTTTTTCTTTTATAAAAGAACAACACGTAGTTTTTTGGAAGATGAAATCAATTACTAATAAACAGAAGTACATGCCCAAAACGTTGCAAATTAAGACCATATAAGCCTTATTGACTTAAAACCCAAAATAAGTTCAAAAATTGTCGCTATAATCGCTAAAAGTCATTTTTCGAAAAACATCAAAATTACCAATAAATATCAACTATTTGCGCGAGGACACGCATCCTTAGGGGGGAAGAGTCATAGACTCTAGAAACTCATAACTCTAAAAAGTCATAAAAGTCACAAACTCTTGAAAGTCATAGACTCCAGAAATAATGAAACGATTTTCGAATGTCATAATATAAACAAAATCACATCGCGTCCGATAAATACAGTTCAGTCAAATAAACAAATATAGTCGTCAATTGAAAATTTGTAATAGGACACTTATAAGGGATGTAGGGTAGATCGCCTCCTCGTGGTGCATCCTGGGTAACGCTAAATGATCTACCACGGCACGACTTTCGATTGTTTTCTTGGACAACTCTCTCGTCTTAACGACTATATCTGATGCTTTGGGCTGGTAGTGGTGGTATTCTGTCACCTGAGTACGCAAGAGTGACATCTTGCGGAAATGGCTTTCAGGCTAATGCCAATGCTGCCTCCGTCCCGGTAAAACCCTGGCAGGCCTCACGGTACGTTCAAAACTCGTCGCCACTAGTCTGGCCGTGTAGGTTCAGTTGAGTTTGGACTCCTGATTATTCCCCGGCCCGGTTCTGAGCACATATCCTCATAAGGGAATGTGCCAACCCTCGCATGGCCTTCCTGCTTCGGCATAGATAACCATGGGGTCTCAGGGGAACTGCACAACGAGTGGAGATAGCGGCTGTGAGGGGGGACCCAAATCGCAATGAATTCAGAAAAAATTCAAAAGGAAGATCCACTCGGCCCGGAAGGGAAGTGGACGAAGGTGACGCGTCCTTCTAGTGGGAAGAAGACCGCGATACTCAGCCAACCCCCTACTTCTTCGAGGGATGCATGCACCAAGGCAGCTATGCCAGGGGCAAGCACCTCCTCAGTCAAGCCTACTGGCGCTAGCGGTAACACCAAGGTAACGGCGAACAAGCTGGCCCGCAATGTTTCCGGAGCGCCCTCCAACACCGCTTCCACTTCAGGTGTTAAGAAGCAACAAAACCCCTCGGTTACGGCTTACAAAGACAGAAGGTCCGCCTTCAAAGTCCTGAAAAGGCTGAAAGATTTACCTCCGAATGGTCTCTCCCAGAAGAATAAAATCTTCCTGAAATGGGCAACCACCACGGTAGAGGCCTACAAAGCCTCTATTCCGAAGAAAGAGGCAACTCATAAAAGATGTAGATCTAATGAGTCGGCCCCAATTCAACCGAGCGTCCAACTGCCGGTTAGTAAAAGACCAAAACTGGTCACACCCAATCCTGTTAAGGGCAGGAGTTTCAGTGAAGCTGCCAAGGAAAGCCTGGTATGGGCTGTTATCGACAGAAGCAGCAGCGATGGCACCATCTCACCGTCAAACTGGATACCAGCGGAGCCATCCACACGGGAGGAAAGTGTTGAGCTAATCAATCTCAGCAATGCTGACCTCCCGGTGGAAAACTGGAAGGTAGCTAAGGTTAGCGAGCCCTAATAATCTTGAACGAGGAGTCGCTAGCTCCATTGGAGTCGAAGAGCGGGGTGATCAGCTACGGTTTCTCGGCTATCACCCTGCGAGTATATCGCAAGGACCGTACTGGGAAGGCAGTACGGGAACCGAGCAAGGAGAGTGGAAGCGAGGGAACTGTGGAAGCATCAGTAGACCCGACCGTGGACCTCTCTGAGTCAGATCTTCTCTCCGATGACGGAAGAAGCACCACCTCCACTGCGGGGTTGGCCGGGGACCTTCTCAGATCCCTCGACCTGGTCGAGGAGGAGGAGATGTCCTTATCTGACGAGGAGGCGGATAAAACATTGTGTCGCGATGCTGAGGTTTCTGCAGATTAACCTCCAGCACTCCAAGGCGGCATCCGCCGCACTGCTCCTCCACCTGGCCCAAAAAGGAGAGGAGCTAATACTGGCCCAGGAACCTTTGGTTGTTAGAAACCGGGTTTGCGGGCTCAACATGAAGGGATACAACACAGTATCCTTCAACACAGCAGGTAAACCGAGAGATTGCATAATTGTAAAGGAAGGCTTGAAGTTTTTAACCTTGTATAATTTCAGTGACCAGGACACCGTTGCGATAGCAGTGGAAAGGGAGTCTAAACCCCTTTGGGCTGTCTCCTGCTACATGGTGCATGATGTTCTGCTACCTCCAACTAGCCTGCAGAGGATTACAAGGGAAGCCACTGCAAGAGGCATCCCATTAATAGTCGGAGCGGACGCCAATGCTCATCATCGCATCTGGGGTAGCACCGACACGAATAAACGGGTGAGGATCCTACCTTCATCACGGCAAGCCATAGAGAGGTTCTGGATATCACTCTGACGAATGAGCACTTGAACCAAGCTATCAAGGGATGGCACGTATCGCAAGAGTGCTCATTCTCCGATCACCTATACATAAGGTTCGATTTGGCATCTGACCCTCCGACAAATCCAACCTTCATTAACAAAAGGAGGATGGATTGGGTCAAATACTAATTGGTACTCAAGTCTGCGCTAGAAGGCGGACCTCCAGAGATTGTAGACATACCCGGTCTTGAGAAAGCCGTTGGGACCCTTACATTGGCCTTCAATGACGCAACAAGGTCTGCATGTAGTCCAACGAAGCCTAGAGGGAAGTACAAACCCCCATGGTGGAATAGTGACATTGCGGAGCTGCGGAAGGAATGTAGGAAGTCCTTCAATCGGGCTAAAGAATCTAATGACTGGTCTTCTTATAAAACAAAACTGAAGGAGTTCAAATCCTCTATCAGAAAGGCTAAACGCACCTCTTGGAGAAGCTTTTGTGCAGAAATAGAACACTCCAAGGATGTCAGTCGCCTGCGAAAAGTCATGACGAGCTCCCCCTCATTTCCAGGGTCCGTTAAGGACGCAAATGGAGTCTGGAAGAAATCCAGCTCCGAGACTCTGTCCGTTCTCGTGAATACGCACTTCCCGGGCAGTGATGATGTGGCTGACAAAGCGGATCCAGACACGCTCCCGGATTGTATGCCAACTACTGAGCCTGTAAATGACAGGCTCCTACGCTGGGCAATCAGCTCATTTGAACCCTTTAAATCCCCTGGCATGGATAAAATCTCACCTATTGAGATCCATCAGGGTATCAATATAGCATTGTCATGGCTGAACGCCATTTTCAAAGCATGTGTACGGATGGCTTACATTCCACAGCAGTGGAGAGAAGCAAAAATAGTTTTCATACCTAAAGCGGGTAAAACATCCCACTCCTCACCTAAGGATTAGAGACCTATTAGTCTCACCTCTTTTCTGCTAAAAACTCTGGAGCGACTGATAGAGATCCATCTGAGAGCTATTCTGAAACCACTCTCTAATGCGCAGCACGCATACACAAAAGGGAGATCGGTTGAAACAGCTCTTCACTCGCTCACTAGCTACATCGAAAAACGCTAAGCGTCAAAGAATACACGCAAGCAGTTTTTATAGACATCGAAGGGGCTTTCAACAATATCAGCCATAAGGCTATTGGTAAAGCACTCGGGGGAAGCAATGCCGACGACAAACTGAAAGGGTTCATCGGTCATTTGCTTAGCAGCAGGAACATCAACTCCACGCTAGGAAACAGTACCTTACAAAGGAGGGTTTGCAGAGGCACACCACAAGGTGGGGTGCTATCACCCCTTCTATGTAACCTAATGGTGGATGAACTCCTGTCAAAAATGGAAGCGACTGGCTGCAAAGTCGTAGCTTATGCCGACGATGTTGCAATAGCAATATCGGGAAAATTTGTTAACACCCTATCGGAAAGACTAAACTTTGCCCTAGGTATTCTTACCAAATGGAGCAAAAAGTGTGGTCTAAAGATCAACCCGCAAAAGACGGAATTTATGCTCTTCACAAGAAGGTATAAAATTCCACGATTTGTCCCACATAAACTTGAGGAGATAAGTCTCAATACATCTCATCAGGCCAAATATTTAGGTCTAATTCTGGACTCTAAACTCGCATGGAAAACGAACACAGCAGGAAGAGCACGCAAGGCTGCATGCGCAATCTACTGCTGCAAACGAGCTATTGGGAAAAGGTGGGGATTAAAACCCAAAATTTTATCATGGCTCTATACGGCGATAGTGGAACCAATCCTTCTGTATGGCGCAGTTATTTGGTGGCCTGCTATGGCGAAAGCATCAAATGTAAACCTGCTAAACAAGGTCAGAAGGAGTGCGGCTATTGCAATCACCGGGGCTCTACGGACTACCCCGACAAAGGCATTATTTATGCTATTAAATTGGCTTCCGACAGAGCTACTTAAGAGACAGCAGGCCAAGTGCACTGCTGTTCGATTAAAAGCTCTGCGAGTATGGCATGAGGATAACTTTGGTCACTCCACAATACTACGGAGGGATGGGCCAACGTCAGGGAAAGTGGACCTTGCATCTCCGATTCCCTGTTTTCACCATGGTTTCAGGTCAGTCATCCCGAATAGGGAGGACTGGACCACAGAAAGAGATGGGATACAGGAATCGGTCGACATCTACACTGATGGATCAAAAATGGAGGGAAGAGTTGGCTGTGGCGTGTTCTCAGAACAGCTAGGCCTGAAACTATCCTTCCGATTAGCAGACCACTGCAGCGTCTTTCAGGCAGAGGTCATTGCGATTTATAAGGCAGTTGACTGGCTGAGAAGTCAGAAAATTTCCATAAGAAATTTAAACATGTTTTCTGACAGTCAAGCTGCCATCCAATCATTATCCAGCGTGCATACTTCATCTAAAATTGCGATGGAATGCCGCTCACAGCTGAACGTGATGTCGCTTCACTGTGAAGTGATTCATTGTTGGGTACCGGGGCATAGTGATATACCTGGAAACTGCGAAGCAGATGCCTTAGCGAGAGCTGGCACCGAGCTTCAGGAATAAACACTTAACCCCGAAGTCGGCCAACCTCTAGCTTCCATAAAGCTAGGATTTAAGCAGCACTACGTGGAGGCTGCGAATAGGGCCTGGCTGCTCGAAGAAACCTCTAGCACAACCAGTCAAACTTGGTGCGCACTGTACTCCAAACGCACCAAGCGGCTCCTCAACATAAGCCGCGAAACCCTGAATTCCGTCGTTTCCGTACTGACGGGACACTGTTTGATCGGCAGACACGCAGAAAGACTGGGTGTCCCTTTCAATGATTTCTGCCGAAGTTGCAGATCAGAGGAAGAGGAAGAAACCATTAAACACTTTCTGTGCGAATGTCCGGCGCTGTCCAGGAAACGCATGCAAACCTTGGGCACACCCTTCCTAGACAACCTCACGGAAGTAGCCGATTTGGACATTGGCTGCATAGCCGGCTTTATTCGAGAATCTGGATGGTTCTCGTCATCCCGCAGGTTCTAGTACCGCCCTTATATTCTGTGGTATCACAATGGGCCTCTCGTGGCCTAAGTGAGCTACCTTTGGATAAAAAGGGGCTGCCACTACAACCAACCAACCAACCAACACTTATACCATAGCGATTTTTATCTTGAGTTCGTGCATTCATTTACGATAAAATTCATAGGAATTCCAAGTAGTTTATGAAATATGACATTTCAAATTAAGATGTTTTAGAAGGGGCTAATATTACTTGCAACGCACAATAAGCGTACGAAATTAATTAAAAGGCCATGGACGGAAGTTCGTAGACGAATTAAGAGTTCAACTTCGAAGGCGAAGCACAGAAATAAACGGAATAGATTTCTCTGTAAAAACTTCAAGCGAAAATCGATGTATTATGAACCTTTTCTAATTCGCCACAGCATCGACGGCTCAACTTCTTGTCTCGCCTTCTGTATCGAAAAGACTAATGTGCCACAATCATCTTTTATGCCCCGGGACCAGCAACCATCCCTTATCTCATACCCCATATCCATGCTACTTTCACACGTTCCCGTGACTTGCATTCCTATTTAATAAATGCACGCAATCCTAGGCTAGTATCCTAGTTTCTACTAATTGCTTTCTCTACTCGACCCTTTTCTGTTTGCACAGATGGTCACCACTCATGCAGATGTGTTAACAGTGCTGGTCCCTTTTTTATTGCTGTTTACTCATTGCGATACCGAGACAAGAAGAAGACCCAGTAGTCTTTGTTCCTAGAAACGAAAATAGTCGGAGCAGCAAGCAAGGCTTTCGCATAGTTCATAACAGTCGGCCATCCTGCGTAGTCACTGTCCCCATTAAACTCTTCATTTCAATCAAGCAGGAACGTAATTAACATTAACATTGATTTAGCTGAGCATTAGATAACAATGGGTCCCAGATCCAATGCGCAGTTTTGTGTACCTTATAGGACACTATGTTAGGTCCCAGACCCGTTGCGTGGAATGTTGTCCATCAAAGTACACTATGTTGGGTCCCAGACCCGTTGCGCGGAATGTTGTCCATCAAAGGACACTATGTTGGCTCCCAGACCCGTTGCGCGGAATGTTGTCCCTCAAAGGATACTATGTTGGGTCCCAGACCCGTTGCGCGGAATGTTGTCCATCAAAGGGCACTATGTTGGCTCCCAGACCCGTTGCGTGGAATGTTGTCCCTCAAAGGACACTATGTTGGGTCCCAGACCCGTTGCGCGGAATGTTGCTCATTAAAGGACACTATGTTGGCTCCCAGACCCGTTGTGCGGAATGTTGTCCATCAAAGGACACTATGTTGTGTCCCAGACCCGATTTGACTTCGACTTAAAAGGTGCTAATTGAAGCTACAACAGATTTCGTTACGGACTACTTCGTTCTGCGTAACTTCTACTCCAGTACTCCTTCATGTGAAAATTAATCCATCTAAAGGCCAGCTAAGAGTGAAACAGCTCCGAGTAAATGAATAAATGTTAAGCTACTAACAAGATTTTATTGATTCTTGTTATTTGTTGATATAACAAAAACAATGAAAAAGTGAGATATAAAATATCAACTCAAAACATCGACTCTAGTATCTCCGGATGAGGATTCACTATCGTTACTGTTGTCATCTTCGCTTTGATAATCATCATACGTGCACCATCTTTTCATGCGATCAGATGCGTGGACAGATTCGTAAGGCTTGGAGGAGATCTGAACAGAATCCGGGTCGGTTAACAGATCCCTATTACTTTCCGCAGTTGGTACGATCCACGGAATTTCGGCTGGAGTTTCCTTGACATTCCATCTGCAGGTGCTTCGTGTTTCACCAACACCAAATCATCTTCTTTGTATAAAACAGGCGTCTTGCGGGGAATTTCGTTGTATTGTTCAACTTGCTTACGCTGGGATTGTTGGATATTTTCCAAGGCTTCAGCTCTAATCCTAGCAAGGTCTTTGGGTGCATTTGCTATCATCTGTTGTTGTTAGGTATAAATTCTATTTCGCAGTTCTGGCAAAGGGACATCATCTTCAGTTTCATCGTTTTCCCTTGAATTTCGACCATCTTCGATTGCCAACGTCAGAATGTTACCAACAGCATCTCTCGCAGTATACCCCATTACCAGTTCAAATGGAGTTTTCCTCGTTGTTGAATTCTTCGTAGAGTTGATCGCCCATTGAATATGTCTTAAGTTTAGATCCCATTTGGATCCCTCTGCGTCATTTGTCATGGAGATAGCAGTCTTAACAGTTCTCGACAGACGCTCAACTTGTCCATTTGCTCTTGGTGTTTGCACTGCTGTGCGTACGTGATGAATGAAATTATTTTTTGAAGTATGATTCAACCTTTTTTGATGTATAGGCTGTACCACGGTCAGAAATGATTCTCGTAGGTATTCCAAAGAATTGAGATACGTTATACATCATTCGTAATACTTCCTTATATTCCGTTGATTTTGCTGGCCATAACACGGCGAATTTTGTAAAACTGCATATCATCCCGACAACTTACTTGTTTCCAGCTTTTCTTCGGGGTCCTAAGTGATCAATGTGTATTGTATGAAATGGTACTGGTTGTCTTTCAGGGGTAAAAAGTTGTTTTGCTGAGTCGCTTGAGTGTTGTTCATTGTAAGCACATTGCAAGAAATGGCGCAAGTATTTTGCGACGCATCGTCTCATTTTTGCAAACCAGAAGTCTTTGCTGATTGACTCTAAGGTTTTTGTCATACCTAAATGGCCCAAATCATCGTGTGACATATGAAGAATCTTGAATGCCAAATTGGATGGAACGACGAGATTGTTGCCAGATTTTGTTTTCCTGTAAAGGCGGTTACCTAGAATTACATAATTCCCACCATATTGCGTTTGTGTCGTTTCCAAGGAATCACGGATGATTTGTAATTTTGGATCCTGAAATTGTATTATAGACAACCAGTCTTCTGTATCAATGCTAATCCTCATAATTTGATGGGCCACGGTTTCAGCATGTTGCGTTGTGCCACCTGGGAAATGACTTAGAGCGTCAACATGTTGCATTTGCGTTCCTCTTCGATATTCCATTGTAAAATCGAATTCACTAATTTTTAGCCACCATCGTGCAATCCTAGGGATAAGATTCTTATTTTCATGTGTATATTATACCGAATTGCAGTCCGTGACAATTACAAAATGCTTATGAAGCAAATAATGTTTGAAGCGCTCTAGTGTCTCTACAATAGCTAGAGTCTCCAGTTAATACCTGTGGAATTTTGTCCTGCTTCCGTTGTCGCCCGTTAGTCGCTTCAATTCTAAGTTTTCGTTTTGAAATAGGATACCTGCTAACCCCAACTGGCTCGCATCAGTGTGTATTTCGTGTTCAGCTTCTGGCTTGTATGAGGTTAGTATTGGACTATCCATGAGCTTATCTTTCAATTGTTGAAAAGCTTCTTCTGCTCGTGAAGACCATTCAAATGTTGCTGTCAGTGGTCGGATAATTATGGAAAAATTCCGTATGAATCGGCGAAAATACCCGCTTAGGCCAAGAAATAGTCGAACCTCTTTGGTTGTCTTTGGCTGTTTGTATTGGCGTATAGCATCGAGCTTAATAGTGCCCGGTGCAATACCATTGTGGCTGATTTCGTGACCCTAAAATTTAATCTTGCTTTCCAAAAAACGACATTAAGAGAGATTTAGCGTCAGTCACATATTTCGAATCTCTTTTAACGTTTGTTCTAAAGATTCGATGTTTTCTTGTATAGTTTGAGTAGGCAACAGGATGTCATCCATGTATATCAATAGCTTGTTGGGGATTTTCTCCTAAAGCCTTCTCATTAGTCTCTGATTACTGCCGGAGCATTTTTCAGACCAAATGGAACACGCTTGTATTCATAGTGACCAGTTGGTGTCACGAAAGCAGTAAACTTTCTGCTGTCTTCATTGATAAGAATTTGGTGATATCCGCTCATCAAATCAAGAGATGTGAATATCTTTTTATCAGCGAGAGAGTTTAATGCATCTTCCACGTTCGGTACCGGAAAGCTCTCTCTGGTGGTAATTGAATTCAGCTTCCGATAGTTGACACAATGGCGGAAGTCATTTCCTTCCTTTTTACAAGTATAATGGACTCGCCAATTCTGATTCAGAAGTAACAATTATGTCTGCTTTTAGTAATTCAGAAATTTTATTTTCTCACACCGGTATTAACGCAAAGAGTACTTTATAGGGTTTATAGTTGATGATTAAGTTTTCCTTAAGTTTTATGTCCATCATCATTTCTGTAGTTTTTCCTAAGTCATTGTCCGCGAAACAATCTTTAAATAAGTTCAGCATTCTAGTTATTTTCACTTTGTCACTATTATTTATTCATACCGAACTTAATGTCTTTGATTTCATAATTATTTATGTTAACGTTGACACGTCTCACATTTTTAACTTCCCTGTGGGAAGTTATTGTAATGGGGTCGATTTCGCGAATCCCAAATTTTGACATATCTCCACGTTTTAAGGTCTCTAGAATCCAAATTCAACGTTTTTAGAGAGATGTCTGTGAGTGTGTATGTACGTATATGCGGATGTGGGTATGTGCGTTCGGAATTATTTTTCGTCTCGATTATCTCAAGAACCAAAAATCACATTGACGTGAGACTGGTTTCATTCGACGCGTAATTACGTAACTAAGAACTGAGTGTGTTTTCAGCAAAATCGGTTTAGCCGTTTTTTATTGAGGATAAAAAACCGAAAAATTGCTTAATTTTAAAACTGTCGAAACGCACTATCAATTCGTGCAGATTCCAAATACCTTTATAGTAATATTATCATTATTGTCTGTTTAAGCAAAATTCTGATCAAATTTGTAAAAAATAAAATTTGAAAAAAAAAATAAAGATTATTTTTTAAATTCCAAACTTTATCAGGCTTGGGAGAATGAGAGGAGAGACACTAATGCAGTTAATATTGGATATTGTCATAAGTAATTTAATACTGGATTTCGGATCTGGGGGATCTACGATATGGGGATCTAGGATCTAGGGGATCTAGGATATGAGGGATTGTGGATATGAGGGATTGTGGATATGGGGGATTGTGGATATGGGGGATTGTGTATATGGGGATTTCGGATCTGGAGATTTTTGATCTGGGGTATTTAGGATATGGGGTATTTAGGATCTGGGTATTTAGGATCTGGGGGATTTAGGATATGGGGGATTTTGGATCTGTGGGATTTCGGATCTGGGGGATTTTGGATCTGGAGAATTTTGGATCAGGAGGATTTGGGATCTGGGGTATTTAGGATATGGGGGACTTAGGATATGGGAGATTTTGGATCTGGGGGATTTATGATCTGGGGGATCTAAATCCCTAATCACCTAGACCAGATCCTAAGATTCTGGAGGATTTTTGAGCTTGAGGGTTTTTTATCTGGGGGATTTAGAATATGGGGGATTTAATATTTGGGGGAATTTGAATATGGGAGAATTAGGATCTGGGAGATTTTCGATCTGGGAGATTTTTGATCTGGTGGAGACTTTGGTAGATGACTATGAAATGGCTTTTATGGCTTAAAAAAAATAAAAAATAAATTATAATATTTTAGTATAATAATAGATTATATAAACATACATAATAAAAACAAATGTTACTGCTGGTTTTTTCACAACGTCCGCACTTCCACCGTAGCCGATCCCAGCCATGGTTTGGGCAATCCCACCCGGCTTCACCCGCGAAGAGGGGTGTGGGAAAAGATATTTCAAGAAAGGGCGCCACCCGTTTCTGCACCGGGACTGCCCTGTCGGCGAACCCTGAAACGGGAATAGGGTCCGCAACGACCCAAAAACCACCGACCGAATAGGGGAGCCGGACACGCGATTTCCGCCTCGCCACAAAATCACCAATTTTAATTAATTCAAGGCACAATTTATTTTTAACCACCTGACTCGCCCTGACTACAGTTAACGCTACTTACAATTTGTGTCTGTCCTTAATGCTATTTCCACTGCTCGAAGACTTCTTGAATCAAGAAACGACGCTCCAACGACGAGCGCTTTGTCACCTCACTCGATCCGCGATGTCTCGTCCAACGACCTCCACCGCACCCCAACAAGCGAAAAAGATCCACTTCGACGAATAATTCAACGGACTCCACTCGACGCTCCCACTGTCTACGTCCACACCTCGTCACCAGACTAGTTCCGCTTCAACCAGCAAAAAGTCCTCGTCAGCTGTACCTTCCGCCCTATATATAGGGGATCTCCTGGTCCCGTTTTTAACGCGTCCGATGTGAAGGACCACTCAGCTGGGTAGCTGACCTCATCACAGCTTTCAAAGCTTTGGGAACTGGTTTGGTCAGCGTCAGACGTTGTGTCTCGATGTGAGGGGAAATGCTGTGATTGCCGCCTGTCCGGCGAAACACTCGCGGCAGCCACCAGCCATGGCGAATTGCGAGTGCCAATGGTTGTGGGTATCATCGGCGCATAGAGGACTCCATTGGGACGCATCGTAGACCGGGCGGGGCTTCGGCTTGGATCCGCTGCGCGATTGGGTGATCGGTGTTTGTTGCCGTCATTGCTGGCAACTTATCTGCAGGGTCTGTGACGGTGTCCGGAACACTCTCCATAACAAACTTACTACCTACTTAGTTATCTAATCTAATATCTTTACATCCTACACCTCCTCTACATTTATATACTTCAACTTCTACTCCTAACCATATAATGCAAACCTCTACTTCCTACAGTATAATTCGTTAATAATTATATAATTTAATAATAGCAAATAACTCAATACTAACGCTATAATTCATTAATTGGCTTGATTGCGTGAAGTGGCGAACGTAACATTATTTATTTTCTTTAAAAATGGCGTTTACCCGCACGGTGGTTTGGGGTCTTCAAGGTCAGGGCAGACCCCCATTCTGCCCTTATGGGTTGTGGGTCGACCACGTTGCGTGGCGAACGTAACACAAATCATAGTTTCTTTATTCAACCCACTGGAAAGTTAGTCGTGTGGACCATAAGGATCGCACCTAGATACATTTTTTATTAATGTTAATTGGCCAGGAGTTTTTACCAAAGTCGTATGGGAGAGATTGAGGAAGTCCATTCCTATGATTGCAGGTGCTTTTTGAGCGCTGCAGGGTACGACAATTATGTCTATAGCTGCTTCTACGTCTTGAACTTTAACAGTTTCATAAATTTTTCTTTTAGAAATGGTTATTGTACCACCGAAACCACGAAGTTTATGAAAGCAGTCTTTTACGGACCAGTTATTTTTGGCTATTCCCCGTTCGCATATTGTAGAGCAATCACTTCTTAGGTCAATAAAAACTTTAATCGGAACGCCACCCACTTTGATTATTTGATGATCTTCATCATCGATGGTAACATTGTCTTTTACTCGAAATAGTCATAAACTCTTTTCATTTTTGCAATTTCTAGCGGAATGGCCTGGCTGTGAACAACGGAAGAATTTTGTCGTTCTTTTTGAACACTCTTTTAGTTGATGACCAGTTTGCTTACAATAGCGGCACACGATTTTTTCGCTTTCTTCCCTTCTTTTTTTTCTTGACGTGGTATCTTCAACTGTCTTGAAAAGTCTTTAGTTTGTAAATCACTCGAAAATGACCTTTTATTGCGATATTGCCTATTCTCTTTTTCCAAATTGTCTATACTTTTCAATTTCTTTAGTAAAACTGCTACACAGGTAAATTTGGTAGCAAGCAGACTTCGTTTAATAGTGAAATTTTTAATTCCACCAATTAGATACTCGATGATAGCTGCTTCACTCAATTTTATTTTTCTCCCTTAGGCTATCATATCATAAAAATATATTTCTATATTCTCTCCATCTTCCCATTTCTTTGTTATTATCCCACTTCTGCAAAATTATTATGAACTTTTTCTCATTCGCCACGGCATCGACGGCTCAACTTCTTGTCTCGCCTTCTGTATCGACAAGACTAATGTGCCACGATCATCTTTTATGACCCGGGACTAGCAACCATCCCTTATCTCATACCTCATATCCATGCTACAAGGAGCAAGGCTTTCGCTTGGTTCATAACAGATGATTAATTGAATTAGATTTCTTTTAAATAAAAGTGTTAGCGAAAATCGATGTTGTATCAATTAAATAAATATATTTGGAGAAAGCTGTTGAGGTCTGAAACACTTTTCCTAGAAAAATGTTTTCTTAATGATACTCACCTTTCATCTGAAGCTTTTTTTGAGATGAGATCAACTCAGTATTGATTTGAATTTTGACACAACTAGCTTCGTGCAAACCTTGTGCAAAGATACTGTTATAATAACAAGTCTATATTGCATTGCAAAATGATATTCCAAGTTTCATTTACTTTGAAAAACGAATAATTTCATCAATTCAGTATCGTATATATCTTTGTGTTTAATTTCAATTCATACTGTGATTAAAATGGCAAAATAAGGAAGTGAAGCCGGAGGTGTGAGATTTTTTGGTGGTTCTTAGGTTTTGACGGATGGTCTGAGTCCGAGTCGTATAGATTATCGTTATTTTCGCCGTTTGAAAAGTCGACGTAACTGAAGCGCCTCTTCTTTGGCTGCGGAATCGTCAGCGAACGTGAGTTTTTTGCTGGAAGTCACTGAAGTCGTAAGACGTCAGGCGTAGAAAGAAGACAAAAGATGACGTGGATTTTTCCCTGGAAGAGTTTCTTTTAATGAGACATTTTAGGAATAATTTTAAAGCCATATTGAAATTGTTCTTTTTAAATTGTGTTATTTAACTTGTGTGGAATAATAGACTTACTTTTTACATATTCCTTTTTCTATTTTTTTCTTTTTTACGGTAGTTTCGAGTCGAGTTGGTTCCAGTTCCTGTTTCTGGATTCACAAACAGGGTAGTCTCAGCGCAGAAACGGTCGTTGCTCTTTTCTATTAGAAATTATTTTCCCCCTTTGCGGCTGAAAGTCGGGTGGGATTGCTCGAACCGTAACCAGGATTGGCTAAGGGCATACGTGACCGAAACACCGAGAGAACTAAAATAATCTATTTTAACCGAGACGGACTTACTTTCTACATTACGAAAAATAGCCAATGAAGCTACAACGTGAGAAAACAACCTGTTCAGCAGCCATGCCACTCCCGAAAAAAGCTATCTTATGGTTTCTGTATTTTGGCAACTACCCCACTTTCAACATTAAGCGATAATTTCTTGATAATGTTAAGATAGTTGTTCAATTCAAGAAAGAAGATTATTTTACTAAAGGAACGATACACTGTGTTGAATGTTGTCCTGGAGCTAGGATAGTTTCATTCACATTTAGTCTATGAATCCCTGGGACTCGATGTGAGTCATGTTAATTTCAATAACACACTGTGTTCAATGTCGGTCAACCGGATTCTGAATCCGATTCGTCAATTTATAGAGTTTTGTAACTTTTGGAAATAATTTGCAATTTTCACTTGATTCACTATAACTTCGTTGTCCTGGAGCTGGGAAAGTTTGATTCACATTTATGTGTAATTGTTACACAGTAAATAGTCTATGAATCCATGGGATTCGATGTGAGTCATGTTAATTTCAAAAATACACAGTGTTAAATGTCGGGCAACCGGATTCTGAATCCGATTCGTTGCTTTATACATTTTTTTAACTTTTGGAAATAATTTGCAAAATTTTCACTTGATTCACTAAAACTTCGTTTTAAAAGTCTTGAGCCACTTTAAGATTATCAGTCGACCGGATACTTAATCGGGTTCGTTGAATTATTGAACTTCGATTCAAAATCGAAACTCTCTTGTCTAGAGACAAAGTTGCCAAAAGCTAAACTCGTAGTCTGGTTTGAGACTGGATGGAGAATATTTATCTTCGTGGCTTTATATATAAAAATGCTACTAAATGTGATTTGATGCTGCACAAAACTCAAAACAACTTGGTGCTGCACAATAATTAAAAACTGCTGGCCAGCCGCTCATACTCACTTTGTTTATCATAAGCATCGAATATCACTCATTGTATCGTTCAACGGCAAGCTTCCACATTTGAAGCCAACGTTGGATTTTGATCATTAAAAAATGTTGTGACTGAAATGTGAACAATATGCGGAGTTAACGACAATACGTGATCCAATACGTGTGATGAGCGACAATGTTTGGAATAATTGAAAATTAGAAATGAATTCAATAAAGAGGCGATAAATTTGAAAGACTTATTGAAATTTGAACTAATGGTTAAGCGTTTATGATAATAGAAAAATACTGAAGAGTTTATGAAAATGGAAAAATGCTTATGGCTAACTGTGTGGGGACGCGTCTAAGCACACTGCATAAAATCTACCAAATATTCCACCGTCCGCTATTTGCCGATGGAAATGCGCAGCGGGAGTAGAATTCTCGATGCTCTAATAGAACATTGGCACTAGACTTGAGCACAGAATGTACATATACTGTAAATATTAATATAAAACTATGACAATGATAAAATGTGGTCTTAGTGCGACCCTTGAGGCCCACACGACTAACTTCCCAGTGGGGTGAATAAAATGCTATAATTTTCTTTTATTATTAATTACCAATATTAGTAATTACTATTATTTAACATTATTATTCTAAATTAATATAATTTCTTTTATTATTTTTATCAATTTTTTATCCAACCATAAAAGATTTGGTAGAGGAAGACGTCTCCACCACCTGATCATCCTCTACCAAAGCCTCGGCAACCTCGTCCTCTTCGTACTCGTCATCCTACTTGTCCTCCACTTCGTCCTCAACCTCGTTCTTCATCTCGGCTTCGGAATCCACAACTATTATTGAGGGTATTTAATTATTATTTACAATAAACATTCGTTATTAAGAATGTTTGACCGTTACTGAATAGTTATAATTGACTTTATATATCCAATATCAAATTATAACTAATATTATTTGATTGGTATTAACAGTATTAAATTATTTATAACAATATCCAATTATTAACTGCATTAGCGTCTCTACTCCCATTCACCCAAACCTGATAATACATATAAGTTTCGAATTTCATAAATTAATCTTTTTTTTTGAAATAACATTTTTTACAAATTTGATCACAATTTTGCTAAAACGCACAATAATAACAACATTACTATGAAGGTATTTGGTATCTGCACGAATTAATAGTGCATATCAGCAGTTTAAAAATAAGCAATTTTTGGTCGTTTTGCAGTTTTTCATCCTAAATAAAAAACGGCTTAACCGATTTTGCTGAAAAGTCAGTCAGTTCTAAGCTAAGTAATGACGCGTCGTTTAAAACCAGCTCCACGTCAATACGATCTTTGGTTCTCGAGATAATCAAGACGAAAAATAATTCCGCACGTACATACGCACATACACACATACGTACATACCACACTCACAGACATCTGTCTAAAAACGATGGATTTGGATACTAGGGACCTTAAAACGTGGAGATATGTCGAAATTTGGGATTCGCAAAATCGACTCCATTACAATACCTTCCCATAGGGAACAGGGAAGTTAATAATTCAGGACAATCAAAGTATGTATTGCATTAGATATACTTAAGAAAAATGTCCCAGAACCAATCCGAATCATTTTATTCAGCAGAAACACAGAAACATTAGAGAAGGCAATATACATTTTAACCGAAATAGGATACCTGTGTCACAAAAGGGAAAATAACCATTGCAAATTTAAAAATAAACAAAAATTCGTCGAAAATATTTATTATAATCACAACCAAAATAAAAATCATTGTTTACTAAATCCAAATCAGCAATTCCCACATACGAGCCAATGTCACCAAAACCAGTATAGTCATAACCCTAATCAACACCAGCATGCGCAGTTATGGCAGAATGAATTCTATTACGGCCGAGCCTCATTTAAAAAAGCTCCACTCCAAAGTCGCAATCGAAAATTTGGAATACCTCAACCAATGAAGATTGAAAATACAAAACAAATAGTATACACTAATGAGTTTCAAAATTTTTCAAAACTTGCTTTGGAACCCCCAGCTTCAACAACGTCCCATATATTCGAATAAATTCGTATGGAATCCCTCTTAGATTCCTAATCATCTATATCATTTGGATCACTGAGTTAGAAGAGATGATTGTATTATGAGTAAGGTATACAGAAAGATATGATACGCTGTACGATGTACAGTTTAAAATTGAAAACTAGTGCATTTTTGTGACCCGTCGATCATTTTTAGTTAGTTAAAGAGACAGTAGAGAAGAAAATCGATTTTCCTTCAAACTTTGTTCAGGCTGTTCTGTACTTTTAGTTAAAGCGCTACTATCCTCTAACATTTCCGATTGCTGCCCTTTTCAGGAACCGAGCAAAAAACTTCTTCAAAACGACCATACGTAGCAAAAATAGCTATTAACTTGCGCGACGCACTCGTTAGGAGAAATGATCCAGATCAAATGTTTAGTAATCTGTTTTTATGATTCCCATTTAAAAGAGAATTCTTCCCGATAAGCAAACTCTGCTGACTGTTTATTGTAAATATTATGCAAAGGACTTTACTGGACTGACACAACCTCAAACAACTCAGTGTGTTTCATACAGGACCAAATCAAAATGTAAACAAACGCAAATTGGTTTGATTTTCCATATTTGCTTCCGTAATTTGAAGTTACCACACAATTGGGTAAATCTGTAGATGTTTAAGTTGTTTACTGGACTTCTGAGTTCATAAAACTCCATTCGGAATACTTACGATCGTAGCTTTCCGAATCTTTAAGCCCATATTTGACTGAAAAAACCTTAATAAAGTTACATTTTTATATGAAAAATATATGAATATATAATTCCACACTAAAAATATATTAAAGCGCAATTGCGCCTTTACTGTCTGACAATGACAAAAACCTGTACTTTCAACTAAGATCATACTGTATAATTTCACATTTTGAACTACTACAATCGAAACTTTAAATTGCATCTTAATATATGCATCTACTGGTAAACTACTTCTGGCAGCCCGGCAAATTATTTACAAACATATCATCCCATGTGCACATTCATCGTTATGCCCATCCAAATGCGAGCTGCACCGTCTCTTCGCGTGAAGGTGTATTTCTCTTTACCTATCTTACGGAGGAACTTATGAGAGATTACTGAATGAAACATGATCGCAGAAGATTGGTTTGTGTCTTGTGCTTCTGATCCATGAGATATGAAAAATTCCCTGATCCAAATGAACAGATTTGACTGATTCGAATCATTTGTATCTCTAAGATGATTCGGATCACTGAATCATATCCGCGATGAGCTACACTTTTCGCATACAGTGCAAATAAACCCATTCAAAGAAATTGGCGGAAATGAAAAATTTACTTTAATGACTTTTTTCATGGAATTATTGGAATTAATATATTTCATAATTAGGAGGTAGAAATAAACCTTCACAATAGATATATAAAATTTAACAATATAAAATTAAAGATTTACTACTCCAGAGAGAAGGAGCACGTTGACGAATATATCAAATATGAATATTTAACCGAAACTTATCGAGAAAATAATCCTTCATCATTGTTTAGAACTGAACATTTAAATAAAGAGGAAACGAAAAATCTGATATCCTTATTAAAAAACAAGCCGTGAGGTGCGACCCATGAGGTCCACACGGTCAACTTCCCAGTAATATCTACATATGTAGATATTAAAAATATTAAACACAATAATAGTTATGGAAATAATACTACTTCAAATAATAAAAATGTACCTCTCATAAAAGTTATTTGAATGATTTAATATTAATCGTAACATCTACGCAATCGTCAATTGATTACGTAAGGATTTTGGTGCCATGGTTTGATTGATTATTCACGCGGATCAATCGGAGGGGGGACAGGTTACAAAGCAGTTTTTTTAATTAAAGTTAAAACATGGTGCTGTGAAGACTATTGAAAATCTGCTCAAATTTTGCAAATATTAATAAAATTTGATTGACTTTACAACAATTTCTTTAGAATAAGAGATTTAAAGTATAATGATTCGAATGAACACTTTTTACATGGTGACTTTGAATGATTTTATATATTTAATTGAATTTTTTTTGTAATCTTGAGAAAAGTTTTTGCTGGTTTCTCTACAAAAATTGATAAAAGATTACAAATTCTATAAACATTTATTATTACGATGTGCAAATCAGGTTAAAAATGTTTTTTTTTTATGAAAAAAACACTACTTTTCCATTTTTTTAATACATCAAAAAAAAAGCTTTAACGATTTTTTTAGAATATAAAAATATCATAAAAATGATAATACGCGTTGATTGACAACTTAATAATCGGAAGATTATATTTGGTTCTCGAGATATAATGAATGGCGTAAATGACCTTGAACGTTTAATGATTTTTTATTTTTTATTTAATTTTTTTCGTAATCATGAAAAAAAAATTTGCTGGTTTTTTCACAAAAACTATTTGTAGTATATAAATTATATAAACATTGATTACTTAGGTTTGAAAATCTGGTTAAAAATTTTGTGTTTTTGAAAAAAAAACCTAATTTTTTGCACTTTTTTTAAAAAAATTAAAAAACGGCTCTAAGAATTTTTTAAAAAATTCAATAGGATCACATAAATGTTAATACGCGTCGATTGACACCTTGTTAAAAAAAATCGTACGTTTGGTTCGTGAGATATAGCGGTTAACATGGTTGACCTTCAAGGGGTGAAAACAGCAAACCCCCCCGACCGAAATTTTCCAAAAACTAATCAGCTCTTAAGATTGCAAAGACGCTTTGATCGACACCTTAACAAAGTCGATACGACTTTGTTTACGTGAGTTATGCTCGTAGAAAAACTGCCTGCGAACGCACGTACGTACGTACGTACGTACATACACACACACACATATATACATAGTTCTTTCTAAAAACATTTTATATATACTCTATAGACCTCAAAACGTAAAGAAAAGTTGAAAATTTCAAATTCGATTTTCGAGGCGATTACAAGAACTTCCCATATACTGGGAAGTTAATTATAAGGAAATATTCTTCCAGGAAGGGGAAAATTTAACCTTCACTCATGGAAAAAAAACATGAAATCAAAACAACCAATAACACGGCGGTATATACTAAATCCTGTAGGTAGATCATGAAAATGCTCGAACAAGGGATTATACGCCCAAGTAAATTCTCCTATTCATCACCAATTTGGGTAGTGGCGAATCGTGGTGGATTATAGAAAGTTGAATAGTATTACTATTCATGACAAGTTTCCTATACCCAACATTGATGAAATATTGGATAAACTTAAGAAATGTACTTATTTCACAACTTCAGATCTAGCCAGAGGATTTCACTAAATTGAAATAGAGAAAAAGGACATGAGAAAGACCACGTTTTCGACTGATGAAGGTCACTACGAATTTACTAGAATGCCTTTCGGTTTGAAAAACGCCCCGGCTACTTTTCAACGGTTGGTGAATGATATTCTACACGAATATATCGGTAAAATCTGCTTTGTCTACATAGACGACATCATAGTATTTAGCACCTCTTTACAAGAGCATATTTCATCTTTAAATTTTTTTTATGTACTCTTAAATTGGCAAACCTAAAAATTCAAATCGGCAAAAACGAATTCTTAAAAAAGAAAACAGAATTTCTTGGCCACATCGTGACCACTGAGGGTATCAAACCCAACCTGCAAAAAATAAAAGCCATCTTAAACTTCCAAATTCCAAAAACAACTAAACAAATCAAATCGTTTCAAGGTTTGTGGGGTTCTACAGGAATTGTGTAAAGGACTTTTCAAAAGTAGCAAAACCGTTAACCTTCCATACATTCGGCAGAATGTATAAAACTATTGAATGTCAATCGAATAGACCTCATATTTATTTATTTATTTCATTATCTTACAGACTAGAAGTCCAATTACAAGACAAGAAAAGAAAATAAAACAGAAGAAAGTTAATTAAATAAAATTCGCTTTAACTGTAGCTTAAAAGTATAAAGTGAGTGAGGAAACGGACCAAGTTGCAAATTATTATGATTACGGGGGAGCCGCAACATAGGTGAATGGTAAAAAGTTTCTGTCCTCGCATATGGAACTGCAAATGCGTTAGCAGATCTGGCGGGTCGTTCTGAAATACGATAACTTAAGCAGTCTCGCAGGTTAGAATTTAAATGACGGTGGTGAAGCCGAAACAGAAAACATTCATCTAAGAGGAGTCTACGGGAATTCAAAGTGGGAAGTTGAAGCATGGAAAGTCGCTCAGTATAAGGTATATATGCAAAATTAAATTTAAACATAAGAAAACGAGTGAATTTGTGCTGTACGGATTCAAGGAGAGAGTCTAAATAATGGAAATGTGGAGACCATACTTGCGAACAATATTCGACGATGGGTCTAACGAGACTAGTATATAGGTTAACTGAGGAGGAAATGTCAGTTAACAAATGGGAGTTTCTTAATACGAACTCAGAGACACGAGAAGCGCGAGCGGAGATTGCCGCAATGTGAAGCTCAAATTTAAGTCACGGGTCGAAAATCACTCCCAGGTCTTTAATTTGACAAACAGCTACAAGTGGAAGATCATGTAACATATAAATATGATCAATTGGACTTGGTTTTAAGGTGAAGGACATTTTGTGACATTTCTGAACATAAAGAAAGAGAAAATTAGTACGACTCCAAGAATCGACTGCGTCCAGATCCATCTGGAGAGCAATACAATCTTCTTCTGAGCGGACAACTCTGAAAATTTTTAAGTCATCAGCATACAGAAGACACTGAGAACCTAGGACAGAGGGGAGAAACGTTGATTGATTCGTGGGACTCCAGCCACGAATCAATCAACGTTTGAATTTCAGTAGGGTTTGTGGAAATAAAATTGAGAATAGGTGGAAAGTGAAAAGGAATATCAGTAGCAGTATGTTGGAGAGAGGATAAATTGAGGAAAAGAAAGCAGCAAAAATTTCGCATATTTGTTCGGGAGTCGAACCCTGTTCACCGTTCCATGAGACAGTACTGGGAATTCTGGAGGAAGACTTGAGGGAATTAATATTGGACCAAAACGGCTTGGTTTGGTTTGAGTGTAGCGAATTTTCGACATTAACGAAATAATTACGCATAGCATTTTTCATTGCCGAATTCGCTGAAGCACGGAGTCTAGAAAAAGCAGTATAGTTTTCAGGAGTTCTGTTAGATTTAAAGAGACGATAAGCTCGATTTTTCAATCTGAGGGCAGCTAAGACGTTCCTGGTCATCCATGGAGGATCACTGGTCGTAGTGCGACTATGGTAAGGAGTGAAGCGCGAAATAATGTCATAAAAGAGATTTTAAAATTTAGATAGTGCATCTTCACAGCCAAGGTTTAAGAAAAAAGAAGCCCAGTTCAACGAACTGAGTTCTTCCGACATAGCAACGTAATTCGCCTTCCAAAAATTGAATTTAAATTGCTTGCGCGCTTTTTGAGGCTTAGGGAGGCGAAAACAAAGATTAAATAAAATAGGTGGATGATGAGGATCAGGAGGAACATAGGAGTGGGGTGCAGGCATCAGTGACAAATTATCATGGTCTATGTTAGACAGAACAAGGTCAAGAAGTAGACCATTAGAGTTCAGGACATAATTGAATTGAGAGAAAGAAGATAAAGATAGAAAGTTAGAAAGAAGGTTAGATTGTCTATTAGAAGTAATAATATGAATACAAGGGGAAAACTGCCAATCAAGAGATGGGAGATTGAAGTCACCACAGATAATTATTCGAGAAAGAGGATTAACAGATAACCAAAATGAGCTGAGAGAGAAATAGAAAGACTCATAGAGCTCGGTGGGAGAGTTACAAGGAACATAAGTAGAGGATACATATAAAGGGGCAGATGTAGAAGCATTAATTTTGACGAGCACACATTCGATAGGAGAAGGAGGGTGGAAGTCTTCACAAAGAGAACTGGGGAAAGAAATCTTAACAGCTACTAAGACTCCACCACCGTCCGATTTATTAGAGAGCACGCGATCACGGTATTTCCGATAAACGTTGTAATTATGCAACAATTCTGGATTATAGATGCCTCATGGTAAATAATGACAACGAGTCACAAGCAACTTGCTATAGCGCAAACGAAGAAAGTTTAGAATACATACCTATTTGCGAAGCCCCTCTTAATATATTTAAGTATCAAATAATAATTAAAACAGGAAAGGAAAATAGAATAAAGAAAGTAAAATATTTTGGCAAATTAAATCCAAAGAATTAAACGAAAAGTATTTACAGTATATATTAAATAATCATACTCCTGGAAAAGGACTAGTGGCAGTTATATCCCCAAACTCGCGATATATACTGAATTTGAAAATGAATATTTGAAATGGAAAAGTCCACATACGAAACTAAGAGTAGTTAAATCTAATTATTTACATTTCGATTGTACCGATCAAGGGCAAATCCAAGAGGAAATTCTGAAAGAGCATAAACGCAACAATCACAGAGGAATTGAGGAAGTATAGAAAGAAATTAAAACTAAATACTATTACCCAAAACTAAAAACCGAAATAACAAAAGTAATAAAGAATTGTTATGTATGCCAATTAAGTAAGTATGAAAGAAAACCAGCCAAAATCCCATTTGAAAAACCCCATATACCTAAAAACCACATGAAACGATTCACATAAATATATGGTTTGCAGATAAAAATCACTTCATCTTAACCATCATAGACAAATTCTCCAAATTCGGTCAAGCGATACCTTTAAAAACTGGAAACTGGATGAACATTCAATCCGCCCTCAATCAACATTTTGCTACTTGTGGAAAACCTGATCACATTATAACTGATAACGAAAGTGCCTTCACTAGTAATCTTGAGAATTTCCTCCAAATGGAAAGAATAACACTTCATTTCACAGCACCTGGACTTAAAACCGGCAATGCAGATATCGAAAGGTTACATAAAATACTTGAGGATGTCAGAATTAAAATTAATGAAACTAAACTACTACTAAATCATCAGCAAAAGATATACAGGAAATAATGAAAAACTGTAATAACACAATCCATTTCAAAACTAATAATAAACCAATAGAAATAAATAATAGCATCATAAATCCTTCAGAACATCAAAAAATAAGGGACAGAATAATTAGAAAACAGAACGAAAGCATTAATAACAAAAATAAAAACAGAGAAAATGTAGAAATCAATCCAAAATACAGTAAAAATAAAGCAAAAAATAAAAAAAACACGATAGACCATTCATTGCAAACAATAATCATAATATAACGAATAAAAAACTCCTCATGAAATTAAAGAAATTCCAAAAAATCTAACACACAGATGTCACCATGTTCTTCTTGAACATCCTATTATCAATAATCACAAATGTCAATAATTGAAACAAAGACACCAACAAAATAAAAAAACAATTGCTAAGCCTGGAAATATATCATCTAGTTAAATTAAAAGAAATCGAAGACATAGTATTACTATCGAAATTAGAAGTTCTTAATAAACCCATAATAACAATTAAAAGAATTCAGTACTTTAAAATAAAATGTCGATAAATAAAAATTATCATAGATTCAATGGCTCAAAACACAAAAAAAATATTAATAGGTAATAATCACACACTTCACAACCAAACAATATTAGAAATTATCAATCAATCCGATTTCAAAAATTCTTATTTCAGATGATAAAGAACTTGTAGCCAACAAAGAAATTCAAGAAAGAAATTAAAGACTATTACCGTATAGAAAAAAATCTTAAATGAACCAGAAAATTGTACAATGCTAACCAATATTATCGGAAGTATCGAAAAAAAATTAACGAAAATATAATTATTAGAAAAATCAGAATATGACAAAAATATATCATAATTGTAATGGCCAAGAGATCAGAAATCATTGTTTTATAAAATTTGCAAATCGTAAAATAACTATTAATATCACAAATGTAAATAAGAAAGCCATTGTTTTTAATAATATTATTATACAAAATGTCATCAATAATATGACCTATAAAGAAAAAGAACATTTCACATAAGCACAGAAGTACATGTTGTTTTTTTACAAAAGAAAAACTTCCTTATTCAGCGAGAAAGACTGAACGATTACGGTCGAAAATCGATTACGAATCAAAATAAAGATACAAAAAATTAAAACGAAGTTTTTCTTTTATAAAAGAACAACACGTAGTTTTTTGGAAGATGAAATCAATTACTAATAAACAGAAGTACATGCCCAAAACATTGCAAATTAAGACCATATAAGCCTTATTGACTTAAAACCCAAAATAAGTTCAAAAATTGTCGCTATAATCGCTGAAAGTCATTTTTCGAACAACATCAAAATTAGCAATAAATATCAACTATTTGCGCGAGGACACGCATCCTTAGGGGGGAAGAGTCATAAACTCTAGAAACTCATAACTCTAAAAAGTCATAAAAGTCACAAACTCTTGAAAGTCATAGACTCCAGAAATAATGAAACGATTTTCGAATGTCATAATATAAACAAAATCACATCGCGTCCGATAAATACAGTTCAGTCAAATAAGCGAATATAGTCGTCAATTGAAAATTTGTAATAGGACACTTATACCACAGCAATTTTTATCTTGAGTTCGTGCATTCATTTACGATAAAATTCATAGGAATTCCAAATAGTTTATGAAATATGACATTTCAAATTGAGATGTTTTAGAATATTACTTGCAACGCACAATAAGCGTACGTAATTAATTAAAAGGGCATGGACGGAAGTTCGTAGACGAATTAAGAGTTCGACTTCGAAGGCGAAGCACAGAAATAAACGGAATAGATTTCTCTGTAAAAACTTCAAGCGAAAATCGATGTATTATGAACCTTTTCTAATTCGCCACAGCATCGACGGCTCAACTTCTTGTCTCGCCTTCTGTATCGAAAAGACTAATGTGCCACAATCATCTTTTATGCCCCGGGACCAGCAACCATCCCTTATCTCATACCCCATATCCATGCTACTTTCACACGTTCCCGTGACTTGCATTCCTATTTAATAAATGCACGCAATCCTAGGCTAGTATCCTAGTTTCTACTAATTGCTTTCTCTACTCGACCCTTTTCTGTTTGCACAGATGGTCACCACTCATGCAGATGTGTTAACAGTGCTGGTCCCTTTTTTATTGCTGTTTACTCATTGCGATACCGAGACAAGAAGAAGACCCAGTAGTCTTTGTTCCTAGAAACGAAAATAGTCGGAGCAGCAAGCAAGGCTTTCGCATAGTTCATAACAGTCGGCCATCCTGCGTAGTCACTGTCCCCATTAAACTCTTCATTTCAATCAAGCAGGAACGTAATTAACATTAACATTGATTTAGCTGAGCATTAGATAACAATGGGTCCCAGATCCAATGCGCAGTTTTGTGTACCTTATAGGACACTATGTTAGGTCCCAGACCCGTTGCGTGGAATGTTGTCCATCAAAGTACACTATGTTGGGTCCCAGACCCGTTGCGCGGAATGTTGTCCATCAAAGGACACTATGTTGGCTCCCAGACCCGTTGCGCGGAATGTTGTTCCTCAAAGGATACTATGTTGGGTCGCAGACCCGTTGCGCGGAATGTTGTCCATCAAAGGGCACTATGTTGGCTCCCAGACCCGTTGCGTGGAATGTTGTCCCTCAAAGGACACTATGTTGGGTCCCAGACCCGTTGCGCGGAATGTTGCTCATTAAAGGACACTATGTTGGCTCCCAGACCCGTTGTGCGGAATGTTGTCCATCAAAGGACACTATGTTGTGTCCCAGACCCGATTTGACTTCGACTTAAAAGGTGCTAATTGAAGCTACAACAGATTTCGTTACGGACTACTTCGTTCTGCGTAACTTCTACTCCAGTACTCCTTCATGTGAAAATTAATCCATCTAAAGGCCAGCTAAGAGTGAAACAGCTCCGAGTAAATGAATAAATGTTAAGCTACTAACAAGATTTTATTGATTCTTGTTATTTGTTGATATAACAAAAACAATGAAAAAGTGAGATATAAAATATCAACTCAAAACATCGACTCTAGTATCTCCGAAAGAGGATTCACTATCGTTACTGTTGTCATCTTCGCTTTGATAATCATCATACGTGCACCATCTTTTCATGCGATCAGATGCGTGGACAGATTCGTAAGGCTTGGAGGAGATCTGAACAGAATCCGGGTCGGTTAACAGATCCCTATTACTTTCCGCAGTTGGTACGATCCACGGAATTTCGGCTGGAGTTTCCTTGACATTCCATCTGCAGGTGCTTCGTGTTTCACCAACACCAAATCATCTTCTTTGTATAAAACAGGCGTCTTGCGGGGAATTTTGTTGTATTGTTCAACTTGCTTACGCTGGGATTGTTGGATATTTTCCAAGGCTTCAGCTCTAATCCTAGCAAGGTCATTGGGTGCATTTGCTATCATCTGTTGTGGTTGGGTATAAATTCTATTTCGCAGTTCTGGCAAAGGGACATCATCTTCAGTTTCATCGTTTTCCTTTGCATTTCGACCATCTTCGATTGCCAACGTCAGAATGTTACCAACAGCATCTCTCGCAGTATACCCCATTACCAGTTCAAATGGAGTTTTCCTCGTTGTCGAATTCTTCGTAGAGTTGATCGCTCATTGAATATGTCTTAAGTTTAGATCCCATTTGGATCCCTCTGCGTCATTTGTCATGGAGATAGCAGTCTTAACAGTTCTCGACAGACGCTCAACTTGTCCATTTGCTCTTGGTGTTTGCACTGCTGTGCGTACGCGATGAATGAAATTATTTTTGCAGTATGATTCAACTTTTTTTGATGTATAGGCTGTACCACGGTCAGAAATGATTCTCGTAGGTATTCCAAAGAATTGAGATACGTTATACATCATTCGTAATACTTCCTTATATTCCGTTGATTTTGCTGGCCATAACACGGCGAATTTTGTAAAACTGCATATCATCCCGACAACATACTTGTTTCCAGCTTTTCTTCGTGGTCCTAAGTGATCAATGTGTATTGTATGAAATGGTACTGGTTGTCTTTCAGGGGTGAAAAGTTGTTTTGCTGAGTCGCTTGAGTGTTGTTTATTGTAAGCACATTGCAAGCAATGGCGCAAGTATTTTGCGACGCATCGTCTCATTTTTGCAAACCAGAAGTCTTTGCTGATTGACTCTAAGGTTTTTGTCATACCTAAATGGCCCAAATCATCGTGTGACATATGAAGAATCTTGAATGCCAAATTGGATGGAACGACGAGATTGTTGCCAGATTTTGTTTTCCTGTAAAGGCGGTTACCTAGAATTACATAATTCCCACCATATTGCGTTTGTGTCGTTTCCAAGGAATCACGGATGATTTGTAATTTTGGATCCTGAAATTGTATTATAGACAACCAGTCTTCTGTATCAATGCTAATCCTCATAATTTGATGGGCCACGGTTTCAGCATGTTGCGTTGTGCCACCTGGGAAATGACTTAGAGCGTCAACATGTTGCATTTGCGTTCCTCTTCGATATTCCATTGTAAAATCGAATTCACTAATTTTTAGCCACCATCGTGCAATCCTAGGGATAAGATTCTTCTTTTCATGTGTATATTATACCGAATTGCAGTCCGTGACAATTACAAAATGCTTATGAAGCAAATAATGTTTGAAGCGTTCTAGTGTCTCTACAATAGCTAGAGTCTCCAGTTAATACCTGTGAAATTTTGTTCTGCTTCCGTTAGTCGCTTCAATTCTAAGTTTTCGTTTTGAAATAGGATACCTGCTAACCCCAACTGGCTCGCATCAGTGTGTATTTCGTGTTCAGCTTCTGGCTTGTATGAGGTTAGTATTGGACTATCCATGAGCTTATCTTTCAATTGTTGAAAAGCTTCTTCTGCTCGTGAAGACCATTCAAATGTTGCTGTCAGTGGTCGGATAATTATGGAAAATATCGTATGAATCGGCGAAAATACCCGCTTAGGCCAAGAAATAGTCGAACCTCTTTGGTTGTCTTTGGCTGTTTGTATTGGCGTATAGCATCGAGCTTAATAGTGCCCGGTGCAATACCATTGTGGCTGATTTCGTGACCCTAAAATTTAATCTTGCTTTCCAAAAAACGACATTAAGAGAGATTTAGCGTCAGTCACATATTTAGAATCTCTTTTAACACTTGTCACACTTGTTTTATGTCCATCATCACTTCTGTAGTTTTTCCTAAGTCATTGTCCGCGAAACAATCTTTAAATAAGTTAAACATTCTAGTTATTTTCACTTTGTCACTATTATTTATTCATACCGAACTTAATGTCTTTGATTTCATAATGATTTATGTTAACGTTGACACGTATCACATTTTTAACTTCCCTGTGGGGATGAGAGATGTCTGTGAGTGTGTATGTACGTATGTGCGTATGGGGGTATTTGCGTTCGGAATTATTTTTCGTCTCGATTATCTCAAGAACCAAAAATCGTATTGACGTGGAACTGGTTTTAAACGACGCGTAATTACGTAACTAAGAACTGAATGTGTTTTCAGCAAAATCGGTTTAGCCGTTTTTTATTGAGGATAAAAAACCGAAAAAATTGCTTAATTTTAAAACTGTTGAAACGCACTATCAATTCGTGCAGATTCCAAATACCTTTATAGTAATATTATCATTATTGTCTGTTTAAGCAAAATTCTGATCAAATTTGTAAAAAATAAAATTTGAAAAAAAATAAAGATTATTTTTTAAATTCCAAACTTTATCAGGCTTGGGAGAATGAGAGGAGGGACACTAATGCAGTTAATATTGGATATTGTCATAAGTAATTTAATACTGGATTTCGGATCTGGGGGATCTACGATATGGGGATTTAGGATCTAGGGGATCTAGGATATGGGGGATTGTGGATATGGGGGATTGTGAATATGGGGGATTTCGGATCTGGAGTTCTTGATCTGGGGGATTTGTGATCTAGGGGATTTTGGATCTGGGTGATTTAGGATCTGGGGGTTTTGGGATCTGGGGGATTTTGGATCTGGGGGATTTTTGATATGGGGATTTAGGATCTGGTGGATTCAGGGTCTGGAGGATTTTGGTATGGGGGATTTCTGATCTGGGGCAGTTAGGATATGGGGAATTTTGGATCTGGGGATTTAGGATCTGGGGGATTTAGAATATGGGGTATTGAGGATTTGGGGGATGAAGGATCTGTGGGATTTAGGATATGGGGGATTTTGGATCTGGAGGATTTGGGATCTGGGGGATTTTGGATGTGGGGAATTTTGGATCTGGAGGATTTGGGATCTGGGGTATTTAGGATATGGGGGATCTAAATCCCTAATCACCTAGACCAGATCCTAAGATTCTGGAGGATTTTTGAGCTGGAGGGTTCTTTATCTGGTGGATTTAGAATCTGGGGGATTTAATATCTGGGGGATTTTGAATATGGGAGAATTAGGATCTGGGAGATTTTCGATCTGGGAGATTTTTGATCTGGTGGAGACTTTGGTAGATGACTATGAAATGGCTTTTATGGCTTAAAAAAAATAAAAAAAAATTATAATATTTTAGTATAATAAAAGATTATATAAACATTCATAATAAAAACAAATGTTACGGCTGGTTTTTTCACAACGTCCGCACTTCCACCGTAGCCGATCCCAGCCATGGTTTGGGCAATCCCACCCGGCTTCACCCGCGTTTCTGCACCGGGACTGCCCTGTCGGCGAACCCTGAAACGGGAATAGGGTCCGCAACGACCCAAAAACCACCGACCGAATAGGGGAGCCGGACACGCGATTTCCGCCTCGCCACAAAATCACCAATTTTAATTAATTCAAGGCACAATTTATTTTTAACCACCTGACTCGCCCTGACTACAGTTAACGCTACTTACAATTTGTGTCTGTCCTTAATTCTATTTCCACTACTTGAAGACTTCTTGAATCAAGAATCAGAAGAATGGCCTGGCTGTGAACAACGAAAGCATTTTGTCGTTCTTTTCGAACAGTATTTTAGTTGATGACTAGTTTGCTTACAATAGCGGCACACGATTTTTTCGCTTTCTTCCCTTCTTTTTTTTCTTGACGTGGTATCTTCAACTGTCTTGAAAAGTCTTTAGTTTGAAAATCACCCGAAAATGACCTTTTATTGCGATATTGCCTATTCTCTTTTTCCAAATTGTCTTTACTTTTCAATTTCTTTAGTAAAACTGCTACACAGGTAAATTTGGTAGCAAGCAGACTTCGTTTAAAAGTGAAATTTTTAATTCCACCAATTATATACTCGATGATAGCTGCCTCACTCAATTTTATTTTTCTCCCTTAGGCTATCATATCATAAAAATATATTTCTATATTGTCTCCATCTTCCCATTTTTTGTTATTATTTTTCTCAAAATCGAAGCGTCGTTTTCCCCGGATGGAAAACTGTTACTTAGCTTCAATTTGAACTGTGCCCATGTTGAAATGTTGCCTGGATATCCCTGATACCACAGTTTCGCCGCGCCTTCCAATCTTAAACTACTTTATAGAACTTTCACCTTGTCGCTCGACCCATAGAAACTTGCTATGGATTCGAAATCCTCAAGCCAATGTTCTACGCCAAATTTATTCAAGCTGGGGTCGAAGAAGGCGACTAATGCTTTGATTTTGGCAAACCCCATGCGTAATTCGTCAGCTTGGACCATCGATGTCGGTGTTGGTGCGTTTGTAGAATCGGTTTTCGAGAGCCCGCTTCTCAGCATCAGCTCCTGATAAGCTTGACGTAATGAGCTTACTTCATCTCTAAGCCACTTTACCTCCTCCAAAAGCTCTTGGACTTCACTAATTTTAAAAACACTAGGTTTTTTTTTAATTGTTTTACTTTTTCACAAACACGATGGCCACGCACTTTGTCCGAACACGTATTTTCACTATCAAGCACTGGGTGATCCCACTTCTGAAAAATTATTATGAACTTTTTCTAATTCGCCACGGCATCGACGGCTCAACTTCTTGTCTCGCCTTCTGTATCGACAAGACTAATGTGCCACGATCATCTTTTATGACCCGGGACCAGCAACCATCTCTTATCTCATACCTCATATCCATGCTACTTTCACACATTCCCGTGACTAGCATTCCTATTTAATAAATGCACGCAATCCTAGGCTAGTATCCTAGTTTCTACTAATTGCTTTCTCTACTCGACCCTTTTCTGTTTGCACAGATGGTCACCACTCATGCAGATGTGTTCACAGTGCTGGTCCCTTATTTATTGCTGTTCACTCATTGCGATACCGAGACAAGAAGAAGACCCAGTAGTCTTTGTTCCTAGAAACGAAAATAGTCGGAGCAGCAAGCAAGGCTTTCACTTGGTTCATGGTTGGTTCACAGATGATTAATTGAATTAGATTTCTTTTAAATAAAAGTGTTAGCGAAAATCGATGTTGTATCAATTAAATGAATATATTTGGAGAAAGCTATTGAGGTCTGAAACACTTTTCTTAGAGGAATGTTTTCTTAATGATACTCACCTTTCATCTGAAGCTTTTTTTGAGATGAGATCAACTCAGTATTGATTTGAATTTTGGCACAACTAGCTTCGTGCAAACCTTGTGCAAAGATACTGTTATAATAACAAGTCTATATTGCATTGCAAAATGATATTCCAAGTTTCATTTACTATGAAAAACGAATAATTTCATCAATTCAGTATCGTACATATATTTGTGTTTAATTTTGATTCATACTGTGATTAAAATGGCAAAATAAGGAAGTGAAGCCGGAGGTGTGAGATTTTTTGGTGGTTCTTAGTTTTTGACGTATGGTCTGAGTCCGAGTCGTATAGATTATCGTTATTTTCGCCGTTTGAAAAGTCGACGTAACTGAAGCGCCTCTTCTTTGGCTGCGGAATCGTCAGCGAACGTGAGTTTTTTGCTGGAAGTCACTGAAGTCGTAAGACGTCAGGCGTAGAAAGAAGACAAAAGATGATGTGGATTTCTCCCTGGAAGAGTTTCTTTTAATGAGACATTTTAGGAATAATTTTAAAGCCAAAATGGAATTGTTTTTTTTTTAAATTGTGTTATTTAACTTGTGTGGAATAATAGACTTACTTTTTACATACCCCTTTTTCTCTTTTTATCTTACGGTAGTTTCGATTCGAGTTGGTTCCAGTTCCTGTTTCTGGATTCACAAACAGGGTTGTCCCAGCGCAGAAACGGTCGTTGCTCTTTTCTATTAGAAATTACTTTCCACCTTTACGGCTGAAAGCATACGTGACCGAAACACCGAGAGAACTAAAATAATCTACTTTAACCGAGACGGACTTACTTTCTACATTACGAAAAATAGCCAATGAAGCTACAACGTGAGAAAACAACCTGTTCAGCAGCCATGCCACTCCCGAAAAAAGCTATCTTATGGTTTCTGTATTTTGGCAACCTCCCCACTTTCAACATTAAGCGATAATTTCTTGATAATGTTAAGATAGTTGTCAATTCAAGAAAGAAGATTATTTTACTAAAGGAACGATACACTGTTTTGAATGTTGTCCTGGAGCTAGGATAGTTTCATTCACATTTAGTCTATGAATCCGTGGGACTCGATGTGAGTCATGTTAATTTCAAAAACACACTGTGTTAAATGTCGGTCAACCGGATACTGAATCCGATTCGTCAATTTATAGAGTTTTGTAACTTTTGGAAATAATTTGCAGTTTTCACTTGATTCACTATAACTTCGTTGTCCTCGAGCTGGGAAAGTTTGATTCACATTTATGTGTAATTGTTACACAGTAAATAGTCTATGAATCCATGGGATTCGATGTGAGTCATGTTAATTTCAAAAATACACAGTGTTAAATGTCGGGCAACCGGATTCTGATATGTAACTTTTGGAAATAATTTGCAAAATTTTCACTTGATTCACTATAACTTCGTTTTAAAAGTCTTGAGTCACTTTAAGATTATCAGTCGACCGGATACTTAATCGGGTTCGTCGAATTATTGAACTTCGATTCAAAATCGAAACTCTCTTGTCTAGAGACAAAGTTGCCAAAAGCTAAACTCGAAGTCTGGTTTGAGAATGAATGGAGAATATTTATCTTCGTGGCTTTATATATAAAAATGCTACTAAATGTGATTTGATGCTGCACAAAACTCAAAACAACTTGGTGCTGCACAATAATTAAAAACTGCTGGCCAGCCGCTCATACTCACTTTGTTTATCATAAGCATCGAATATCACTCATTGTATCGTTCAACGGCAAGCTTCCACATTTGAAGCCAACGTTGGATTTTGATCATTAAAAAATGTTGTGACTGAAATGTGAACAATATGCGGAGTCAACGACAATACGTGATCCAATACGTGTGATGAGCGACAATGTTTGGAATAATTGAAAATTAGAAATGAATTCAATAAAGAGGCGATAAATTTGAAAGACTTATTGAAATTTGAACTAATGATTAAGCGTTTATGATAATAGAAAAATACTGAAGAGTTTATGAAAATGGAAAAATGCTTATGGCTAACTGTGTGGGGACGCGTCTAAGCACACTGCATAAAATCTACCAAATATTCCACCGTCCGCTATTTGCCGATGGAAATGCGCAGCGGGAGTAGAATTCTCGATGCTCTAATAGAACATTGGCACTAGACTTGAGCACAGAATGTACATATACTGTAAATATTAATATAAAACTATGACAATGATAAAATGTGGTCTTAGTGCGACCCTTGAGGCCCACACGACTAACTTCCCAGTGGGGTGAATAAAATGCTATAATTTTCTTTTATTATTAATTACCAATATTAGTAATTACTATTATTTAACATTATTATTCTAAATTAATATAATTTCTTTTATTATTTTTATCAATTTTTTATCCAACCATAAAAGATTTGGTAGAGGAAGACGTCTCCACCACCTGATCATCCTCTACCAAAGCCTCGGCAACCTCGTCCTCTTCGTACTCGTCATCCTACTTGTCCTCCACTTCGTCCTCAACCTCGTTCTTCATCTCGGCTTCGGAATCCACAACTATTATTGAGGGTATTTAATTATTATTTACAATAATCATTCGTTAATAAGAATGTTTGACCGTTACTGAATAATTATAATTGACTTTATATATCCAATATCAAATTATAACTAATATTATTTGATTGGTATTAACAGTATTAAATTATTTATAACAATATCCAATTATTAACTGCATTAGCGTCTCTACTCCCATTCACCCAAACCTGATAATACATATAAGTTTCGAATTTCATAAATTAATCTTTTTTTTTTGAAATAACATTTTTTACAAATTTGATCACAATTTTGCTAAAACGCACAATAATAACAACATTACTATGAAGGTATTTGGTATCTGCACGAATCAATGGTGCGTATCAACAGTTTAAAAATGAGCATTTTTGGTCGCTTTTTCAGTTTTTCCATCCTAAATAAAAAACGGCTTGACCGATTTTGCTGAAAAGTCATTTATTTCTAAGTTAAGTAATGACGCGTCGTTTAAAACCAGCTCCACGTCAATACGATCTTTGGTTCTCAAGATAATCGAGACGAAAAATAATTCCAAATGCACATACGCACATTGTCACGGTCCCCGACTTCCGCACAAACCCGAGGATCCGAGATCGAGTGCTCCACCATTTTGGACGCTCCTCAACTCCGGATGCCTCGTGTGCACCCGCGCTGCGGTGGTACAAAGTCGACCGCTTAGTGGCGGTCCCGATTTAACATTTTTTTGTTTCCCCGACTAGCTCACCGAGTCGTGGGTTGTATGAACAAAGAGAAACACCGAAACGGATCACTACACGCGTCGCCATTGCAAAAAAAACAATCACCTCACCTGTTTTGTTATAATTATTCCATTATTTATTAATTTTTTTTCTAAAATTCAATGGATTTTATGAAACTTAAATTAGTGCACCTTAACAAACCTAACAAGACGAATACACCATTAGGCGCACAATTTGAGCGCTAAATTCTGTTGCTTTCACCAAAGCCGCTTTCTCCTCGAGCTTTCTTTTTTTTTCGTCGTTGGGAGGTGGAAATCTTCAAAAGATACCGAGTTGCTCCTGCTTCTCGGCATGTCGGATTTCTACCGACTAAAACCACCTCCGTTTCCTCCAAAAAATCTTTACTCCATAACTCATTGCCTGCACTGTCCGTGTGCAATTTATTTCTTGAAAGCTTGTTCATTTAAATAGTACTTCCCAGACGATGTATATCGGTCTCCTTGATCGCCGGTCGCACAACAGTGAAATCCTTGTAGACACGCATTCCTAACAGGCCCGTTCCGAAAATCGTGACGCCAACACAGATTATAACAACGCCTTGATGCAATTTGTCTAACAGTTCAGTGGGACGCGGTGCTTTCTGCCTTTTTGCAGAGCTCTGCATCAATTCACGTTGAACGACTGAAACGCAAGTCAAATTTTTTTCCCATTGCATTGCACTTCGTCTACGATAAAAGAACCAGCAAAATCGTTTTTGGGTTAAATCGCGCGGAGCCTCTCCGTGACCGTTCGTTCTCAGCTCTACCATCCAACTTCCCACACTCACTCACCATTTCCGGCATGTCGAACATCGAAAAGCTACTTTTCGCGTAGCGTGGCGTGATCGATCACTCGTATTCGCGAAAGCTTGAACACGATCCGAGGGTTGGAGCGAGATGACGCGCTTGAATAGCTTTTTCGGAACTTGGCGAGCTTTACACTTTCAAATAATCCTTGCCAGGTAGGTATTTCTCTGATTTAGTTATTTCGGGCAGAAAAGGCGCGAAGATAGTTTGAATTTAGTTTATGATACGTAACAAACGTGGGGACGACCCCGCCCTGAAAAGAGTCACTTCACGATAAGCCGGGCTATGAATGAACTTTAAGTAAGGAAAGATCCTATGGTTGGTATGAGGCTAGGCAGATGTAGTCAAAACGTCTAAACGTCGAAATCATCATGCTCGCTCAAACGAACCATGAGGGTTTAACAAAAGGGAAGTCTTACGTGAAGCTCAGCAGATGTAGTCAAAACGTATTAACGTCGAAATCATCCTACATGTTCACGCAAGTTTCTCGATACAGTATTACGTTAAATTAACCATACTCAATCGACAGTTTTACCCGAAATAACTAACTAAGTAGTCGAACTAGCCTAAAACAGGAATGGAACCTATCGACGGCGGGTTACTGAATTTTCAAACAAAATGAAACACTGGCGTGCTGGAAAGGTGACTAATGAAACAGACTGAAGATCATGGCTAACGTTACGAAAAGATATCGGGGACATTACACTACACTGAAAAACGAAATGGTGGTCCGTCCGAGTCTGTATCGAAACCCCATAGAGGACCTCAGGTCTAACCTGACAGACTTCAACCCCAGTCTCGGATCGGGCAAAGAAAACAAACTAGAACTTAAAAGACGAAGACAAATACATGAAGTTTGAGTTCAATATGAACCCCCCACCTCTAAGATAGTTGCCTAGCAACTGAAACGGTTGTATACCGGAGATGAAAAGATGAGGAATACTAGATTCCGATAGGTAAAATGGTTAATATTCGGAAGATAAAGAGCTATGGTTAAAATACAAAAAAAATACATGGTCTCACTTCCTGTGAGCCATTATTAAGGGACCCCAAGGATCGTCACTGCCTTAGTTGTTTGTGACTACAAACCCTAATATTCAAGATATAAACTAATATGATAATATATACAACACCAAAATATCTACATTATATACAGACGTCAACGCTCAACGTGGACTAGTTTAGGGACCCCAGAGGTCGTCAATTCTCTAGCATTTTATGACTCCAAACCCAATTATTATACGGACCAAAAAATTACTGAAATTAGTGTTGCAGATATACCTAATTAACTTTACTGAAGATGAAGGATTAACGTCCACACTGATGCAACCAACGCTACGCGCGAGGCCACCAGGAAACTCATTCGACCGTTAACTTCAAACCGATATTTTAGCCTAACCAAAATGAAAAGAGCAACATCCACACTGATGCAACCATCGCTACGCGCGCGGCCATCAGGAAAACTCATTGAACTGCATCTCTTATACGGGACCACGCCCTACCTAATTTTCAACACCACATGTTATATCTGCAACTTATTACTCAAATCCAAAACTTTTGAAGATATTTACAAGATACCCTATTTTATGTGTATTACTACCTACGATAAGATACTATAAGGTACAATATGATCTAAAGTCTAAAATAAATAAGATAAACAAAATTAGTTACGTTTTTATGTCTTGTACATGACATATTCTCATAGACTTCCCAGATGGGTCACGAATTTCGTATGCGACTTGTCCTACCGGGCGAACTATAACTCCAGGCACAAACTTCGGGGCAAGTTTGGCGGCGAAGTTGTCGGTGGCCTTACTAAGAATGTGATTACGAACGTAAACCGTTTGGCCGTTAGCAAAAACGCGAGGTCGGCTACGCAAGTCGTATCGACGCTTACCTCTTTGGTAATCTTCCTGAATCCTATTCCGTAATACTTATACTTAGAAAGAGAAGATAACTTCCTAAGTAAGGAATACTCAGAACCATTTCGAATGGCTTGGAAACCAAACATTAAGAAATGTGGTGAACAACCGGTAGATTCGTGCACAACATTCCGAAAAGCGGCACAAGATTCCCCCAAATGTCCATCCCAATTGCGATGATCATTCCCAATGTATGATCGAATGCCAGACAAAATGGATTTCTTAGTGCGCTCAGACGCGTTTGATTGAGGGGAGTAACGTGGAGAAAACACGTGGGTAACACTGTAATCAGTTATGAGTTGGGAGAATATTTTCGAAGTGAATTGAACTCCATTGTCAGAATGAAGATATTCATGCACTCCATAAGTATGGAATATACTTTCAGTGACGAAACGAACGACTGCTTCTGAAGCAGCCTTCGGCATGGCCTTGAGCCATATAAATTTAGTGTAATGGTCTAATACCACGAGAAGTTGGGTATTACCTAATCTAGACCTAGGATATGGACCTAAAAAGTCAATGAATATTCGTTGTAAGGGACGTTCAGAAACACGAATTTCGCCTAACGGAGGTCTCAACGTTTGATTACTGTGTTTAGTTTGTTTGCAAATAACGCAGTGACGAATAGACTTTATAACATCTAACTTAAGATGTGGCCAGTAATAGTAATGGCGAAGAATTTCTGCTGTTTTATGAACCCCACAATATGAAGCTAACGGATGGTTATGCGTTTGTGCTATTAGCCGTTCATGCAGACTATCCGGGACCCATAATTTAATTTGCGGAATATTTACATCATTATTCGACAGGACACCAGTATTTATGTATATTTTACCGTCTTGTACCCATAAATTGGAAAACTTATCGGGTTCTCGCTCAATAATCGCGTTGCTATCTACATAAGAAATACGTTAGCAGGATCGCCATGAAATAAGTTGGCAGGATCGCCATGAAATAGAAGGGCATTGTGTTTTTTACTTAGAGGAAGAGGGAGGGACTTACCTAAATATCGGCGTCTAACACCAAAGCTGTTGGCATGCGTGAGCTGCCTATATTTCTAAAACAGCGCAAGCGCCGCAATGAACAATTCAAAAGAAAAGGGTGCCGATGTAGGCAGTCCAAATTCTCTAGTATGAATGTTAATTTATTCGTTGATTATCATTTCTTTTATACTAAAATATTCCCTATGTACAACTTACTAACTAATCAAATATTATTTACATATTCCTGACCTAAATCTATTTCTAATATTTTCCCATGGTCAAAAATGCAAGTGCAAGCAATAAAGTGTAGTTTATTGGCTTCAAGTACCTTACTGCAGATGTAAGCAATAAAATGCCAACAAACTCACATTTGTTTTCATTGTTATGCCATACTGAACTCGTTCCCAGTGCACATTGTTAGTCTTCAATTGTATTGCAGAGTCGCTCTAATTTCATTGTTTGTAATTGGACTCGGGATATACCCACAAAGCCTGACTCACAATGTTTTGACTCATGCCGGGCTATCAGATGACAATGTATGAATATTGTTTTGTTTGTTGTGGCTTGTATTACAATACACTTCCTGAAAAGCCGAATCGATAAGAATAGAAGACAGATACGAATGTTCAGGCAGAATCGGGTCGGACTTAGTGATGGATAGAGGGGACATACTGATAGATGAAACGTTTTCATGTACGCGCGATAACGCGTCGGGAACAACATTAACCGAGCCTTTACAGTGTTTGATTGGAAAATCAAAACCTTGTAGTTCAAGACTCCAACGAGCAAATCTACCGGACAAATCCTGTTGGTTCATCAGCCATTTGAGACTGGCGTGATCCGTAATTATAGCTAAAGGTAGACCTTCAATATACGCACGAAATTTTTTTACGCTCTGTACCGCAGCGAGACATTCTAGCTCAGTTATAGTGTAATTCCGCTGAGCGACATTGAGTTTGCCCGACATGAAAGCAATAGGATGTTCGATACCCTCGTTATCCTTTTGAAAAAGAACACTACCAATACCGGTAGTACTAGCATCACATTGAATATAAAAATGTTTAGAAAAATCAGGATTGATCAGAACGGGTGCAGATATTAACGCTTGTTTAATCTGTTGGAAAGCGTTTTCCGCAGCATCAGTCCACTTGAAGGAATGTTTGCCTTTCAGTAGGTCCGTTAAAGGAGCGGTAATGATGGCGAATCGAAGAATGAAGCGCCGATACCATCCGGCCATTCCCATAAAACGACGAACTTCCTTTGCAGACTTTGGAGTCGGATATTCGACAATACTTGAAATTTTAGTGGCATCCGTTTTTAGAATTCCGTCACTCACAATGTATACGAGGTATTTTATTTCTCGTTGAAAGAATTTGCTTTTCTGTGAGAAAGTTGGCTACTTGTCCTAATAGAGCGAGATGCTCATCGAAAGTGGCACTAGTAATAAGTAGATCATCTAGATACACAAAAATTTTATCCTGGAACTCGTGAGGAATAACTTTGTGCATAAGACGACACATCGTTTGTGGTGCATTACTCAAACCAAAACTGATACAAAGGTCTACCAGGAACAGTGAAAGCGGTTTTTTCACGGGACTCAACAGATAAGGGGATTTGCCAAAAGGCATCCTTGAGGTCTTAACTAGTAATAAACTTAGTGGATTGTAAACGCGATAAAAGTCCGTCAATTAGTGGAAGACGGTAGGCATCCTTGATTGTCACTTCGTTTAAGCGGCGAGCATCTAGACACAACCGATTTTTACCAGGTTTCCGAACTAACGTAACAGGGAACTCCATGAACTCTGACTCTCTTCGATAACTCCCAAAGAGAGCATGCGAACCAGTTCTAGATAAAGCTGATCCTGAATCACCGGAGAAACAGAGTAATGGCGCTGTTTGATGGGTTTTGCGGATCCGGTATCGATAACGTGTGAGAGTAAGGAAGTTTGTCCCAGCCCTTGTTCGTTGAAGGAGGGAAATGCTTGTATAACGGATTGTAGTCGAACTTGTTGATCAGTAGTAAACTGATGGAATGGGCTGATCTCTGGGTTAGAGATAGATGAAATTTCCGAAACGGAGGGTATTTGAAACGGTACTATGTTGAAGGTATTCCAGAAATCAATTCCCAAATACACGCGGTGTTCCAAGGAAGGTACTACCAAGAATCGAAGTGGTTTACTCAAGTTTCCCAAAGTGACGTTAGTATCAACATATCCCAATATAGATACCCGTTGACCGGAAGCCGTCCTGATGTGAAGTTTTGTATTATGTATATAAAGATTTAGTGAAGATATAAGCTCTAGAGCCCCATGACCTAATACACTAACGCTGGCTCCGCCATCAAGCAGACCGCTTAGTTTATGACCATTTACAAGAATGTTTCGAAAGGGACGAGAATCGATATTAGTTTGATTTGTGTACACGGAATGAATAGCTGCTTTACCTAGTTGTCGGTTTCTATAGAAGTACAAGGCTACACGTTTACGTCTACGAAGTTGACTATTAGAAAGAAAACGATAGTAAGCGGTATGACGACAAATATAAATTTTAGTGAGAGGATTGATTGTATCGGGCTTATGGTTTAAGCCCATGTTTGTGATAGGACCGACTTGAGGCACGAATTCGGTTTGAGTACTAAGTTCTCTCGTCTACACGGGAGAAGGAACGGTACATTTATTTATTGACTAGGATATTGATTCGACTTGCCTGGAAAGGTTGTCGTTTGTCGAACGCCTCCGCTTTGAAGGTCCCGACGTTTGATTCCCAGGAGTGGGCCGGTTCCCCGCGAACGACACACGCCTCTGGAAGTTTTCCGACAAGGAACATTCGGGACAATTTCGTTTGAGGACTCCCTCGTGTCCGCAACCGAAACAAAAGACTTGTTTCGTGGGCTCTGGAAAATTGGAGAAAACATGTCCAATGTCACGACAATTCCAACAGACACTATCGTTATTGGAAGTAGCGACTGGACGTTGAAAGGTAGAATTGTCAGACCTACGAAACGGGTTACGATTGGCGGATAGCCTTATCGGCTCATTGGACTCAGGGCCAATGGATTTTGTATTGTGGCTTATTTCGTGAATGGAACGCCGCACTATGGGTGCGGGTTTTCGGCTTGGACTGTTGCGATTCCAAACTGACTCAACTGAGATACAACATTGACCCAATTCCTGAGTGGTTCCAAACTGTCGACCAGCCAGGTGGTCGTTGAGACGCGGATACATGTTACGGTATAAGATTACTTGCAAATCAATATCCGGGAGTATGTTAGTTAATTGGAGAGACATATTTTCAATGTCAGTATTAGACATATTAGGTGTAGACACCTTATTAGGCCAAAATGCCATAGGAACGTCCTTGTTGTTATTGAATATTATTTATAAAAATTACGTTAATACGAGGACCGATATACTAGTTGAGAATTATATAAGAAACGATATACGATACGATATATATTAAATATTTACGCAATGGAATTTAAATTTGACGAAATTATATTTTACACGCGACGATATTTGTATACAAAACTTATATGGCAATACTGATTACTCGCTAATAAGCGAAACGCCTCAAAAGCTAATACTACCTAAAGTGATCAACCTGAGTAGTAAGTGACGTACCTTTGAACCGGGTTTTCTATGGGTGGGAACCACTTTTTCAATCACAACCAACCTCTGCAGCTCGGCTCTTGGTGTACTAGGTTACAAGGGGTTTAGATGGGGAATCAGTGCCATTTTGAGTCAGGGGTACGGTCGCGTGGGGGCGTTGATTTGTTGTTTGTAAGAGGGGTGTTGCAGTTGGTTGGTTGGGGTTGTCAGGTGGTGAGCGGTGATTTGCAGTGTTGGTAGAAGGGTGTAGAGGTTTGTTCAGGTGTGTGTCGGTGATTTGTGTTGTGTTGTGAGGGGTTCCCGACCGTGGTTGGTAGAAGGGTGTAGAGGTTTGTTCAGGTGTGTGGCGGTGATTGGCGGCGTTGGTAGAGGGCTATGGAGGGTCTGAGTTAGGGCTGTGATTTACAGTGTTGGTAGAAGGGTGTTGTGGTTGGTTGGTTGCGTGAGGATGTGGTAGGGTGTGGAGGATCAGGTGTGTGGTATTGATTGGCGGCGCTGGTAGAAGGCAATAGCAGATCAGGTGGTTGGCGCTGATTTTGAACGTTGATGTAAGGCTATAGACGGTCGGGGTGTTGCGGTTGGGTGCGTCAGGTAGTCAAAGGTGGTAGAAATAGGGTCAGATGTTTTTGCTGTAGTTTGTGAGATGTGTCATGTGTTGGGAGATGTTGTGTGCATAACTGGTTGGTTGTTAGGAGGCTTAGAGTACGTTAGAAAGGCTGTTAAAGTCAATTTTTGTAAAATGGTGAAACAGGCGCGCGGAAAACCAGACAGAAAAACCCCATACCCATATCCTGTACCTTCATGTGCGAATTCAACTTGAATTTCGTTCGTTGGCGATGTCGTGAATATTAATTAACTCGCTTCCGAATCAACAGAGAGACTTGCAAAAGAAACTATATTAATGTATGTATGTATGTATGTTCAAACTCAACTTGGATTTCGATCGTACCAGCAGAGGAGTGCATACAATTAACTTGCTTACGATGAGCTCCTTGTAATATCGATATGTAATATCTGCAGCTATAGATGTATGTTCAAACTCAACTTGAATTTCGATCTTACTAGCATTGTAAAATGGTGAACCAGGCGCGCAGAAAACCAAATTCAACTTGCATTTCACTCGTTCGTTGGCGATGCCTTGCACGTTTCAAGCGAATGTATGAAGCAGCTGTTTAAGGCAACGAATGAATGTTACAGGTTAAAGCCTTGCACGTACATTTTCTGTGGCTCTGTATAAAATTTAGCTTAATGTAATATGCACCCATTGATTTCTTTACGCTGTGTTGCTGTACTTATTTGTGCAAACGAAGGGTGACAAGAAGTGCGAAATTTTAATGGTAATAGCCATTCATACTGATTCGAACGTATCATCTCGGTCGCATATCAATTAACTTCATGCACATGTACGTTGAGATGTATTCAAAAAAGGTATTTCCTCAAGGTTGACCGTCAACAGGTGGTTATTTCTTCTCACACTGATGTGAAATGGAAAAATTTTGTACCGAACGACAGGTTATAAGTTGTACGTAACGGTTATGCATTTTGTTCTTGTTGTTGGCCATTCATACTGATTCGATCGTATCATCAATGGAAGCATTTTCGTGTCCGTGTTGCAATTGGGTGCATATTAATTAACTCGCTTACGAATCAACAGACTTGCGAAAAAAGAAAATATTATGTGGAAAGAATTCAATATCACCTGCATCTTAAACTGAAATGGTAGGTATTCCCCAACGTCATATATGGTGTTGAGCGATGGCGTAATCCACAATTAAACTGTGTGTATGCCAATTAGAAGATGCTTTATGCTTGCTTACGCTTGCTTGGTGCGCTTGAGGCAAGAATCGCTGGACATGAAAAGACTTGTATATTGAACGAACTGAGGGTGAATATCATTAAAAAACGCAATGTCTTCCGCATTGTTGATGAGTTTTTGTGTTGTATATATTTTACACTATATTGCGAAATGTAGTAATTAAGTGGTATGACCCAATTTGCAATGTGAATTAATTAGCTTCATGAGAAAATGCCGTTTGGTTAACACGGTAGGTAGCACAGACTACATGCATATGTCTGCAATTTGTATATTGTGCGGCGTGGAAAAATCTGTATAAAAACCCGTGGCTGGTACCATGGGTTATCATAAATTGTCGGACGGCACTCTGATAACCTATCAGAGAGGTAAGTTTTTGATTTTGAAGTAAATTCTTTTTATATATATATATACATATATATATATATATATATATATATATATATATACCTATATATTAATTTTTCTCTCTCCATTTTTGTTTACAGCAAATTTTATAATTTTTTAAAAATTGCGGCCCCACAAGGCCTATTTTGCAGCTGACTATACGTCAGCTTAGGATGTTTGTTAAAAAAATTCCTAAAAGAATAACGATAGAGGAATATCGAAAGAGATATTCGTCCATTGACATCCCCACGGCCGCAAAAATTTTTTTGGCTGGGGTTGCAGCAGCCGAGCAGCTAGAAGAGGCTGCGTCAGGAGCCGCAACGGAGTACCTACAGCCTGGAAAGGTGAGGGGGACGTCACCTCTCCCAGGACCTCAACCTCTGTCGGTTGAGGAGTTGCAAAGACGGTTGCAGCGCAAAAAGTTCGTGCCTGCACCTACGTCAACGCAGCTTCCAAAAAAAAAGAAGCGTGGTGGACGTCAGGTGAAGTTGCGTCAGCAGAGGGCTGAGCTTCACAAAATAATACCGATAGCAACTGGAGCGGAGAAAATGAAGCTAATAAAATGACTAAATAGTTTAAAATAGTGTATAAGTTTTAATAACGTCAAATAGTAAGTAAATAAAAAGATGGATAAAATAATTAATGATTTTAAAATTGCGTTAGCATCAAGTTTTGAAGATTGTATTACCTGGTTGAGAAATACAACAAATAAATTTAGGGATGGAAATATTTATCCGACATTAGATGAGAGAAACAGGTTTTTACTACAGTTGATAGAGTTTTCAAAGCTACATCACCTGTCGTTTTCAAATGGTTTGCTAAACGAAACATTTAATCTTTTGGTAAATAATGAAAACTCCTCCAGCTCTAATGATGTTCAACAAGAATGTGTTGGTGAAGGTAATCAACAAGGGGGTGGCTCAAGCGATATATCAAGATCGTTTCGAATAATTTCCAGGAAAGAGAAGCAATTTAAAAAATTTAACGTCACAGGTGTCACCTTAAGTTTTCAGATAAAGGACTTCGCCAATATAGCCGTTGATCCTTTAAGTGCTTTAGAAAAAATATTTGATAAGATAATTGCAGACATTCTTGGTAACACCAATTCGGAGTGTATAATGAGCTTTAAAATAACACTCCCAAAATCACCACACGTTAAACCCATATGGTCAAGTTTAAAGCCTGTTCAGGAAATTAATGGGAAATACATAATGGGTCTTATAGCAAATGTGAATCAATCAAACACTACATTTCTTTCGGATGATATCATTCAGTTCCATGCGGATGTCGTAAACATTCCGTTCGGTGGGGGGGCGTATAAATAAAAAGTACACAGATGATGATGAACTTTTAAAAAGGAAAAAAGTATTAGTGGATGCGGGTGAAACCACTAAAGCTGACGATCTTTCATGTTTACCAAGGTGTATTTGTTACGCAATAGAAATGGTCGAGGGTAATATAGGCCGTGTTAATAATTCAGTCATTTTACAATCTTTGGATTTGAAGGCTGATCAATTGTGTAAAAATGCCAAAGTGGTAATCAGTAAGAATGGATGCAACATCCTAGATCTTTTTAAATTTCCAAAATACTTATGTGGGTATCAAATTGTTGTTTTCGATAATATTCGAGATCCGAGTTCCATCCTTTTTAAAATCCCGCTACAGGATATAACAGCAAAAAAAATTTACCTCTTCTATTTCGAGAGTACAAAACATTTTTACGTTATAAAATCGGTCACCGGATTGTTTTTCAAAAGTTATATTTGTAACTATTGCGATAAAGTTTCAAATCATTCGTTTCATAAATGTGAAATGAAATGTCCGTACTGTATCACATTTCCACCCTGCGTGTATGTATCACAGATGGTTGACTGTAGCGAGTGTAATCGTGGGTTTAGAGGACCGCTATGTTTCGCTAACCATTTAGATTAAAAGTTCAATGGGAAAAACTGTGACACTTTCAAGATATGTGTATTTTGCACAAAATTTATAAATTTTACATACAGGAAAGGACTCAAACATCAATGTGACGAATGCTTCTGTCAGATGTGTTCAAAAATACAACCGTCCCAAAATACCTGTTTCATAAAACCCTACATAGGTAGAAAGGATAAAAAGTTTCTCATAATATTTTTTGATTGTGAAACTACTCAAGACGGCCTGTATGGAGACAGCTCTTCAACTTTTGTACATGTTGCAAATCTAATTGTAGCACAACATGTTTGTCACAACTGTTATCAAGATGAAGATATTAAACAACCATGTGATACATGTGGTGTCAGATAGCATATATTTGAAAAAAGTGATCAATCCTCTGTTGTGCAAAGGTTTCTAGACTATTGTTTAATACCCAGACCAAATGTGAGCAACGTAAATTGTTATGCACATAATTTACAAGGTTATGGTGGTCATTTCTTGATTTCGGAGTTAAAAAAAAATATTGAACCTTTAATGAATGGAGTCAAAACTATGAAGTTGACATGTGAACAAGTTACATTTGTTGACTCTTTAAATTTCCTGCCGTTTCCACTTTCTAAGTTTCCACACATTTTCGATGTTGAAGACAGTGCTAAAGGTTACTATCCTTATTATTTCAATACGGAGGAGAATATAAATTATATCGGTAAATACCCACCACCAGAAATGTACGGTTGCAATACAATGAAACCTAAAGAAAGGATGGCCTTTTTAAATTGGTACAATACAAAAACACAAGATATTTTCAATAATAGAAATGAGTTGTTGCGATATTGTGTAAATGATATTGATATTTTACGACGAGGATGTATAATGTTTATGGATGAATTTATTAAAATGACCGATGTGAACCCCTTAATAGAAAGTCTGACAATTGCATCGACATGTATGCTAGTTTTTTGGAAAAAATATCTTGAAAAAATATCTTGGGCGTAATACCTAAAAGAGACTATTTCAAAAGTAAAAAACGTTCCGTAATTTTTTGCAAGTGGCTGGCTTGGAAAAATTCACAAACTAGCGGCTTGATAATCTCCGCAAACAACAACGGTGAGTTAAAGTTGGATTAGTGTGGATTCTATGTCGACGGCTTTCATAAAGAATCAAATACTGTCTTTGAGTTCTTTGGCTGTTATTATCACGGTTGCTTTAAATTTCAAGAAACGACTGAAAATAGCGCGTTGGGTTTAGAAACAATAAATCAAAGATATGAAAGCACACAAAGACGTATCGAGGTGATAAGGAGAAATGGATATGATCTGGTATATTCGTGGGAATGTGAATTTAAAAAAGTATTAAATAAAGACTGGGTTTTAAATGAAAAATTGCGAGAATATTATAATGATATAATGCCACCACTATGTGTGCGGGATGCTCTATTTGGAGGTCGTACTGAGGTATTCAAATTATACCATAAAGCAAAGGAGGGAGATGTAATACGTTATTTAGACTTTACCAGTATGTACCCGTATATCAACAAATACGCACCGTACCCCATAAAGCATCCTGACATATTTCGAAATGACAATATACCTCCTATACATGAAATTCTTTCAATGCATGGTTTCATTAAATGCGATGTAATTGCTCCCAATAACCTTCTCATTCCTGTGTTACTCTTGAAAAACAACAATAAATTGTATTTCACACTCTGTAAAAAATGTGCCGAGAAGAATAAAGTTTCAAGTTGTGATCATTCAGACGATGAGCGAAAACTCACAGGTACATGGGTAATTCCTGAAATAGACTTAGCTGTAAAAAGAGAGTACAAAGTCATGAAAGTATATGAAGTATGGAAATATGAATACACAGTGTACAACCCTAATGCAAAGACTGGCGGATTATTTACTGAATTTGTTAATAATTTTTTGAAAATTAAACAAATGGCTAGTGGCTGGGGTAACGAATATACAACAGATGAACTTAAAGATAATTGTATTGCATCATACGAAAGGCGGGAATGTATTGTTCTTGATAAAAACCAAATTCAAAAAAATTCTGGTCGTCGTAATATTGCCAAACTTTGTTTAAACTCATTGTGGGGCAAGTTCGTTCAAAGAGATGATCAAACAAACAAGAAAGTGATTAAAAATTTCAAACAATTTTGTGAGCTTCCCCAATCACCAGGTGTAGAAATTTGTTCAATTTACCCGGTTGATAATGATAACATGTGGGTTACATGGAAATATGTAGAAGAAAATCTGAGAACTTTGCCACATGCAAACATATCTATCGCAGCTTATACAACGGCACTGGCTAGAATTAAATTAAATTAAATTAACTATTGCAAAAACTGGGTTCATCGATTCTCTACTGTGATACAGACAGTGTCATATTTGTGGATAGTAAAGACAAACCCATGAATTTTCCGATCTCTGACTTCCTGGGTGATGTGACCAATGAGGTGGCATGTTATGGTTCTGATGCTCATATATCGGAATATGTGAGTACAGGTCCTAAGACATATGGGTTAAAAATTGAAACTGAACATGGTCCCGAACATGTGTAAAGGCATAACTCCTAATTTCGAAAACTCGAAATGTTTCGAATGTCGAATGTTTAAAATCTATAGTTTTGGAGGATGATTTATCTGATGGTGTACATGTGACGGCCGAACGTAAAATCAAGCGAAAGCGTCCAGGTGTTGTTGTATCAGAACCCGAAAAAAAAACTCCTGAGATTTACTTTTGACAAAAGAGTTGTGTCGGATGAATATTTCTCTTACCCTTATGGTTTTCAAAAGGTGTAGATCAGACTGCTATGGTAACACTTACAGTTTTTTGTATAGAGAATAAATATTATCCATTTATATTGTATTAAAATTTTATACATATTTGCATTTTATAGTTTAGATATTCATATCATGTAAATAAGTTGTTAAGTGATGTTTGCCTTGTTATGAAATTAAACAATTACTTTTAGATCATATGATGAAATTTGAATAGTTGTTGGAATAAAATATAAGCACCACTACTCTTAACATTTCTTTCATTTCATTGCAAACCGTGTAACAGTGAGACATGGCACAAGTTATTATAGACATCCAGTTTGTGTGCGGTGGAAACGGTCAATATTTTGTAAAAGAACTAGCTGTTTTAGCTTTTGAATCAACTTTACCTGTGGCTCATCATTTTGCTCCACCATATCCTTATCAGGAGTTACACCCGAATGCGCGTCGTCAAAATGATTTTGATGTGACTAATATCAATGGCTTACGATGGTGTGATAGTGATGAGGAATATAATCGACTTCCAGAAATTTTGACAGAGTTCAACGAAACGACTATATACGTGAAAGGCGCCATTAAGGAAAGTTTTTTAAGAAAATATTTATCAAATGCTAACGTAATACAGCTAGAAATACCAAAAACTGAGAGAGCTCAAGAATTTTAAGACAACCTGTAGAATTCACGACCCATTGCCTACAACAAGATGTGCCGCTCAAAAATGTATCAACCTTCATACGTATTATTTAATGAATAATGTATATTACTAGCGTGAGAATAAAATATGTTTTAATTTGCAATGTATAATTTTGCTTTTTTTTTATTTCAAAACATCAAAAATAAGATTACAACTGCATAAAATTGGAAATTCATAAAAAAGTCTTGAATAGTTACTATTTATATAATATATTCGAGATGGAATGAAAAAGTCCTCATGGCTTAGCTTCAACAGATCTTTCTCTTTGCACCTGTTACAGTACAACTCGTAATATTCCTTAACACATTCCGAAGCCAGGTTGTTGTGGTGCATAACCATATTGAAGAACTCCATCATCTCAAATAGCTTGAATAGTTCTGCATGTTTTAGTGTTATGCTACCATCGCCTACAGGTATCTGGTAACGTTTCAAAGATCCTAATTGGTTCTCTGGGAACTGAACGCCTGCTGTGCCTTTTAAATCGCTTAGGTGTTTGTACAACGTATTCCATTGGCTGTGGTCAACTGCTAGCGGGAACCGTCCGTGATAGTGAAAGATAGCCTTTGCTTGAAATGTTCGCGGGTCAAATCCTAGTGTTATCCTGCGATTATGGCATCCATCTAGATAGTACGTATAATTCAAAAGAACATCTTCATCGCACGGCACACTAGACTTGGGGAGTGTTTTTGTCTTGGTTTCCTTGGAGTTGGAGATGATACTAGATGAAGTTTTCGTTGCTTTTCTCTTCTTCTGCACCTCACGTTTAGAAGCTTGTGATTGCTTACTAGTAGACTTGTTAACAGAGGTTGACATCCTTCGTAGCTCGAGAAATAAACTGTGGTGGGTACGTCGTTTTAAGTTGCTTTTATATCGCCTTCTCGCATGCATGTCTGGTTACAAAACTCAACCCCATTTTGTGAATTGTCCTTCATATAAATTTTGCGAAATAAATGTATAATTTCACCATCATTGAAATTGTAATCTGTAGTTGAAAACCGTTTTAGGAATTTTTTGAGACTTCTACCAATACAACGAAAATGTAGAAAAACACAACAATACTGTCCACATGTTGTCGAGAGGCTACCTTGTAACCGCAGCTTATTATTCACAAACACTTTTCCATTTTGATGAAGGAATTTTTTAAAGAACTTGTTATCAGGATATTTACCAAACGAGTCAAAATACTCAGCCGGACCTTTTTTCGGGTAATAAAATGCAACCCAATGGCGTCCTCTTTTACTGGCCGGATCGGTGTTGGCGATGACACATGCAGGCTTCCTTACTTTTCGAGGTAAACGATTACAGGGAAAACACCTTTAAAATACCTGTTTGTTTTAATGTTATTTCTCAATGTGTTGATGATCTCTATCATGTTCATTCCTGTTCTTTCAGGAATATGTTTTCAAGGTTTACAACCTTTGTGTGAGATGTGACGTAACTCTGTAGGAACCCTTTTTTTGAGTCTCCGTTTACGAAGACTGTTGCGAGTTTCGCCAGGGACCTGATAAGATCTTCATCAAGCCTTTTGAGCTCTAAGTTTCCAAATACACCTGTCTGATCTGTACTTATAGCTGAGGAAGTAGGATATTTATACATGATTTCCTTTGAATAAAGTTTGTTCTGAGAGGTGAACCCCGCAATTGAGACTTTCTTGAAATAAGTTAAATGACTTTCTGAGAAGTATTCAATATTCACTAGACAATGCGTCATGACTATTTTCTGGAGCAGACTCTATCAAAATCTCACATGTTCACCTTATTTGTATACTTTTAGAAGCTTGTGAATACATTACGGTTCTTATCGATTTCAATACTTCCATCATATTCAGCGTAAATAATGTAGGTGACACTTTTCTTCAAAGCCTCTCTGAACCGCCCTTCGATCCTCACCACACCTTGATTCAACAAACCGTCACAGCCCGAATCGTATGAGCTGGCCGCTGTTAAGTCAAATGCTAGTAAGAAACAACCGTTGTCGAAGAATTTCTTAGATATCTGATGACCTTTATCAAAGTAGTTAATACCAGTGCCCTTGAATAGAGTGAGGTATCCTCTAGTGCTAACAGGTTTATCACGCGAATAATCAAACTCTAACGGTTGGTTTGTCACTTGAACGCCGTTAACTGATAAATTGAAATTAGTTATGTTGTTGTGCTTAAAGTTGAATGGGTTTTTTGTGCGCTTTCCGGTGTATGTGTCATTATCCACCATACCGAAAACAAGCAGGTTCGGTAATTGTCCGATCACTACGTTATCAAGGAATAGTGTGAATGTGTTAGTGGGAAGTGTATAAGTTTTCGCTTCCACTCGCTTGTATGGGTAAACGGCATTTGTGCGTTGTAGTACAGCTTCATGTGCTAACAATATACTAGGGTTGACGGTAACATGATTCATGAACATTGTCGCTTCTAGTATTTTCACACGTGGGTTAAAGTCATCTTCTTTCGAGTACAAATAAAATTCCGGTTTTTCCAATGATAATGTTAAACGTAAGTTCACTCCATTCAATAAAAGTTCATCTTGATTTGACAGATCGGTGTGAATTTAACCCATCAGTTCGACCACGTTACTCTTCTCAATCATTGCAGACCGTTTAAGATAGCCTTCATTCAACTCGGTAGGACCACCCCCAGGTCTTGAGTCTTCAATCATCTTCATCTCGTTCTGATCTAGATACCACCCTGCCGATTCCAAATGAGTGGATGCAGCGTCTTTACCGTAGTTCAGTAAATTTTCAATAAAGGCGCGATAGTGGTAATTGTTGTCTGTCTGAGCTATATTCTTCCCATTCAATTGTACAGTGCATTGTCTGAAAAGTGAGTGCATGAGGTTGTTAGCTTCACCAACCGGATCGGCTACACCTTCACCCCCATCAGCTTTCTTAATTTTTTCTTTTCCGGTGAAAAGTTTTTCTTTACCATTTTTTAGTTTAATCAGTTGCACCTTGAGCCGTAAGTAGATGCTGGATAAGTCACGATATGTATCCCCATGACCAAGCGAAATAAATTCCAACACCAAAAAATTGTCCAGTGATGCAATTGGTTTGTAAGCAACTTCTTCGGTTTTCAAAATACTGTTTTGAATTGGTGGGGAGGCAAAAATATCCAATTCAGACTTCATACACTCTTTCTGCATCATGAAGGTATTATCTATCTGTCAAATATATCCAATGCACGCCTTCTTACTCGGCGCCGTCGTTTTATAGTTTTCTTTGTCTTGTCCGATGACAGCTTTCTCACCTTACGCCCTTTTTTATGCTTAGGCACTGATTTCAAATGCTTACTTGTGTAATGGTTAGCTCTTTTTATAGCCATTCGTCTTCCTCTACCCTCCATATTATCAAAGATTTTATTTCTACCTTCTTGGGTTAATTCATGTACTGCAGATTTCCCTTGCTCCTTTAGTACCTGCTTCAGTGGTTTACTTCCTGCCTCTTTTAAAATGGACTTTCCCGTTTCGATGACTTGTTTTCCTATAGCTTTTGCACCGGACAGAAATAAAGGCTGAAGATAACGTATCAACCCACTGAAAAAACTTCCAACACCTCTTCCACGCTGGTACACAAGTGGCGATCGATATAGTTCACCAATGTCTGATAATCTACCTCCACTCTGGACAAGGTAGTAACGTGCGTAGTGTGAATTCATCGCATTATTATAGAACTGTGTTAAATTCAGTGTCCAAACTATGTTGATATTTACAACGTAGGAATATTTATAGATTCTAACCTTCGCTTGAAATGAAGCATGACATATGTTCATCGTGATGATCTGTAATTTTGATTGAGATACTTTCAATAGAGCTTTTCTCAAGTGGACGGTACTCCACATGCTCGAATCTAAACACGCTATCACAGCCTTTCAAGGGGATCGCCCGTAGATTTCTTACCAGTTTATTTCCTATTATTCTGGGTTTAATGATATCTGTATAAACGTTTATCAATTCGGTTTATTCGCAATCATCAATACCTTTATTGGATGAGTCACAATACACTGTCCAGCAATATTGATTTATCAAACGACTCTTTTATTGTTGCATTGATTGTTTCGGGGTCGCGTTTCTCAACGGGTGTTTTTAGGAATGCGTCGATGAATAAACCAGCTATATTGTCGGTTTTATCCACCTCTATTGGGACAGGAGTTGTAACTTTTGATCCATCGGCTCTTTTGTATGGCATATCAATAATAGTGTGGAAATTGGTTGTTTGGATCCACCCATTGGATAATATTTCTGTACCGGACTCTTTAACGGCACGGGATACAGACCCACGGATAGCTGCGGCAATTTAAACACCTGTTTTCGCAGTTGATATGTTGTGTTTTCAGATGGCTTTTCTTTATAAAGTAGCTCTTCATTGTTGAATTCAATTCCGCATAGTAACAAGGCAATGAAATCTGTTATGTTAATTGGTGATGCAATAGGTAGCTCTACATTAACCTTCACACCATAATCTTTTAGATGAAATGTGTGGGTAGTCGGTTTCGCCTCTTTGTTCCACTTGTTCCTTAAACTATTTGCCGGATGAATATATTGATCAATCATCTGTAATAATTCAGCATGGTTTCGTTTGTTTCTCGGAATCTGCCCAATTATGTAGTCTATAAGCGCTCGGAATGATTCAAATTTTACACCTAATTTTAAATAAACCTTTTCAGCAATCTTTCCAGACTGATAAATATGTATACAAAAATCTCTGTCTTCTATAATACTTCTTATGTCGGCAATTGGCTTTTCATCTCTATCTTCTACGATACGATCGTGTATTATTTGTTTGATTTCAGTTAAGTAATAGTTATAATAGTCAGGTCTAATTGCCAAGAAAAATGATGAAAGGAATGATGAAAAGTTCATATCATTTCCCTTATAACATAACTTTTGCAAATCATTCGCATCCCATCTAAAACGAACATGGTATTTACCCAACCCAACAACTTTAGCGATTATTGCTTTTGAATCTTTTCAATTGGTACAGATTGTGGTACCTTGGTAACGCTTACGTTTTCAGTGGGTACAGACCGTTTAGAAATTCCGCGGCTACCTGATTCGCTTTTCTCTTTTTTATGTTTTGGTAGAGCGATCTCCGTTATTCCGACATACCAATTGCCGGTAAACTTACACACACTTGGTAATATATTTTCGAAAGATGATAGCGTATTGTCAGGGTAAATGCATAGGGAACTGTTGCTCAAGAGACACACGTAAAACTCGTCATCTATTATGTTTATAGGCATTTATTAAATTCTGTCCCAATTCAGGTTTTTAACTCTGGAACTAGGCTCGGTCTTCAATCTCAAACGCTCACTTTGCCGAGCAGGCTTTCTTATGGGAATGTCAGCCTCAAATTGATCATGGTTTAGACGAGAGGGTCTTAATATAGATTGCTTGCCAGACTTTCGACCTACTTCATCAAAATCTGACGCTACAGCACCTCTATCATCTACTGCATCTAAATCAGTGAAAACGTCATCCAGTTCATCCACACTCATATCCGCTGGAATTGTATACTGCGTTATACCATCTTCGCCGGTTATTATCTTGTAGTCTTTGCTGGTTCCTTCAAATGAATCAGCCACACTTTTCCTTATTTTGAAAGCAGGTTTAAGACTTTTTGCTATTCCACTTGCTGATAATCGTCGCTTAAAAGCAGCAGGCAATTCTTGCTTCGTTGGTGTTATTTTGTTTATCGACTCTTACATCTCCCCCGGTCGTGGAGGTGAAGTTTGTGTGGGTATTTCGTTTTTAAATAGGAACCTCGTCTGTGTGCTGTTTTCACGCAAATTCTTATATTTCTGACTATCCATGCGGTTTTTCGATGAAAGATTTTCAGCTTTCGTTGCCATAAATGATTTTTTTCTTCGTCTTGCATTTAAAAATTGTATTAACACATTCCGGTACTGATACCATTTTGCTTCATCATTTTGACGCTTATTGTTCAGTATCTTACTCATGGTTTTGTCAAACAGCGTCTGTGTACTAGCGCTCTCAACTGTCTCCTTTAAACGTTCATATACTTCCGGGAGTAATAGAAGCATTTTATTAAGACCACTATTTCTATGCATATTTTTTTATTAAAGACCCTATCACACCTGAAAGAACACTTCCTAGCAATACGGGTAAGAATCCGCCTTGTTGAATTAACACTTTACGTTGGCGTGGAACGGATCGTTTAGCCTCCGCTAGCTTACGCATACTCTTTTTATATTTACAAAGCCGGGAGAATTTTTTTCGTCTAGGCAAATGATTTCCTTTCAGTGTATTGTGTGTGATTTCGCATAGAGTTTTAATTACTTCGGGATCGGCGGTTTTCAGTATCGACTTCCTTAAACACGGGCTATCTTTTTTAAGAACAAATAGCATATGCTTGTTGTCCTTTAATCGTCTCATTCGTGACACCATTGTCTTCTTTCAAACTATCTGGGGAGCAATAACACGTTACAAAGGCTGAATTAAATATGTCGGTGCGAAAACGTAAGGTTTCATTTATATCCTGTGTTAGGTCTATTAGGAAATAGCTATGAGGTTGTTGAGTTATTTCTTTATATATTCTCATAAGCTCCGGACTGTTTTCAGGGTATATCTGTTTAGCGAGATGATGAAATTGACTCCTGTCTCGTGGGTTTTTGAAGCATACTAGATACTTACAGTTTAGCAAAATATCTCGGCAAAAGTTCCCTTGATGGAAAACATTCTGAGTCACCAGAACGACAGACAGGTTACGATGATGCGATCCTTTCGTAAACAACTCGCATACTTGTCTTGAAAAAGCATTTAGCATCATATCGTCCAGTACAACTAGGATTGGTTGATTCGTGCTATTTGGAAATTCCTCAGGAATAGAGTTAAAATATTCGATATTTTCAAACGGTGCTTGCCGTGGAATAGTACTCTGTTCAGCATTACACCAAATAATTTTCTTCACTGATGGTTGAATCATTGCATTGTTTCTAAGAAGATTTTCTATAAATGTCGTCTTCCCGCAGCCTGATGGGCCTGCCACCATCATTGTGAAAGGGTGTTTAAAGTGCAGCATCTTTTTGTGTTCGGAGAAGAAGAACTTCTTATAAAAGCCATAACAAAACTTTTATTTATACATTTTTCAAGATGAGTAGAAGGCAAATTGTTAATGAACTCCATAGAACTGCTCGAAAAAACTTTAAACGTCGACGTGTTGTTATAAGGGGTATTGATGATCTTTGGCAGGCAGATCTGGTTGATATGAGTGCGTATGCATCTGAAAACTGTGGTTATAGATTTCTATTTACAATAATTGATACATTTGCCAAGTACGCTTGGGCTCTCTCCGTTAAAAGTAAAAATTCCAATGATGTGGCTAAGGTTATGGAATCAGTTCTCAAACAGAGACGTATACCCCGATATCTACAAACCGATGATGGAAAAGAATTTTTCAATAAAACTTTTCATCGGATAATGAAAAACTATGAAATAAACCATTATTCTACATTCAGCGCGTTAAAAGTTTCAATTGTCGAGAGATTCAACCGAACTCTGAAGGGCATCATGTGGAAAGAATTCAGCATGAATGGGAATTATCATTGGATTGGCATTATACAGAAGTTGACAGACAAGTACAATAGAACCAAGCATCGCACTATTAAAATGAGACCTATAGATGTCAATTCATCTAACGAAGTTCATCTACTTGCAACTTTGCATAGGAAAGTTAAGGTTGTTTCTGAACCTTAATATAAAATCGGTGATTATGTTTGCATAAGCCAGTACAAGCACGTCTTTGAACAAGGCTACACCCCGAATTGGTCAACAGAGATATTCAAGATAAGGGTCGTAAAAAAGACACAACCGTGAACATATATCCTTGAGGATTATCAAGGAAACACTATTCGAGGCGGTTTTCATGAGTTAGAATTATCAAAGGTAAAGCACCCTGATGTTTACCTTGTCGAGAAAATTTTAAAAGAAGAGAAAAATCGTGTTCTTGTAAAATGGCTCGGTTTTTCTTCAGCGCATAATTCATGGATAGATATAAAAGACGTAATGTGAATGCATTCCAGGATCCTATCACAACTCGCTGAAATTGCAAAACACGTTAGATTCGCAGACAGCGTTCACATGAGGTATATGATAGCCTGGAACTATGCGTATCGCATGAGTCGTAAAGGGGAGTGGGAAATACATGCTCGTGACAGATTTAGGTTTCACCAGCGTATTTCACAACTAAATGAAATTATAGCCCCAGTTCTTTCTAAAAAATTCAGAGAGAAAAATTTTAATGAGAGGTTTTTGCATTTAACATAGTCAGTTTAGAAACAACCTTCAGACGAACAAGATGTCTTGCACGGTAGAACTGCGTAAATTTGAAGATTTTGTTGCGGATTGCGAGGATGTACTTCTGGATGAACATCGTGAGAAGCTGTTAAATGATATCAATACACTAAAGCTGTATTCGACGATACCGTATGGCACATCAATTCACGGATCACATTACAAATCCTGTCCTTGGTTTTCTGACAACGCCGAATCCGGACCAGATACCTGTGAATGCTGCCATGTGGAAAAAATCTCCGGCAGAATTAGAAAATTAATGTGTTTTTATTATAAACTGAGAAATGGAAAGTTTTGAAAGAGATATTTAAGTAAAAATTATAAACTACATTCGAACCAGTCTTTTATTTCTTCTTACCCTGATGTGAAATGGAAAAATGTGAAATAGAAATGAAACAATGCTGTATGGCAAAAGCGACTCTTCATTCAAATTCATCGTTGTTATGCTGAACAAATTTTATTTTTAAATATCCACCTCTAGCATCATCTTTACCTTCGAAAATCAGATAGTTTTCCGCAATATCGTTAAGATCCTCAATTTGACGCTGTTTCTTTATTTTCTCTGAGAATCTTGGTGGAAGAAAACAAAACGTTCCATTGGTTAGGTGTACTGTGAGACGTGATCCATATTGCGTGTTGATCAAACGAAAACATTTAACCTTATATTTCTTTCCGTGTTCGAAAGCAAGAAGTGCTACGTGTTGATCCGGACTGTACTCGCATACATTGTTCAACATCTCTACAGTTTTCTGAAAAAAGAACAAAGGATTAAAAAGAAACATTACCAGTATGCATGTAATATTATTACTCACCATATTTTTCGTGTCCCAACTTCTTTCAAAAGCCTTCAAAAACTTCTGCGTGATAATCGACTGCAACCCTTCACTTTTAAACTGTCTACGCACACATAGGGTAATACGGGTGAGTAATTACAAACTCAATAGCAGATGTTTCCACACGAGCTAATTATATTCACCCTCAGATAATTTCAATCTACAGAACGAATACGCGATCCGCGACACAAAAGCATTCAACCATCAGCCTATACCACACGTGTAAAGTAATTAAATATGCACTGCCTAAAACACATTTTTTCCGCAGACACTAATGATATTCACCCTCAAATCTACAGTTTCCCAGCAAGAAACAAGAACAAAATGCATAACCGACCGTTACGTACAACGCATAACCTGTCGTTCGGTACATGATCGTTCATGAAACATCTCTACACGGAAAGAAGCACCTGTTGACGGTCAACCTTGAGGAAATACCTTTTTTGAATACATCTCAACGTACATGTGCATGAAGTTAATTGATGTGCGACCGAGATGATACGATCGAATCAGTATGAATGGCTATTACCATTAAAATTTCGCACTTCTTTTCACCCTTCGTTCGCACAAATAAGTACAGCCACACAGCGTAAAGAAATCAATGGGTGCATATTACATTAAGCTAAACTTTATACACAGCCACAGAAAATGTACGTGCAAGGCTTTAACCTGTAACATTCATTCGTTGCCTTAAACAGCTGCTTCATACATTCGCTTGAAACGTGCAAGGCATCGCCAACGAACGAGCGAAATTCAAGTTGAATTTGGTTTTCTGCGCGCCTGGTTCACCATTTTACAATGCTAGTAAGATCGAAATTCAAGTTGAGTTTGAACATACATCTATAGCTGCAGATATTACATATCGATATTACAAGGAGCTCATCGTAAGCAAGTTAATTGTATGCACTCCTCTGCTGGTACGATCGAAATCCAAGTTGAGTTTGAACATACATACATACATACATTAATATAGTTTCTTTTGCAAGTCTCTCTGTTGATTCGTAAGCGAGTTAATTGTATACACTCGATCGAACTTCAAGTTGAATTCGCACATGAAGGTACATGGTATGGGTATGGGGTTTTCTGCGCAACTGTTTCACCATTTTACAAAAATTTACATTAGCAGCCTTTCTAACGTACTCTAAGCCTCCTTATAACCAACCAGTTATGCACACAACATCTCCCAACACATGACACATCTCACAAACTACAGCAACAACATCTGACCATATTTCTACCACCTTTGACCACCTGACGCACCCAACCGCAACACCCCGATCCTCTATAGCCTTTCATCAACGTTCAAAATCATCGCCACCCACCAGATCTGCTATTGCCTTCTACCAGCGCCGCCAATCAACACCACACACCTGATCCTCCACACCCTACCACTACCTCACGCAACCAACCAACCACAACACCCTCCTTCCAACACTGCAAATCACGGCCTTAACCCAGACCCTCCATAGTCTTCTATCAACGCCGCCAATCACCGCCACACACCTGAACAAACCTCTACATTCTTCTACCAACACTGCAAATCACCGCTCACCACCTGGACAAACCTCTGCACCCTTCTACCAATACTGCAAATCACCGCTCACCACCTGACAACCCCAACCAACCAACCGCAACACCCCTCTTACAAACAACAAATCAACGCCACCACGCGACCGTACCCCAGACTCAAAATGGCACTGATTCCCCATCAAAACCCCTTGTAACCTAGTACACCAAGAGCCGAGCTGCAGTGGTTGGTTGTGATTGAAAAAGTGGTTCCCACCCATACAAAACCCGGTTCGAAGGTACGTCACTTACTACTTATTTTATTCTTTTCGCGGGACGACAAATGAAACCACGGAATTCACGCTATGCTTGGTTTGATTGACTCCAGCGAGCGGCGCCAATTTCTTTAATTTATAGATCAATAATTGGCCTGTCAGCACAATGCGGCTGGAAGGTCAATATTCGTTAGTCTAAAGTGCAGATAAACAAACAAAAGCGAAATTGGGTAATGTGCATGCTTGCACATTACATTGCTCGCGCGGGTATTCAACCTGGGCATTCCCTCAGATGCATGGTCGTTGCATACCTGGGAATGCGTGGGTTGAATGTACTTAGAAAATATGCGAACAATCTCTGTGAACCCTAACTTCTAATATTTTTTTTGGAATAATTGCATCACCTGTGTAACTTTTGAATTTACGAGTCGATTTCTCTAGTCTTGCTTTACGTTGTAACTTTTCACTGTAAAAACTCTCTGATATCGCCGTGATCGGCGATCCAGTGTCTAACTCAAAATAATTTTTTTGATTTTCAACCGACAGACATATTTCAATTTTGTTTAAAATCTTATAAGATTCATAAATATTAAACAATGAATCGTACGGATTCTCAACGTTACTTTTTTCTTTGACAAAATTATGATTTTCCAAGAAATTCTGATTCTTTGTTCGGTTATTACTTTTCGCGTGTGGCTTCCAATTCTTTTTATTTTGATGCGACTTTAACTCTCTAAAATTATTATTATGATTACTTTTCCTTTCGGCGCAAACTACCGCTAAATGTCCCTTCCTATTACAAATATTACAACTGTAATTTTAAAATCTGCATTGTGACGTTTCATGTCCCGTCTTTCCACAGCAATAACACTTCGCATTTTTCGCACTTGCTGAACCTTGCTTTGAATTCTTCTCGGAAAACGCTGTTTTGACATTCGCTGGTCCTTTGTATCTGATTTTCTAGGCGTACATAATGCCGTTCCCGGAATTCCCCGCTGAGCTCATATTAGCAACGTCTCTCGCCGCCAATTCCATAACTGAGCCAATCTCCACAGCTTTGTCGAATGTTATTTTTTTTTCGCTCAATATCGTAAATTCCATCGAATTATTTCGGATTCCCCACGCAAATTGGTCGCGCAAATTATTGTCCAAGTCCGTACCAAAGCCACAATTCAGCGTCAAACTTTTCAATTTTGCACAGAAGTTTGGTACATTTTCACTGTCCGTTTGCGTGCACTTTTTAAACTTATAGCGTTCACTTATTTCACTTGGGCGGGCTGGAGGTGATTTTTCATCAAGTCCGTTAGAGTTTTAAAGTCTTTTTCCGCTGGTTTAGCTGGGAAACACAAATTACTCAAAAGCGCGTACGACTTTTTCCCAGTTGAAGTTAATAATAACAACACTTCTATTTGCTTCTTAATATCGTTCATTTTGATGTACAGTTCAAAACGGTCTTGCCATTGCCCCCAATCCTCGCCTTCTTCCAACGGATCAATGTTTCTCCACTTTTCCGCTGACATTGTCTTTGTTTCGGTTGCCTCCCCACAGATTCTAATTGTCTGCCCAATTCTTTTCACGTACTAATTTAGCTCTTTCTTCAGCTAATTTTTCTCAATTGGCGGTCAAATCTTACATATTTGCACTTCGAACCCTTCCGTTCGCGCCACAATTGAAGTTGAAAATTCCTCAAATATTTTTCATCCACTCGCACGGCACATTTACACTAGTCGCCAATGTTATTCCAGACAGCTGATTATAAAGAATTGCTACGTATGCATAATATACGCTAACGTAAAATTGACAGTCGTTTTACTACGCGGATACAAATAATTTATAAAATAGTTGAAGTATAATGAGCTTACTCCATCAATAAGCCTAACCGTGGTCGTGCTGTCTGGTGGCGGATGGTAAATGACATTGACTTTGACATTGACATTTAATTATGATGGTACCAGCCAGAAATCTGGAAACAAAAAAGAATCTTCATTAATGTGCAATAATAGTGTAAGCAAAGTTGCGAACCGAAAGCACACTAGTGGGCGGTGTTGTCGACTAGACACGGAGGTTCAAAACTTAAAATAAATGATTATCTGCGACAAGTTTTTGGATGTATCTTATTCGATAGCTGTCGAAATACTCTAGATATAATTTTTGTATTCGACCCTTAGTTTCTTTACATGTTAGAAGTCCGTTTATAGTGTTGAGACTTAGATAACGCTTGAAAATATTTAAAATAGTTGATAAATTACGGATTTTATGACTGTATGTCTTCAATAATTTGGAAAAGGAGTTTTCAGCTGATAACCATATTCTTCGGCAGTTTTTTAAACAATTTGGTAGGGAAATACATTGACAGCTGGAATGAGATTGATGGATGAGTCTCGGGTGTTAATTAATCAAAGTTGCTACTGGGGGTCGACAGAGAGACAGCGAGAGCCCGCGACAGGATTAGCTATACTCGGCTTGTCCTCAAGCTCGTGATTATATTCTTCTAGGATGGACTTCTATCTCTTCATTTTACTATTGGCATTCGGGTTGCTATGAGGGTAGGTAAAAGATTGGTGGGCAATAAAGATTTTGACTTTTTGGGAACCGTAATGAAAGTTGCACAATGAGCTGACCGATCATATAATGGCGAGCATCTCTTTCTCGTTTGAAGCGTTATATTCCTTGGTTTTGGATAATTTTCTCGAGAGATAAATGATTGTTTTATCATCCTATGAAAGGAATGCGCTAATGGCGTAATTGAAGGCATCTGTTATACTTTTATCAAAACTTGGCAGCGTTCTTACTATTTTCTTTCATATTAAGCAATTTTCAAGAGTTTGAAACGCATTTCTGGCTTTGCAATCAAGATGTATAATTTTTTTTAAAGTTTTTGGACACTCGGCCATCTTCTCCTCTTAAAGGAAAATTCAATGGCTTCACGATTTTAGCGTACTCTTGTATAAAACGCCGGTAGTATTTCGACATTCCTGGGAAAGACCGAAGATCTATTAACGTTTTAGGTAAGGGCATGTTAGCAATTGCCTGAACTTTTCTGTGATTATTTTTTTATACTTTTGCTACTAACGACAAACGCTGGGAATTCTGTTTTGTTTTTAAGGCACTGGCACTTGTCTAATTGAATTTTTATATTAGGGGATTCTAAAGCTTCCAGAAATTTTCAGGATTTGAAAGTGTCCGCTTCATTTCTTCTATGGATGATCCCGTTCCTATGTGTTCTCGAAGTATATCGTCGACAGTTCTTTGAAAGTTGAAAGGCATTCTTTAGCCCGAACGGAAGACGCATGAACTCATATTTTTGATTCTTGATGGGAAAGGCTGTTTTGGGTATGTTGCGTTCTTTAAGTGAAATATGATGAACATCCATTTTAGAGGTCGACTATGGAGGAATATTCGTTTAATCTGAGGTTAGGCAGAATCTAGCCTATCTCTGGTATCTGGAATTTATCTGCGATGGTAATGGAGCTTAACTTGCGATAGACAATAACCATCCGAAACTTTTTCTCGCCAGATGCATAATTTTTGTGGTAGCTGTCCAAACTGGTGAATTATAGGGAGATTTGGATGGTCTTATTATTCCGTCTTGGAGAACTTTTCTAACTTCTGTTTCGACTTTTCCCTTCAGAGCCATTGAATAGGGTGGAATCTGGAATATACAAGCTCATCTTTTTTCTTGTGTATTTCTCCTTTGCAGTGTTGGGCTAAGTTAACTTTTCATCGGGACATCATATTGTTCTTCAGTAACATCACCATCTTCTTCGATGTAGTACACTCGTTATGGTTCAGGTGGTGCATGAGATTTTTGCGGAGGTTGTTGGGGGCACTTTAGGAGCCATTGTTGGTTTTGCGGCCTGTTTACATAATTCACAATGATGTACGTACATGGGCACTGGCCCTCGTGGTGAGCATGAGGACTGTCTATTATAGAAATCTATATGCTGAGGCTGTTGGAAATTTTAATGATACAGTCGTGGTTGCAGTAAAGTCTGAGAATTATGTAGCAATTCTGGGTGCGATTCACATCTCGGAGCCGGAATCAGTTTAGGTTGAGGGTAATTTGTTGAAATTCTGCGTGTAGGAATCGGCGCTGGGATGTTGGAATGTGCTCGTTAAGAATTTGGATTAGAGGGATCTGTGTATTGGAAATGAAAGTCCATATACTTGAGATTTGAACAAAAATACAAAGGTTGTGATACATTTACTGAACCACGGATTCCCAGCAGCCCCGGTAGATCACCTTTCAGTCCTCTCACAAAGGTGTCAAGCGCGTTGTCATGATGTTCATTGAGTCTCTACCCATTTCTATTCAGCATAATTTCTTACAAATGAGTGAAAGTTGGATATACAACTCCTGGTAGAACTATGAAATTATATTTTGCACTTGCACCAAAGTGGTCATTTGGTACTCTAAGGTTCCTAAATTTCTTTTATTAGCATAGTGTAGAGTAAGACACTTTGAAAATTTGATCCAATTTAAGGGAGTATTACTGGATTTTAATGTGATATCTGCATGACCTACCATTTTGCTGCTTATTACTGTCAAAATTCCGTAATATTTCGGTGGATCGTTGAGATACTCGTAGATTTGAAGGATTCCATCAACGTTTTCCTGCCAGAAACTGAATTCTCCTGATTATTCAGCGAAAGTCCTCAAACGTCTGTGATTTTATCCATTTTTGATAAATTTCGATTTGTGCCTACGTTAAGTGGAACATGAACATTATTATTTATGTTGGACTCTGAGTTGATGAAAGAACTGATTGGTTGCCTCCCTTAAGCTTGGAGGGTATCCTCGACTACTCTTGTGATTATTTGAATTTCGTTATTTGGTACATTACCTCAAACACTATTATTGCCAAGGGGATCTAAATTAGGCAGGGCTTCTGAGAGACGATCAAAATTTAGTCGCGGTGGTTGGACCAAGTTGCTCGGATTAGACATGTTACCAAAAAATCAAAATCCGGGATTAGTTGACAGAGAATCACTTTCAATGATTCTAGATACTGTGTTTAATTTCAATAAGATATCATTTAAATGTGTGAGATAATAACAAAATATTGTGTCAATGTATGAAATTCCATCAAAATGATATTTAAATGTATTTCTTTTGATAAAATATTGTTTGAATGCATCTGGTTAATATATTTTGATAGTCAAAAAAAGTTTTGAAAATTTTTACAATGCTCTTCAGATCTGAATTACATTAAATCTGAAGCCACTTATATTAACAATATGATTTCAATTCCATGGTTGAATAATTGGTAATTTTCGAGATTTTCTTCGGGAATGGTTCTGCCTTTGGGCTGCTTTTCCTGTTGTTGGTTGTAGTGGCAGCTCCCCTTATCAAAAGGTGGCTCACTTAGGTAGGCCCATTTTAATACTACAAAAGATAAGGACAGCACTTGAACTTGTGGGATGTCAAGAATCATTTAAATTCTCGTATGAAGCTTGCTATGCAGCTAATATTTGCACTGATCATTTCACAGTAAAGTGACAACGCGTTCAATTGTGTGCAACATTTCATGGAGGAGGTATACACGTTGAATAGTAAATGGATAGCAGCTTGATTGTCTTATGGAAATTTTACGTTTTCTCAACCAGTCAACTGCCTTGTGTATTGCAATGGCCTCTGTCTGAAAAACACTGCAGTGATCTGGTAGCTGGAAGGATAGTTTCAGACTTAGCAGTTTGGAGAAAACGCCACAACCAACTCTTCGATCCATCAGTGTAGATATCGACCGATTCCTGTATCTTACATCTTTCCTCATGCAGTCATCTCAACTAGGGATGACTGACTTGAAAGCGTGATGGAAGCAGGGAATCGGAGAAAAGAGATCGTCTTGCCGCAGCGTTGGTCCAGCCCTTCTTAGTTTGCTAGAGTGGCCAATATTTCCCTCATGTCAGAGATTTAGAGCTATTGAATCGCAGAACACTTGGCCTGCTGTCTCATAAGCAGCTCCTTTGGGAGTCAATCTAACAGCATAAAAAATGCCTTTATCGGAGTAGTGGGTTAGGTCCCAATGATTGCATTAGCTGCAATCCGTCTGACCTTGTTTAGCAATTTTGCATTTGATGTTCATGAAAATGCTGGCCACCAGGTAACTACCGCATATAGAAGGATTGTTTCCACCACGCCATATAGAGCCATGATACAATTTTGGGTTCCAGTCCCCTCCTTTTTAAAATAGCTCGTTTTCAGCAGTAGATTGCGCATGACACCGTTTCTGATATATTCTCCTTCCATGCGAGCTTAGATAACAGAAGTAAACCTAGATATTTTACCTGGTGAAATAGATTTCGACATACTTCATCAAGATTAGGCGGGGGAGGACAAATCGCAAAATTTTGTATCTTCTTGTGAATCGCACAGGTTCCGTTTTTTGCGGATTAATCTTCAGACCACACTCTTTGTTCCATTTGGTTAGAGTACCTAGGGCAAAGTTTAGTCTTTCCGATAACAAATTGATAAATTTACCCGATATTTGTATAGTTACATAGTCGGCATAGGATACGACTTTGCAGCCGGTATCTTCTATTTTTGATAGCAGCTTGTCCATCACAATATTCCCTAGAAGAGGTGATAGTGCCCCATCTTCCGGGATGCCTCTGCACGTACACCTGCTGCTTAGTAAATGTACGATAAACCTAATCAGGTTTTCATCAACATTGTTCTCCCCGCGTGCCTTCCCAATAGCCCTATGGCAGACGTTGTTGAATGCTCCTTCGATGTCTAGAAAAACTGCCTGCGTATATTATTTAAGGCTTAGCGATTTTTCGATGCAGCTGGTGAGCGAGTGAAGAGCTGTTTCAACCGATCTCCCTTTTGTGTATGAGTGCTGCACATTGGAGAGTGATTTCTGAGCAGCTCTCAAATGAATCTCTATCGGCCGTTCCAGATTTTTCAGCAGAAAAGAGGTGAGGCTGATCGCTTTATAATACTTACGTGAGAAGTGGGATGTCCTGCCCGCTTTGGGTATGAAGACTTTTTTAGCTTCTTTCCACCGCTGTGGAATGTAAATCATCCGTAGACATGCTTATAAAATGTCGTTTAGCCATGTCAGTACTACATTGATTCCCTGCTCGATCTCAACAGTTAAGATGGTGTCTATGTAAGGGGATTTTGAGAGTTCAAATTAGCTTGATTGGCCAGCGTGGAAGCCTGTCGTTTTCAGGTACAGTGGCTGACAGGCAGTTCGGGGGCGTATGTGGATCAACTTTGTCAGTCATTTCCTCACTGCCCGGGAAGTGCGTCGTGGATTCACCCCTTGAGTGATTTGAAAAGACTGATGTGAGCTAATACAACCATAAACTTTAACCTGAGAAAATATCGATAAACCAAAAGAATTCGTTTTTCGATGAAACTTTGGAACTGCATTGAACCATTTGCGGAAACAATGCAGCCATGCAGCCATATAAATATGTACATATACAAACATTCGGGTGTATATATGCATACGAACATGCGGGTGTATATGTGTAACATGTGTATTTTTATGATATTTCATCTCCCTTGTCCTTTTATCACTGGGCTTGGGACCGGCTTTGGCGAATTTAAGGTGCTGGCACTGCCTTTCAAAAAATATTTCAAAATCAAGTCACTTCTCAAAATTTCTGTTGTACAGTTATTTAGTGGCCATTATTTCAATGTATCAATAAATCGAGCTTTTTCCGACATTTTCTTTATATTAAATAAAATTGAGTCTGAATGTTCTTCTCTGCCCAACAAGAATGCTATTGTCACTCGATTCTAGAATATGTAAGGGTTGGTTCGCAAGAAGGTTTTATACTTTTCTTGTAATAGTAGTAATATTATCAACAATTTTTGTGCTACTTACTGTATCATTTCCACATCGTTAGATCTTCGTTTCAATTTTTCGACAGTTTTAAAAACCATAACTAGGTTTTTTGAGACATTTCCAAAGCCCTTTGGTTCTATAGCTGATCAGTGACTAAAAGGTTATATCTCTTTGAAGAGCCGGTATGCAATTGTTGCACTTAATATACTAGCAAATTTTAAAAATTCCAAAATCAACTATGCTTTTCACCTCATGAGTTACATATACCGATAATATGGAGGGGTCTTTTATATACTTATAGTTTTGAAGTAATTGTGCCTCGTGAATATAAGTATTTTCTTCTTTTTGGATACCCATCATACCAAATCTTTCGACGGTTTAACCCTTGTGTCTACACCTAATTAAAATCCGTGTCGTATAGTGTAAGAACACCCGGATGTACCGGTAGATTAACATACAAAATGTATGGAAAAGACTAAAATAGGGGAAAATTTTTCAACGAATATGTATCTAAAAAAAGGAGGGAAACATCTGGCGTTTGTATTCATTCAATGCATTATATTTATTTTAGATCAAAAACTAAACAAAGAGAGAGAAGATCGTAAACCTAATACATCAGGTAAAATTCAGGTAAATCGCGCAGCACACCCGGGTGTACCACGGGAACACCCGGGTGTACACCTGTTTTTACGCACATTTTACCTGTGTAAACAAAGAGCGAATGGTAGAAACAAGAATAACCGTGAAGCGAAAGGTTCGAAAAGTTATTCTAACATCCAGCGCAGATAGTATGATCAATACTATGCTCGCTGCAAACTGTTTTCTGGCATGTTTCGCATGCTTTACGTGTCGGTCGTGTTTCTTACATAAATGGAGCCTTCCTTTTTTGGAATGCGACCAGTAGAGTCTCTTACCACCGTATTCGATTGGCCATCATTCATGCGTTCTATACTTTTCGTTTGAAATATACTTTCAATGACGTTTTTCGAGAGAGAAAATTACGAGTAATGTGTGCTCTATTTTGGACATTTGGCAATACTAACTGAAGACAAAGTTCCTGAATAAACTTTCGACGGGCATCAATTGTACTGTTTATTGAACTATTATCTTGAAATTTTATATAAGCCGCAATAGCAGAAACACCCAATATAAAAAAATACGAGAGGTGATCTTAGTGTTCCACGTTTGCAACTGTGTTCCCCTAATATGTTATCCATATTATCCACACCTCTTTTCGTCTGATTATAATCAATAATGATGAGTGGTTTTTCACATTGTTTACAACTTCCGCCGTGTATTGATTTGTTGAAAATAAAATGACGGCTTTATTTTTTTGGGAAAATCAGAGCACAAAGTAATGTCGTCTCGAAAACTAAACTCACTCTAAAATATTTCTCTTGATCGACCTTTTGACACTAAAAACTCTGACGGAATAAATGTTCGTTTCTTATTTACAGCGCCAATCATTGAAAGGTTATCACAAGTGACAGTTCGGCCGGATCCTTTGAATATGCTGCACATTTCATTTTGATTTTCAATAATGGCATTTTGTTCCAGTTCTGTATCTGAATCGACATCATCATTTGTTGCAAAATTATTCTGCCTTTCCTCTTCATTCGCTAAGTCACCCGGCAAAAATTAGGATCATTTAGGTAGTCACTTGCCTACACAAAATACATAATCACAATTACACTGTTTAGTAACACAAATATAAAGTTAAAAAATGCTTGCATCGCTTTCACCATAAGATTTATTCAATAAGCTTCGTATATATTCATCATATTCTAAATTGCTCAATTTTGCAGCTCGTCGTAAATTTTGTCGATTATTTGGCAATGAAACACTATTTTGCTCTAAATTGATCACATTATCTTGCTCGCTATCATTATTTTGCACCTTATGTTGAAACATTTTGTACACTAAACAACTATTGGCAATGAAATCCAGCGTCTTACTAAATCCAAAAAACCACATTCATGTGGAAAAACACGTGCACATTTGCAATTCTCCTCGAAATACATACAATGCCATACAAAACGCATGAAAAATACTGTGTAGTACAACGGCACACCGCGGTGTACCAAGAGTATGTTAGAGGGATTTTAGACTTCACTACCTTTAAACTCAAATCGTATTGCCCCAAAACACACAAATACGAGTCAAATACCTTCGAAACACAGTAGTTGAGAGGTACTGAGCTCAACAGCGAATAGAAATGTGAAAAAAATGTGTTGAAATACATTTTTGTATGGCTGATACACCCGGGTGTGCTGGTGTAGACACAAGGGTTAATTCATTTGCTGCAATGAGCAAGAGTATTTGGGATTTAACATTGATATTTGCACTAAGGGAAGGAAGTTTTTCATACCTCCACCATTGATTTTTCATTGATATAAAAAAAATTATAGGCAGCAGCAAAGTGCCTGACTGATTTGATTGCTATTATAACAAAGGCTAGAACGTATTGAAAAAAATTCAATATAATCCTGGTTGATATTTCATAGAGGCACGAATCACAAATTCTTTGCTTGTGTAAATTGTTCGTATATGACGTTGAAATTTCGCAATGATGCAATTCATCCCAAAAATCCAATTTTTTCCTACAGGTTACTAAATGTGTCCCACAGGTAAGTTCCTGCTCTTTGATATAGTCCATTGCTTCTGAACAATAATACAAAACTCGCAGAGTGTTCATTTATTATACTAATATTCAGAAATTTTCTACTATTCAGAATATCGAAAACTTTGTTTAAAATGTAAATAAATTTAGACGTGCATTTTCTTCCAACAAATTGCTTCAATTTGGGTAAATTTCGACAGCAATCAATTGCATCAGCAACTGATGTACTAAATGTTAGTACTGCTAGCCGAACCGTAATTTGTTGTTTTTGAAATGGCTTTACGAAGCTTATTTCCCAAGTGAAGTCCTTCACTTTCTTGCAATTGAAGTAAACATACAATAAATTCTCATTTGATGATTTTACTTTCACTGTCTTTAAAATAATTCAAGTCTGCCAAAATGTCTTAGGCAAGCTTGAACATTAGCGGAGGTCTGAAGACAATATTTCATACTATTTGTGTGTTTTGAGCATCTTTTGGTGGTGTTTTAAGATTATTGAAAAAGTCGTGTTGTTGCTTTTCACCAAAAATATTATGTATTTCTTCAAATACGTATTTCGGTTGCTACTTGCAATCTTCTTCATTGTTTTGTACACGACTGAAGTTTTCCATGTGTATTTTATTCTATTTTATACATAAAAACTAAGGATCTAATTAATTGCTAATTTGATCTTATCCTAATCTTAACTATATTACTCTCTTATTATTTATTTATTTATTACGATGCTCCTTCTTGTTTCCTTTTATGATACAGGTATTTGAAAAGTCATGAATGTCCGTTGCCTTTGGCTGCGTTTAGAAGCTGTGTTTTAGGGGTTTTGTCGATGGCGACGCTTTCCTCTGCATCCAGTTGTCTGATGTTAATGATGCTTTTTATATTTTTATTATCGATGCTGAAGTTATGGTTTTTTTTTACCACTTCTGCTGTTTTTCCTGCTGCGGTGTTCCTTTGTGCCCTGATTGCTTTGCTTGTGTGCTCCTTGAATCTAATAGTTAGAGATCTTCTAGTTTGTCCTATGTACTTTTTGTTGCAGTCGTTGCAGCTCATCTCGTAGACTCGTTTTTCGATAGGATCATTTGCGTTTCCTAGCTTATTTACAAGTTCGTGTCTTCTACTAGTGTACACCAAATCCGCGGTTTCTATTTTGTTGGCTAGCTTCTTAGTGATAGTGTTGTACTTTGCAGCTATCCTTAGCTTTTTGATTTCGGTTCTTTCGAGGTTGGTTTTTGCTTTTGTGATGCCCATAGAATCTATTTTGCTCTTGATGATACTTTAAATTACGCAACCTTCGCGTGCACCATCAGGAACAAATTCTCCCTAACAACCGTACTTCCTGCTTATCTGTCTAGTCCAATATATATGTACCTAATTCAATATCCTTAGCCTACATAAATCTCCTCTATATTAATATATTTCAATAATCAATAAACTAAGCAAATCAATTACATATTTATATAATTCAATACAATATTATCTATTTATTTAAATTAATTCTTCTTATTCTTGCTTGGTGTGTTCTATTTTGCCCTTATGGGTTCGTGGATCGACCGCGCTGCGTGGCGAACGTAACATCATCCCCCCTTCTGAAAGTGGATGTCCTCAAAATCCACTCCAAAACGTGCCCCAAATAACCGGAACGGCAACATTCGACACGAGGAAACTCTCGACAGGCCACCCGACGTCACGTTCGCTGGAGCTTGAAACGAAACTTATGCCACGCTCACGAAACTAACGCAGTAACCTACCGAATTTAACACCAAACCAACCCACAACCGCACTAGCTAGAAAATGACCGCACTATATACTAAAAGAAAGGAAGGATATGGAAAAAGGAGGGAGAAAGGGTCAAGAGAGGAAAAGCCTAGAGAGAGGTGGGAAATATCCTTCAAAATCTCAGGAGCAGGAGCGAAGGAAAAGAAGAGGAACGCGGAAGAGGGGACGAAGTACTGAACAAGCCAGCCTGTAGCAGCCTACACTTGGTCGTATGACTACTCATATGGTACTCTTCTCGTCCACTAAGCGGTAGGTGGCCATAGACACCTTTTCCCTCACTACAAAAGGGCGTATATATTCGGGTGCTAGTTTTGCAGAAAAATACTGTGCTGCATCTGAAAGGACGAAGTTCCTTCTCAACACCCGGTAATTTGGGTAGAATGGTTCTTATCGCTTTCGGAGGGTATACCATGCATGTGCTGCTTCCGTCGCCGTGCTTAATCGAGCAGCTTTTTCGTTGCGAACCCTGTTTATCGCATTGGTTCGATCCTGGGGTCAATTTCACGTTTGTCTCCACTTGGAGGCATGGGTTCCACGAGTTATATTACTTAAAACATTACATAACAAAAAAATATACATAATTACCACACTTGGTTTTTAAATGAAACACTGTATTTAATATTTATTATGAACACTTTATTTCACTTTAACTAAGGACAACTGACTTGTCTACTTAATAATAACTATTGATGACTGACAACTGATTGACTTGTGATCTGATTAATAACTGAATAATAACGTATGGTAACTGATTGACTTGTGATCTGTATTACGACTTAATAATAAGTAACTTGATCTAGATTATCAATACGTATTTATATGGTTGAAGACAAAGACCACAAAATTGCTTAGTTGCAATTTGGTCTGTGGGAAATAAAAGATAAGCTGATCAGCATTTAATGAAATTGGATACGAAAACTATGTCAGCATAAACAATGAGAGGATGCAGCTGTATAAACATTCAGTAGAAGTTATGAATCATAATGGATGCAGCTGTGTGAACAATTAGTGGAATTTATGAGTCATAATAAAATTATAATTTCGGATAGTTTATGTTAATGAATGATATTGACTTTAGCAAACGGATGTTTTAAAGAAACGATAAGCTGTTTGCTGTTTTATCTATTGTAACTCCTCCATCCTTAAGTTCTTTGTTGTCCTCAACAGTTTTTATCACAGGTAATTCGATATTTTCGTTCGGTTTGTTTATGAGCTGTTTTTCGGTTTTCACAATATTTAGAAAACAAACATCTTGAAGATAAGACAGTTATTGATGATATTAGTAACGTTATAGGTGATCTAGAAATGATTGAGTTGAAATTCTATTTCATCAATTCGATTCAAATTGTTTATATTATCCAATTGTAAAGTTTCAATTTTTAATTGATGATTATAATTGAAAATATTTTGGATCAGTTCTAACGTCAATAATTGTTGAAATTCTTTTATTTCATTTGTATATAATTTTCCACTAATTTCAATTTGACAGTTACTAAATCTAATTTTATATGTTCCACTTAATTTATGTGTTGTTTCGTCACATTTTTTATGGTATTATTTATACGTGTTAACAAAAGTAGACCTATCTCTATTTCTGCAATTTTAGTTTTATTTTCTATCTGAATAATACAATTTGCCGTTTTACATGTTAATTGATTTTTTAGTAGATATACATATTTTTCGCTTTCATAGTAATTTCCATTATATAGTACAACATTTTTATATCTGAAGTTTCTGACTTTATATTTGGTATTTTGCCTGACGTAATATGATAACAAAGGTTGGGTAAGTATTGGGATATTGATCACAAATACAATTATTTCGTTTTTAGTTAAAACATTTATTGATATTTCTCGAAGCTCGTCAAAGGATAAGTTATAAAAATCTATTTCGTCGTAAGTTAAAAGGAACCTGGTCATTATTCCAGTTTGAGCAGAGTTTACATTATCGATTATTTTTTCGAACTCATCTTTTATTATATCTAAGTTATGATTTAGTTGCATTTTTGCTATAAATTTATTTATTTGATTAGTAGTGTTATTAATGTTATCAGCAAACATGTTATTGGTTTGATTAATGTTTTGTATTATTTTATTTAGGTTATTTTGGAATACATCATTGATTTGTATTTGTTTATTCATTGATTTTATGATCGCATGGTTATTAGTGTCAATTATTTTCATATGTTCTGTTATTTCTTGATAATCGTCATTATTCATAAGTGCAAACAACCATTTATAAACGTTACCAATTTGATTGATGAGACCTTTTTTTTATTTCGAGTTATGATTTTAAATTTATTATTTTCAAAAGATTGATTATTGTCGAAAGCTGATAATACCGTTTGTTGTGGTAAATTAATTTTTTAAAAAAAAGTTTTTTTTTTGATGTTTCATGGTTACAATGTAATATTTTAAGATCTCCCTTAGTTTACTTTTTATACTTTTGATTGTGTATTGATCTGGGTGTATATGTTATTGTTATTTCGTTTAATACTGTTTCATATTGTTTTAAATCTGTTTTAAGATAAATTCTGTAGTGGATTTTTATTAGTCTGATGGTATCCTTTTTGATAGGAATAATTCTTGATTCGGGGCTAAGACTCTATTTGTAGGGTTGTTAACAGGGTAAGGGGTATGTGTATTTGAAATATGGATGACATTGTCTGTAATTTTAATATGAAGGTAATTAGTCCAATAGTTTTCCATTAACTATTTCGATCATCGTGTTTTGTTTAAAATTGGGAATAATTTGTGTGAAATTTAAATGTCTACTTGTTGATAGATATTTCGCAGTTATAGAAGTAAAGACTCCACAATCAAAGTTATTTTCTTGTTGGGGACTTGGTTTGACATTTTCTGTGGTGAAAGCTATAGGTTTGAGTAATTTATCCAATCATTCATTTTTCAAATATTCAAGGAGTGTATTTAATATTTGAATAAAAGGTTGCTGGAATGAATCGTAATATTTTATTGTTTTATCGCGAAAGTTTATTATTGCAAACGTGCAATGTGATTAATTTTTATTTATTGGTATTAGAATCTAGTCAAATATACATACTCGTATATCCATTATCTAGCCCAACCACTGACTGCGCTGTATCCGGTTTTTCGAGACATTGTTTGAAGAAAGTATTCATACAGTACGATTTTGGTGAATTTAATTGAAGTTTACTATGTTCTGAAATTAAATTAAAAAAGAAAATGATTGTTTGATCATTTAACCAAGAGTTTCCATTTAATGTATGGATGTCACTTCGTGTAAAATTTAGACCACATTTGGAAATAAGGACTTCAATTAGTGTTCCTTCGAGAATGAATTGTATTGTTGTAAAATTCGGTTGCTTTGAGAACCTTTTCTTCGATGTTCAATTCAGATTCGGTTAATGTTAATATTCTAATTTTTTCAAGTAAGGATCTATGACAACTTTTCATATCTGTGTTATCTGTGTGAGTTTTTGGTGAGATGAAATGAGTTTCGATATTTTCTTTTCCTAGATAGTCTTTTACGTGAATCATGTTGAATTCATTATCAGTGATTATTTTGTAAGGTTTACCGAGAATTGCGTTTCTTTCTCTCAAAAGGTTAATGAATGTAATAGCATTTCGATCTAGTGTTTCCTTAGTGTAGAGGTGTTTAGAAAACTTATCGATAGCTGTGAAGAATTGTTTTTTGCCAATAAGGAATATATGAATATGTATGATTTCATTAATATGGTAAGGTGTTTCGGAAAGTTTAAATTCTGGTTTTACTGGATGTCAATCATATTTAGCACGATTGCATATTTCAGAATTATTTAAGAATTTATTTATTAATTTCATTTATCCATTGTAGTAATATTTATTTTTGATTTCTTCATAGTTTTCAAGTATACCACGATGATTGCTTTTTGTATGTACTTTTTTTGTTTTTTCAAAGCATTGATCTTCGCTTAATAAATAAATAGCAAGATTAGTAGTAAGGACAAGGGAGTTCTTATTCAATTCTGAGTCACCATGCCCATTTGACGTCATTCTTATCACTTTAAGGTCCTGTGAGGTCATTTTAATTCATTTCAAGGCCATTTGACGTCATTCTTATCACAAGGGGATTCCTTTTCGACTTTTGATGAGGGATTACGGGAAGGCTATTTGAAATATCCGGTGTGGTTTTGTCTGGTGATGGTCATTTGACGTTATTCTTATCACTTCAAGGTCATATAAGGTCATTCTAATTCACTTCAAGGCCATTTGACGTCATTCTTATCACACGGGGATTCCCTTTTCGCTTTCGACGAGGGATTGGGTGAAGCCTATTTGAAATATCGAGTGTGGGTTTGTCTGGTGCGTGTAGATAAGAGGAGATTGCCAAGCGTGGCGACTCATGTTGATGAATATGTTAGTTTTTTTTAAAATAGCCTTCCTGATTAGGACGTTTTAGTTAGCGTGTAAGAATTCTTGAGAACGGGCAGATGATTGTAACTTTTGAGATACTGGTACTATCCCTTATACCGATATACATCGTCTGGGAAGTACTATTTAAATGAACAAGCTTTCAGGAAATAATTGCACACGGACAGTGCAAGAAATGAATTATGGAGTAAAGATTTTCTGGAGGAAACGGAGGTGGTTTTAGTCGGTAGAAATCCGACATGCCGAGAAGCAGGAGCAACTCGGTATCTTTTGAAGATTTCCATCTCCCAACGACGAAAAAAAAACAAAAAAAAAATTTTTTTGCGAGCGGCTTTTATATTCATCAACACGAAGAATATGTTTTGACTGTGATAAGAATGACGCTTGTTAGTTTTTTAAAAATAGCCTTCCTCATTAGGAAGATCTGGCGAGTCTTGCTGATGAATATATGTTGCAGATTAGAAAGTTTTAAAATTCACTTCAAGGCCATTTGAAATGATATGTGTTAGTTGTGATATGACAAGTGGCTTTTGATAAGGATTTGATGATGGGCATTTGAAAAGACATGTATTGCCTGTGATAAGAATGGCGCGTAAATAATTACACCTTGAAAGTCAAATAATAACTAACCCTTATTCGATTTCACTACGCTAATTTATACAAATCAAAAACTGCATAGCGTATGCAATGTAAGCGTCAGCAGGTTTGATACAATTTACTGCTATATGAGATAACAGCGTGAACTAAGCAGTGTGAGCAATAACAAGAGTTTCCAATTTGAAAGGTAAGCAATTTAAGAGGTAAATAATCTAAAATCATAGAGCATAATCAGCAGGTCAGAAAATTACGTTAGATTTATGCTTATTTAAAGTAGACAATTAATGATCTCAATTGGGTTAACTCTTAGCAAATTAATTAGACTATTTCTTAAATTAGATCAATTTCTAACATTCTGGCCACCAAGAACCATTGGTTCTTAAAACGCTTGAGAGTTATTCTGGAGGCACAGGATATCATGTTGTAGCGGGCGCCTGAGAGCGTGATTTTCGTCAATGCTGCGGTACCATGACGACATTTCGGCAATGGAATCAGAGATGCTGTTGACCTTGTTGATGACGTGATTTAGTTTCGTAGTGAGGACATTTCGAGTATCATTCATCATGGTCATAGTAGTTAGTAGCAAATTTCTTTGGTATTGCATTGTTTCAATTATACGCTTTTGATTCTCATCCAAATCATTTATGTCTGCATAAACTTCGTCGTTTAGCCAAAAATTCCTTGTAAAATATTTCCCAGCATACCTCATCGTTGCCTCGATTTTGTTCATATGCGTGCCATATTTACGGTAGTCTCTGCATCTTGTCTCAATTGCTCGACTAATTCCATGCATTTGACCCCCTGGTCTAGTTTCAGGCTTTCTTCGCATATGAATGACTTGTTTTTATAAATGCCTATAGCATTGATCATATCGGCTGGTCTCCTTGATAGGAATATTGATGTCCAATCGCAACTGTCCCCTCACAAATTGAACTTCTCCTACATGTTCAATATAGATGCTACCTTTCGGGTTTGTTATTTTATACGTTGCCTTTATTGGGTTAATGCAAACAAGAAGAGCCAAAAGACGGATTGTTAACTTGCCTAGTTGTGATGTGCCTATGTTGTTGTTATTGGTTCTGGTTTGCGAGTGCAATACGTCGGTTGCTGTCGTTATTCGTTCATTGTTAGGAAGTGGACATATTTCAGTGACTGCACGGTCAGTTTCCTTGTCTTTGGTTTTTAGTGTTACGGCTCGAACCAAACCATCTCTTCCTGGATGCACAGCAGTTATTCTTCCTAGTGGCAACTTTGTTGGCTTGAAGTTATCTAATTTGATTAGAACCAGATCACCAACCTGTATGTTAGGGCGCTCACTGAACCATTTTGCTCTCTCTTGTAGCTTAGTTAGGTATTCTAAGCTCCATCTTTGCCAATTTGCAGTTTAAGCCTTTGCACTAGCTGCCACTTTCGGGTGACATTACTTTCACTTTCATCGTCGGGTAGCTCAAAATGGTTATTCCCGGTAAGAAAGTGGCCAGGTGTTAAGGCACTAAGATCGTTGGGGTCGTCACTGATTCGTGTTAAGGGTCTGAAATTCAGACAAGCTTCGACTTGAGCCAAAAGTGTGTACATTTCTTCTACATTCAATAGATGTTCGCCAATGACCTTAATAAGATGATGTTTTGTAGATTTAACAGCTGCCTCCCAGATGCCTCCGAATTGAGGTGATCTTGGGGGAATAAATTTCCAATTGACGTTGTTTACAGCTAATGTCCCTTGCACTTCTAAAATCATCCTTTTTGCAACATTCTGCAGAATTTTGTTAGTGCCCACAAAGTTTGTTCCGTTGTCACTCATGATAGTAGAGCACATGCCTCTTCTATCTATGAACCTCCGCATAGCAGCTATGCATGTTTTTGCAGATAGGTCACTGGCAAGCTCAAGATGAATGGCTTTTGTAGATAGACATACGAAGACTGTAATATAAGCCTTCGTTGTTTTAGTACCTCTTCCGCTACTACATTTAATAGTTATTGGCCCTGCATAATCGAGGCCTGTCTCAGCAAACCGTTTTCCTGGCTGAACTCTTTCCTTGGGCAGCATACCCATCACTTGATGACCAGGCCTGGTGTTAACTCTGAAAGACGTGAGACATTTTCTTATATGTGTCTTTACTGGTGTTGGGCCGTTGATAAACCGAAATGTTTCGCGTATTGTAGCGAGAACTAATTGATGACCTCCATGCAGAGTAAGATGGTGATAATGTTTTATCACCAAATTTGCAAGATGTCCTCTGGATAAGATGATTGGGTGCTTCGTGGCTTGACATACTTGGCTGTTTTGTATTCTCTCACCAACTTTGAGCAGCCCGTCGTCATCAATAAATGGAGTCAATCTTATTAAAAAGCTTGTTTTTGGCAAACCTTTGCCATCTTTAAGTTGTTTGCCAATGGAGTACAATAGTAGAGTCAGTCCAATAAAGGCATGGGACATCTACCCATCAGTGAGTCAGCATTATGGATTTCATTAAATTGCTTAGCAATACGGCTCCACATAACTCCAATCTGGGAATGGACTCTATTTTTAACGGAGCAATTTTAGACTTTGAGGTGGCTAATGCAGTTGATGTTCCGCCATCTGCATGTTGATCCAAAAATAAATAGTTGCTGCGTATGCTACCGTTGATGCGTAGCAGAATCCGTGTATCTGTACCACATCCCCCTTCTCATAGCGTATCCATCGGGGTATAGAAATATCTTATATTATGGGTAATTGTGTGCGAAACCGTTGCCATTGAATCCATAAATCATCTGGTATAGGTTCATTCCATCCTGTCTTTTTCAGCCATAGTTGCTAAATCATTGCCTTGCCTAGGATGATAAAAGGTTGCAACCATCCAATAGGGTCAAAAAGTTTCGATATGTCAGATAGCAGCTGCCGTTTTGTGAGAGAAACGTTAGGGCGAGCATCCAACGTCACTTTAAATGAAAATGCATCTTTTGCAGGATGCCACCGTAATCCCAATGTTTTGAAGTCGTTATTCACGTTTATGCTTAAAGGTGAATGCGTTTCTCGACTTTCAGTTGGGATTGAATCAAGTAATATTTCATGATTTGCAGACCACTTCCGCAAATTGAAGCCTCCTTTCTTGAGTACCGTTATTAGTTATTTTTGTATCTGTTCGACTTCCTTGATTGGCCCTCCTCCAGTTAGTACATCGTCTACATAAAAATTGTCCATTATAGTTTGACATGCTCTTGGAAAATTGATGTTTTCATCAAGTGCAAGTTGATGAAGCGTTCTGATAGCCAGATAAGGTGCACAAGCCATTCCATACGTTACTGTTGTAAGTTGGTAGTGTTTAAGTGGCTTGGAGGGATGTTTTTGCCAGAGTATACGTTGGTAGTGTTGGTCTTGGTCACTTATGATCACCTGCCGATATATTTTTTTCGATATCAGCGGCTACTACGTACTTATGCACTCGCCACTTCATCATTATGTCCACCATATTGTTTTGGACAGAAGGCCCAGAGAGCAGTTTGTCATTCAGAGATTTACCTGTCGTCACTTGCTGGGAAGCGTTGAGCTTGGTAGTTGTGCTGTCCCTTTTAATAAAGGCATGATGTGGGATATAATAACCAGCCACACAACATCAAATAATCGTCCATGAAAGCTCAGTACCGTAGTTTGTCATTTCGTGCAAACCTTTTCTCCAATTGTGAGAACTGAAGATGTGCTATTTGTTTGGAATTTGGCAGTTCCTTTCCAGGACGAGTGTCTTCTCTGAATGGGAGTCGAACAGTATTTCCTATTTATCACGTCTAGTGGTTTTTTGATACCATTCATTTACAGCCTCTTCGTCTGCTGTGAGAGGTGGTTTGGAAGGTATTTCCTCATTCTCCCAAAATTTCTTCAAACTCTCGTCGGTTTTGTCGTCTATTGCCACTAATGTTGTTAGTGACGATTGCCTGTTTGTGTTAGATGTGGATCCTAGTAACACCCATCCGAGTTTAGTGTTGATTCCACATGGTGAACCACTAATCGATCCTTCTGGCATTAAAGTGCCATAAATTTCTGCTACAAGCAGAATATCGATGCGCACAGGTGCTCTATAAGATGTATCTGCTAAATCTTTGATATGCAACGCTCGCGGAAGATTTCCCTTGATTTCAACCGGAGGACAATTGTTTGTTATGTTTGGTATTACAAAGACAGTCACACCAATAAAGGTTCCATCTTTTATTTTTATTGATAATGATATTGAACCTCTAGTTTGCACCGCAGCACTTGCTCCAAAACCGCATATATTCAATTTCGCAAATTGTCTCTTGAGACTCAAAAGTTGCGCTGCTGCCTCAGTTATGAAACTTCTCTGTGACCCAGGGTCTATTAATGCACGAAGTTTTATCAACCTTCCAGTTGCATCTTCCACGTTAATTTGTGCCGTAGCTAACAAAATTACTTGAGCTGAAGTGTTTCCTTTAGCTAGCAATGTGCTAGTTGTTTTCGTGGTGGGCTCTGCAGCTGCGCATAACCATCCTTGTTTTTGGGTTGTGTGCAACAATGTGTGATGGCCTTTGATGCACGATTGGCATCGCGGTTTTGATGAGCACTTGTTAACTGTATGCCCCTTGCGGAGGCAGTTGAAACACATATTCCCTTTCCGCACAAAGTGCTTTCGCTGTTGATTGTCAAATCTCTTGAATTTATCACATTGAAAAATTAAATGGTTCTGGTGGCAGCAACTGCACACAACTTGCTCATTTGCAATGAATGCTTCAACCTTGTGTTGCTTCTTGGGTACAGATAAAGCTTCCAGAGTTCTAAAACGATTGGTTAAGAATTTCGTGAATGTTGCCAAGGTAGGAATCTTAACTGACGATCCTAAGGATGTCTCCCATGGTCGTCTAGATTCCTGGTCTAATTTTTGAGTTAAGGTGTATATAACCAATATATCACGCTGATTGACCTCACATCCAATGCTTTCTATGTTGGCAAGAAATTCTGAGGTGGTGTCAATCAGTGTTTTAATAGAAGAGTCACGTTCTTCTTTTGATGCTGGAAGTCTGTATAACTTATTTAGATAAGTCCAAGCTATAGCACGCTTGTTTTCGAAGCGATTTTGGAGCAATTCTTTGGCAGCCCTGTAGTTGTTCTGGTTAATTTCCAGGTGTTGTATGAATCTGGCTGCTTCTCCAACCAGATGCGTCGTTAGGTACTGCATGCGCTCCACCGGGGTAAGAGATTCATTGTTGTCAACCATGGAGTTGAACAAATCAATGAATGCCCGCCAATTATCATAGCTCCGAAACTTGGAATGAGCTGAGTTTTGTTTTGAACTCAGTCATTAGATCCAGATACGTCTGCTCAACTTCCGCGAACTCAATCATGTACTTCTTTCGTGCATCAGCTGTTTGCTGCAGGTCTTGCACCATCTCGAGGTGTAGCTCGGTACACGATGCCCAAATCTCGTTCAGTCTCTGTATCCTGGTTTGAAAATATGCATGACAGTATCGCTCCTTACTGTCCTCGTAATAATTTCGCTTTGCTCGAGAGATGCCTTCAAAGTTGTCCTTCTGCTTGATACTTGTAGCCATCGACTCACGTGGTGATTGTTTAGACAGCTGATAACCAAGCAGGTACTCCAACAAATGTAATCCAAATATGAAAAAGTGCTCCAACAATGTATTCTGAATTCGTTAGGATATGTTTTCTTTTATATCGTTGGAACTTGGAGTTTTTGCTGCACCAAAAATGCAATAAAAGCACTTGATACTGGTGGAGCTTATAAAAATTCACAAATTGCAACAAAATAAACGATCCGGCTAGACGGACCAAAAATGTAAATAATTACACCTTGAAAGTCAAATAATAACTAACTCTTATTCGAGTTCACTACGCTAATTTATACAAATCAAAAACTGCATAGCGTATGCAATGTAAGCGTCAGCAGGTTTGATACAATTTACTGCTATATGAGATAACAGCGTGAACTAAGCAGTGTGAACAATAACAAGAGTTTCCAATTTGAAAGGTAAGCAATTTGAAAGGTAAATAATCTAAAATCATAGAGCATAATCAGCAAGTCAGAAAATTACCTTAGATTTATGCTTATTTAAAGTAGACAATTAATGATCTCAATTGGGTTAACTCTTAGCAAATTAATTAGACTATTTCTTAAATTAGATCAATTCTTAACATGGCGCTAGCGAGTTTTTTTTAAAAACCTTCCTGTTGTTCTTGATGAGAAAGTTTTAAAATTCACTTAAAGGTCATTTCAAATGATATGTGTAAGAATTCTTGAGAATGGAAGCATGATGATTTTAACTTTCGATAATGCTATATAAGAGGATGTACAAGCTTGCTTAAGTTGCTTTAATCTAATGTCGATTAACATTAGGCGTTGTGCATCGTGCGTTCTATAGTTAAATTTATATTCGGTGTGTGTGTGCATTTGAACATTCGAGTATAACATTTAAAGGAAGAGAAAAAAACCCCAATTAAAAACAAGAAAAAGCAAAAATAAAATAAAATATGGCGTTTTTATTCTGGGAAGAAAGACTTACTAATACAAAAATTATATCCAGCAATGAACTCATTGCATTAAATGCATAGTAGCCGACGAATATTTTGTGATACTAAAAGGTAATTTTGAAGAACCTTTAAATGTTTTTTTTTAATTTACAGGCGTTGGCGTAGACCATCTAACCTATAATATTGATATGCAGGAGGCGTTGGGAGAATACCTTGAAACAATGCTTGATTGTTTTAATTTTGATTTATTCCACGAAGACACTTATGAAACTTCGTTTAAATTTCAGCATTTTAGCTTGTTGCGGGGGTTTAATAGGAAGCATTCATATATTGAAAGAAAAACATTTTCTCATTTGCTACGGAAATGGTTGCGGTTTTCTATATGATATAAAAGAAATATAGCAACTGAATTTGAAAAAAAACTTAATTCTGTTCTCAGTGAAGTAACACGAAGTAAATTATATTTCGCGAATTAAAAATGTTTTGCGAGTTTTGTAGTATTGAAGTGAATAGTGCTCGCTGGAGCTACCATGTGCGAACTAATGTTCACAAAAAAAAATTCTGCAGAGTCCATTAGTGAAGATTTGAAAAGGGTAAAAAGTTGTTTTGCCCAGCGAATGGAAACTCTTATATATGAAAACAAAGATGAAAACCTTTTAAATCCGGATGAGTTTTCAAGACGATGGAAGATCCGTTAGTGAAATATTTGATGAGGGCACTCGAAAAATGCATAACACTTAAATTTAACATTAAGCTTTTTGCTGAGTCCTTAAAAATGAATGGTAATGATGACGGCGAAAGCACAATAAGCATTAAGTCGTTTCATACGAAAATGCAAACGATAGTGAAGCTAGCTTTCAATAATATGGCTAATAAAACCCGGAAAAAATGGAAAAATTCCCGGAGAAAGACAGTGGATGGGCTCTCATAAAAATCACTCACTGCGAATTAAATATAAATGATTTAAAACCCTTTAGAAGAACAAATCATATTCCACTACCAAAACATTTATGTACCGCGATAGTTTTTGTTTTAAATGGTGCATAATTTCCGCTATGTGTCCAACAGATATTAGCCGAGTCCGCAATAGTGGACATTGCGCGCATCGTTTTAAAAATCAATTATTATGATCATTGTGCTCGAAGTGAAAATAAAATCGTGATACCGAAAATGAGTGAGTCGGGTAGCGAAAAAGACATTATTGACCTTGGTCGCGTTGATCGTATGATAGTGAATGACATAGAGAGAGAACCCGCAAAACGTGGCGCAGAAACAACCGGTAGCAAAGCCGTCATGAATCTCCGGCTGATGAAATTAATTGACTCATCAACTAAATCTGATAATGAGACGGAATCGGATCGAAACGAAGATGAAGACGACAACAACGATGAATCGTTTACATCAAGAAAAAACACGGATAGCCATGAAAGAAACGATCGTAAAGACGACGATCGTAAAGACGACGATCGCGAAGACGACGATCGCGAAGACAACAAACGTGAAGACGACGATCAACGACGAACTAGATTCCGAAGTTTGACATTTCGTGATGTTGAAGACGCCATCGAAACAGTGGGTCGAAGAAGTAGAGGAATTAAGTGAAGTTGCCAAGTGAGGAAACGACGAATTGCTCGTGTATGCCAAGAAGCTCTTAAGAGGTGCTGCGAAAAAGTTCATACAAAGCGAACGCGGCATCATCACTTGGCGCCTTTTCAAAAAAAGGTTAATAGGCGAATTCCAAGTTCGTGTCAAAAGCCGTGACGTACACGACCAACTCAGAAGGCGACGAAAGAGGAACGACGAGTCCTTAAAGAAATACTTGGACGACATGCAGCGGATTGCATTCCAAACCAATCTAGAGACAAGAGCGCTCATTGGATACGTAATCGAGGCAATGGAAGACTTTAGTGCGGACAAATTAGTGCTAAGAGGTGTTAGGAGTTTAAGCGATCTCAAGTTCAGATTGGAAGAATACGAGCGGATCAAGAGGGCATCGAATGTAAGTAAAAAGACAAGCTTTAGTAAGACTAAGACAAACGAAAAGGAGCCTAAGCGAAATAGATGCTACAATTGCGGCGTGGCCGGCCACGAATCAAAAAACTGTCCAGAAGCTGCAAAAGGACCGAAATGCTTCAAATGTCAAAAGTTCGGACATTTATCGAAGAACTATACCTACGCCGGAACTAGCAGAGCAGGCGCCAACTGCGTTACATCATCCGATGTAATGACGACCATGGTAGAGATGGGTGGAAGTAAGATTAAAGCGTTAGTAGATACCGGAAATTCAGTTAACCTTTTGAATGAGTTGTCATACGACAGCAAAAATATGCCGCTTTGCAAGTATACGACAAAAATTTTCACCGTATGAAGTGGAGCTAAAGTACGTCCTATCGGAAGATTAGATGCAACGATTACCGTGAATGGCGGAACCTACAAAGCTGCATTTTATGTCATCCCAATAGTTCACAAGAGAGGAGGAGATTAGCAAGTGTGTATTGATTTTCGTCGTCTAAATAGAATTGTTGTAGAAGATCGTTTACCTATGCCGAATATTGAAGGGCAACTCGATGCTTTGATGGGAGAAAAATTGTTTTCAACATTTGACCTTCGCAACGGATTCTACCATGTGCCGATGGCTAAGAACAGCCACAAATACACAGCATTTTTAACCCACGACAACCTCTATGAATTTCTGAAGACACTGTTTGGTTTATGCAATAGCCCTGCAAGTTTTCTGCGATACGTTCAAGACGTTTTTTGAGACTTAATCCGGCAGAAAGTTGTTGTTAATTATGTAGATGACCTAATCATTCCAGCATCTGATGAAACCACACCACTCGCAAAATTGCACAATGTTTTAGAGGTGGCTGCTGCAAGTGGACTGGATATTAACTGGAGTAAGTGTCAATTTATTAACTCACGTGTAGAATACTTCGGACACGTCATCGAAGATTCAATACTTAAACCATCGCCGCGTAAGATGCAAGCCGTAGTCAACTTTCCAACCCCAACGAATATCAAGCAACTGCAGAGTTTCTTAGGCTTGACTGGATACTTCCGCAAGTTCAATGAGTAATATGCCTAAAATTCAGCATCTCTTACGTCTTTATTGAAAAAAGATGTTAAGTTTAACTTTGGTTACAAAGAAGTCCTATTTCAACATCTAAAAGATATTTTGACGAAAGAGCCGGTACTGAGAATGTTTAACGAAAACAGCGAAACGGAGCTTCACGCAGATGCAAGCAAGGATTACTTCAACGGACGATGTACTCAGTTACATCAATGTAAAACTTGGATATTCTCCTTCCTTCATACATTGTAGAAAACTGACGAGGGATAACATTCCGAACAAATTTATCGCCTCGTTCAAACTCACAGTGCCTCCAGAACTTAACTTGCTTCTTCAATCTGATTTCTGGCCAAGCGGTACACTGGTCAAAGCCTTTACTAGTCGACGTTCGCAGGATTTTCGTCAGCCTCGAACACGCAGACCTAAGCTGTAATAACCACACTACTTCTACGTGGCGTTTCTTCTTTTTCCTTTTATTATCAAAATTGTCGCGGCCTTAGGACTAAACTGCATGATTTCTATCTATCCTCCTCCTCTGCTAGTCACGATGTCGTCTGTTTGTCCGAAACTTGGCTCAATGCTGGCATCTATGATAAGGAACTTTTTGCTTGTCATCAAGTTTTCCGACGTGATCGCGATCCTCACTCTGCCTTGAAAAGTGACGGCGGTGGAGTTCTTATCGCAACCAAGTCTTCCTTGAATGCTTCCCTCTGTACCACTTTCTCCCCGGTTTCCCTTACTTCCATTATCGAATGGATACTTATAAAGATCAGGACTCAATTTGGTCCCCTTTTTGTTGGGTGTGTTTATATTCCCTGCAACTGCCCTGTTGCCATACTTGATAATTGGCTAAATGACCTCTCCGCTTTCATTAACTCTTGCCCTTCTTCTTCTCACTTCATCCTCCTCGGCGATTTTAACCTTCCTTCTATCGCCTGGGACTTCAACTCATTCTCTCCTTTTGCTTCTTTACCTAGTCCACATCTGACAGCCATGTCTTCCTTCTTAGCTTCAGTATCTTTTTTTCAATATAATACAGTAACTAATAGTAATAACAAAATCTTAGACCTTGTCCTTTCGTCTTTACCAAAAAACTGGTTGTCACTCGTTAAATGCCTCCACCCCTACACTAAGGTTGATCCTCATCACCCTCCTCTCTTATTAGATATCCTCTTTAAATTGGACAAACCCAAGAGTACGCCAGTCTTACTGAAACCGAACTTTAGAAGAGCCAACTACATAGCCATCGAGTCCGCCCTCATTTCTTATGACTGGAACCTGAGCTTTCATGGGTTGGATTGTGAATCGTTGGATTGTGAATCTGCGTCCTTAACGACCTCATCTATCGCTATGTTCCCCTAACACGCAAAGTGAAACCATATACTCCCCCTTGGTTTTCATCCGCAATTGACTCTGCATTGCGTACCAAAAACACCTTGCGTAGGAAGTGGCAAAAAACTCAACTCACTTCAGATCGAATTAAATACTCACAGAGCAGATCTGAGGTAAAACTACTCATTCGCTCTTCTTTGAATGAGTACCTTCAACGCCTTGAAGACTCTGTCACCAGGGATGAAACTAAGATGTTCTGGTCCTATGTTCGATCTCTCCGTAAGTCGTCTTCTGTACCTACGGAGTTGACTCACAACGGCCTCCTTGCTCACTCTCCACAGGAGATGGCTAACTTATTTTGTGACTTCTTCTCTTCTGTCTTTTCCTCCCCCACGCCTAGTCCCCCTTTGTATTCCTTTTTCACTCCTTCTTGCTTAATACCGTCTAACTTATCTATTTCTCAATCTGAATTAGAGATTCTTATCAGAGGAATTGATCCTAATGTTAGTCCTGGTCCAGACGGAATTCCTAACTTGTTTGTGATTTGCCTTTCATCTTCCCTCAGCCTGCCATTGTCTTTAATATTCAACAAAAGTGCTTCCGAGGGTATTTTCCCTGCTCCCTGGAAACTTTCCCACACAATTCCTATCCACAAATCTGGTAATCCTTCCTTTGTCTGTAATTATCGCCCCATAGCCATGCTATCTTGCTTTTCAAAACTGCTTGAGCGATTCGTTTATAATTCTATAATTGCTTTTATCAGGCCTGTAATTACTAACGCTCAACATGGTTTTGTTAGTGGTCGCTCTACGCTAACCAACCTCTTGGAATTTACAAACTTTGCGGCTAAGTCTTTAGGTAATAGCGAACAAATTGATTGTATCTACACGGATCTTTCGAAAGCTTTTGACCGTGTTGACCATAACATTTTACTGTATAAACTATCGATCTATGGCTTTCGGGGGCCTTTACTCAAATGGTTTTCTTCCTATTTGGCAAATCGTGAATGCATTGTCTCCTTTTGTAGTCATGTCTCCGACCCTTTCTTCGCTTCATCAGGTGTTCCCCAAGGTTCCATATTGGGTCCTCTTCTTTTTTTACTCTTCGTTAATGATTTACCTCAATTCATTCAGTCTCCCTGCCTCCTGTACGCTGATGACTTTAAAGTCTTTAGGACAATCAACTCTTTCATCGATTGCCGGACACTTGACCAGGATCTTTGTGCATTTCAATCGTGGGGCAACCTCAATAGTTTAACAATTAATATTGATAAATGCAATAAGCTCACCTTTTCTCTTAAAATTAATCCTTTTGCTTTTACTTACTCCTTAAACCGTTGTTCCCTCAATGACGTCGATCGTTTCTGTCATCTAGGTGTCATATTCGATTGCAAATTAAAATTCAACCATCATATTACCAATATTGGGATTAAAGCGTCTAAGCTTAGTGGACTCTTGCTAAGAAACTCCACTGCGTTTCGGCGCCCCGAAACAAGTATAAAACTATTCAACTCGTTGGTACGCAATTTAATCGAATACTGTTCGCCTATCTGGAGCCCACACAGCAAATGTGACATCGACATGATTGAATCTATCCAGCGCAAGTTTACTCGTACTCTGTTTTATAAATTTAACATTCCTTACGCTCCTTACAATGATCGTCTCAAAAATTCAAGCTAGTCACTCTACAACAACGTAGACTATACTTGGACGAGTCTCTCCTTTGTAAGCTTTTTCTGTATATTCTTGACAGTCCTATCTGCAACGAGCTTCACTTCCGTCACTCTTCTCGCCCCTGTAGACACCCTAAGATTTTTGCTCCTCCTAACACCTCCTCTAACTTATATTATAATTCTCCCCTGATCCGTTTACAACGAAATCATGATCGTATGCAGTTTGGCTCCTTCGGTCATTCTTTTGCGACATATAAGCTTAAGATAAGAAAATTTATTTTTTCCTCTTAATTATTACTTTCGATTTATATTCTTATGTTTATCCTATTTTACTATTTCAATTATTAATTTAATTTTTTAGATTTATTTTATTCATTAATTTTACTGCTGTTTATTTGCTACTATGTAATTGGATCACTCTGTTTAGTAGTTATTGAAACAATAAACAATAAACAATGAGTAAGTCAACTAATGCAGCCGAGAAAAACTACCATTCGTACGAATTAGAAGTTTAAGCAATTGTCAACGCATTAAAAAGGTTTCGTCGGTGTTTACTTGGCAAACGATTCAAAATCGTATCAGATTGTGCAGCCTTTACGCGAACGGTAAACAAACCAGAAGTTCCCTGGAGAGTAGTCGATTGGACTTTGAGTTTGGAAGAGTTCGATTACAAAATCATCCATCGATCCTCAGAGAGGATGAAACACGTCGATGGCCTGAGTAGAAATATGGTAATGCTCATAACAGACAGCCTTATAGCAACAATACGGGAACAGCAAAATAAGGATGAGATGATAAGAGCATTGAAAAAAATACTAGAGAATGATACTTATGAAGACTATTTAATACACGGTGGTATCCTTATGAAACTAGTTGATGGGAAAGAAGTTATTGTGGCACCTTCCAGTGGGCAAAGGAAATAATCAGACGGGTGCATGAGAATGGACATTTCGGAAGCAAAAAAATGGAGGAGCTACTCAAGCAAGTTTACTTTATTCCCGACCTAACCAAAAAAATAAACAATTGTATCCAGAGTTGTGTGCCGTGTATTCTAGCGAAGGCCAAGCGCGGTAAAAAGGAAGGCATTCTACACTCAATCCCGAAAGGCGCATTTCCTCTGCAAACATATCCCATTGATCACTTGGGACCAATGATAACGACCGGAAATAGTTGTTACTACCTACTCGCAGTCATTGATGGTTTTACTAAATTCTGCTGGATATACCCAACAAAGTCTACGGGCGCAAAAGAAGTATTGCAAAAGTTGGAACTGCAAGCGACCACATTCGGCGATCCACGGAGGATGATTACCGATCGAGGATCATCATTTACCCCTCTGGAGTTCGTCAAATACTGCGAAGAACGACAGATAGACCATCACACAATCACGACTGGAGTGCCTATAGGAAATGGGCAGGTAGAAAGATTACATAAAACAATCATAGCAATCTTAACGAAGTTAGCCATCGACAACCTCTCGAAGTGGTTTCGAGTTGTACAAAGTGTACAGAGAGCCGTAAATTCTACATACCAGCGCAGCGTCAATACTACACTGACTGAGTTGTTGCTAGGAGTAAAGATGAAAAACAAAGCAGATCCCCGGATACTCGAGGCAATTGCACAGGAACAACTAGAACAATTCGAAATGTCGCGAGATGAACTTCGATCGCACGCCAGGCAGAAAATTCTCGAGATTCAAGAGGAACAACAGCGTTCGTTTAACCGTGGACGAAAAGAAGCTACTATGTATGCAGTTGGTGATCGCGTCGCCATGAAAAGAACGCAGTTTGGCACCGGATTGAAGCTACGCGTTAAATTTTTGGGACCCTACGTAGTTACTAAAATTAAACGGAACGAGCGTTATGAGTTCGAGAAACGAAGACACGGAGAAGGTCCTAATCGCACATCAACGTCAGCGGATTATATGAAGCCCGGGTGTAATGAATCATCGGAGACCGATGACGAGTAGGATGACCGTGTGGAAAGGGCAGTCTCTCACGAACCACTGTCCGACGCGCAAGTGAACGAGATGAGTTTTCACGTTGAATAGTCACATTTTATTGTTTCGATTTGATTCTAAACTTTTAATATATCCATAATTTAATTACATAATAAAATAATTTAATATAATATTTCACTCCCTAAATCTACATTCATCATACCGAATTGATTACATTCCTGACAGCGTTATACTTCTTCAAAATGGTATAGTGCTGAATTTTTTGGGTCCAGAAATTCCGCTACAGGTGCAAGATATAGTAAAATTTGAGGAATTAAAGCAAACAATTAGTATCAATCAAAACCATCACTACAATGCGGAGTTAAAAAAAGTGATCGGTCCATATCATATTACAAAAAAAGAAAAATTGCATCACATCAATCCACTCCTGTTGCAAACCGACGAGGATTATCATTATAATTGGATTATAACTACATATTTCAAGTATGTACTGATGAAATGATGTGTGTATACGTTAATGAAATAGTGAAATGGTAGTTGTATCTGTCTGTTTGTGTGTGCTAATGTAAATTTTCTTTTCTTTTTCTTCAAAGATTGATTCGCAGTCAACAAATGCTACACAATGGTGCTATCTATGTTTGCAATAAATTTCTCCAATATTTTATTTCGAGTAAAATCCTTGAAATGCATAAAACGACTGGAGCAAAGTAGTTACGAAAATGGTAGAACCAGAAAAGGCAAGGTTACAGTACAATAGCTATGGACGACAACTCGATGCACCTTTTGTCATCTATGCAGATTTCGATTGCCTTCAGGGTCTCGATACATGTGCACACGATCCGGCGCTTTCATCAACCTCAACGATCCAAGAACATATCGCTTTTGCTTTCTCCTATTTTATCAAGCCTACATTCGATTCAAGATTAGACAGGTTCAGATTATATAAAGGCCCAGATTCACCCAAAAACTTCTTTAATTCCATTGTGAATAATGTAAATTGGTTTTATATGAATCACATCAAGAAAACCAAGCCAATGGATGCTCTATCGTTGGAAGAAGAAAAGATTCAAAATGAATCGATTTTCTTTCATATTTGTAAAAAAGAGCTTGGCATTGATAGAGTCCGAGAACATTGTCATTTAACTGGAAAATATAGAGGCGCCGCTCATAGCGAATGTCACTTATTTTATCGAGTACCAAAATTCTTTCCAATATTATTTGACAACCTCTCAGGCTATGATTGTCATTTGTTTATAAAAAGATAGTTTAAATAGCATTGATGGAGAAATATCTTTTACCCCCTTAATAAGGAACTGTGTGTTTCAATATCTAAACGAATTAAAGTCGATGAGTTTGAAACAATTGAGCTAGAATCTAAGACTCTGCCAGATTCATGCAGAGCAGCTTAGATGCACTAGTGAAAAATCTATCTCCAAAAGATTTGAAAACCGTAGGTTCAGTATATGGAGATGTAAAAAAATTTCAACTGCTAACCAGAAAAGGTGTATTTCCATATGATCATATCAACTCATGGGACAGCCAACACATATCATTTCAAATGGCCTTGAAGTGAGTTTTAAAATTTTCTAATCAGAAACTACAGGAAAGTTATTTTAAAAAAAAAATTGGCAAGCGTCATTCTTATCACAGCCAACACATGTCATTTCAAATGACCATCACCCAATCCTCATCAAAAGCCGCTTGCCAAATCACAGCCAACACATATCATTTCAAATGGCCTTGAAGCGAATTTTAACACTTTCTAATCAGCAACATATATTCATCAGCAAGATTTGCTAGGACTTCCTAATGAGGAAGGCTTTGTTTAAAAAACTAACAAGCGTCATTCTTCTCACAGTAAAAACAAATTCTTCAACGTGATTTGTTCTGTCATGTTGATCAATATAAAAGCCGCTTGCAAGAAGCGCCATGAATACAATCATCTGCCCGTTCTCAAGAATTCTTACACGCTAGCTAACTAAAACGTCCTAATCAGGAAGGCTATTTTAAAAAAAAAACTAACATATTCATCAACATCAACTTGGCAATCTCCTCTTATCTACACGCTCCAGACAAACCCACACTCGATATTTCAAATAGGCTTCACCCAATCCCTCGTCGAAAGCGAAAAGGGAATCCCCTTGTGATAAGAATGACGTCAAATGGCCTTGAAGTGAATTAGAATGACCCCATATGACCTTGAAGTGATAAGAATAACGTCAAATGGCCATCACCAGACAAACCCACACCGGATATTTCAAATAGGCTTCACACAATCGCTCATCGAAAGCCGAAAGGGAATCCCCTTGTGATAAGAATGACGTCAAATGGCCTTGAAGTGAATTAGAATGACCTCACATGACCTCGAAGTGATAAGAATGACGTCAAATGGCCATAGTGACTCAGAATTAAATAAGATCTCCCTTATCGTTACTACTATGATTGCAACATTTCAAAAAATGTAAATTATTATTGTTGCAGTACAATCTGGTAATTATTAATTGAACTTTGTTCAATTTAGAATCGTTTAGGTCACAAATTATATCTACAATTTTTTTCTGAAATGTATCTCCTTAATATGTCAATGATTGAATTTTCGCTATGTAAGTCAGTTTCGTCGATGCCTTTTTTTGTTTAACATTCTAATTTCTTTCTGTTTTTTTCTGACAATTATTATTTGGGTTTTATAAATATTCACGATACCTTCTTTAATAGGTATAAGATATTTCTGATCTTCTTCTCCCGAATGAATTGTTGCATTTTCACTTATGTTTTTATATTCCATATTTGTAGTTAATGCATTTATTTGATAATTGTCTGCATCTATGCGACTTGGGAAATCTGCGACTTTATTGTCTTTACCTTTAACCTATTCTATGTTAAAGTTGTATTCATTCAGTTGGATCTTCCATCGTTGAAGTTTACTATTAGGTTCCTTTAGATTATTAAGTCAAACTAAAGGTCTATGGTCTGTTTTTATGTCAAATTTTACTCCGAATAAGTATGGTCTGAAATATTTTGTTGCCCAGACGATTGATAAAAGTTCCTTTTCAATAGTTGAGTAATTTCGCTCATGTTCATTAAGCGTTCGACTTGCATATGAAATAAGATGTCCATTTTGGGATAAAACTGCGCCTATGGCTTTATCAGATGCGTCGGTTGTAAGAACAAATTTTTGTTTAAAATCAGGGTAGTGAAGTATTGGGTAATTAATTATGATGTTTTTTAATTTTTCAAAAGCTGCATTGTATTTAAGTTCTTCCGTATTAATTTTTCTATTTTTTTCAGGTTGTCAGTTAAGGGAAGGGCAATTTTTGCATAGTTTTTTATGAATTTTCTGTAATATCCGGTTATACCTAAAACTGATTTAATTTTTTTTGTGGTGTCTGGTATTTTTAGATTTTTTATGACTTCGATTTTATTTGGGTTTGGTTTAATACCTTCGGTTGAAAGAATATGTCCAAGATATTCTGTTTGTTTTGAAAAGAAATTGCATTTGTCAATTTGTATTTTCAATTGAAATTTTCTCGAAGTATTTAATATTTTTTTAATATTATTCTCCATTTCTTGGAGTGAAGTTGCAAAAATTAGTATATCGTCAATATATACGACACATATTTTATTAATATGTTCTACAAGTACTTCATTCATCATTCTTTGGAATGTTGATGGGGCATTTTTCCATCCGAAGGGCATACGAATGAACTCATAGTGTCCTTGTGGAGTTGAAAAGGCTGTTTTATTTCGGTCACGTTCGCTGACTTCAATTTGATGAAAGCCTTTCGCCAAAGTTGTGAAATACTGAGACTTTCCAAGTTTGTCGAAAATTCCTTCTATATTAGGAATGGGAAATTTATCATCAATGGTTTCTTCATTGAGTTTCCTATAATCGATTACGATTCTCAATTTGGTTTTACCACAGTTGTTCATTTTTTTCGGCACAACCCATATTGGAGCATTGTAAGGGGATGTTGAAGGTTGAATTATGCCTTGTTTCAGCATATCGTTAATTTGCGTATTAACTTCGTTTTCGTGAATGTGAGGAAATCGATAAATTTTTGAATATAATGGTTTGTTAGATGTAGTTATTATTTCATGCTTAGTTTGTGTTGTACATGTTAGGTTGTCTCCTTCTTTATAAAACAAATCATCATTTTCTCTGATGATGTTTCTTAAAGCGTAAACTTCTTCTTGGTTTAATCCCTTGAAGATTTTATCCTTGGCTTCACTTAATGGTTCTAGCTTGTATTGAAGATTTATTTCTTCAGGAACGGCATATGTAAAGAGTTAACGTTTTCCGTTTATTTGCATACTACCTTCACCTAGATTAAGTTTTGCATTTAGCGGATGTAGCAAATTTTGTCCAATTAAAGCTTTGAAATTTTTATTTTGAAAGTTCATTATATTCCAAAGTATTTTATGGTTTTCGGGTAACTCAAATTCAATAGGCATATTAGTTTTCATTTTTTTTCAGTTATTTGATATTCTCTACCTAGTCCCTCAATTCTTATTGGTTTATTTAATCTCAGGAAAACAGTTTTTGTCTTTACTAGAGACGGATCCACCAGTGTCGATTAAGGCAGGAATAATTTCGTTATTAATTGTAATATTTATTATTGGTAAATGACTTCTGCCGAGGCAATTTGATGAAAATTTATATTCATCGCCTCTGGTTTTTGGTTTTGGTTGTTAAATCGTTGTCTGAACCTATCTGAATTTTCTATTTTCATTGGCTCTGAACAATTATATTCTTGTTTATAGTTGTTACTATCATTTGAATATCGGTTATTATTCAAGTTTCTAATTATTGTAGTTAGAATTATTGTTACATCGAATATTGTTATACCGACGTTTAAAAGTGTTGTTTTGATTGGGATTATTATTATATTTGTGATTGTACTGTTTGTGTTCAATATTTTTTCTTACATAATTATTTTTATTACGTTGGTATCAGTTATAATGTTTAACGACAAAATGCTCTCTATCATCGTATGTTTATTTCATTTCCGTTAGTATTTTGTGAGCTTCACTTAATGTGCTGCACTTTGTCGTTTCTAATAGATATGATTTATATTCTGGTAAATTAGATTTAAATTTATTTAGAACAAGATTCTCGTTTCTAATAGGTGAAAGTTCTGTATGTAAATCTTTTTGAGGATCCTGAATGTATTTTGTGTTTAATTTATTTAGTAGGTTACTTAATGAATTGTCTATGTCATCAATATTTTTATTATGATTATTTATTCTATGGATGTTGAAGACAATACTATCATAGCTATAGTTTATGCCAAAAGTAAAGATGAGAAAAGTTTTAACCGTAGCCCAATTGGGATTGGTAATTTTTTGAACGGCTGCTCTCGCAGGACCTTGCAGTTTGTGTAGAATTAGTCTGCATATATAGATTCGACTGTATTTAATATTTATTATGAAAAATTTATTCCACTTTAACTGGGGACAACTGACTTGTCTAATTAATAATAACTATTGATGACTGACAACTGGTTCACTTGTGATCTGTTAAACAACTGAAAAATAACTAACTTGATCTAGATGATCAATACGTAATTATATGGTTGAAGACAAAGACCACAAAATTGCTTAGTTGCAATTTTGTCTGTAGGAAATAAAAGATAAGATGATCAGCAAAGCTATGTCAGCATAAACAATGAGAGGATGCAGCTGTTTAAATATTCAGTAGAAGTTATGAATCATAATGGATGCAGCTGTGTAAACAATTAGTGGAATTTATGAGTCATAATGAAATTATGATTTCGGATAGTCTAAATTAATGAATGATATTGACACCGGCGGTGATTGACAGCCACTTAGAAACACAGTATCTGTTTGATGTTCTGGTTGACGCGCTCTGCTGCATTGGCCCATGGGTGGTAAAATGCAGTGTATTGTACCGGCGCTCCAAACCTATGCACCAAGTTCTCGGAGACTTTGGAGCGAAACTGCATTCCATTGTCGCAAATGACCACCGCCGGGACTCCAAACAATATGAAGACGTAACCTCTAACTTACGCACCACTTTTGGTGCCTTGGCCGATCGACCACGCTGAGGATATATCAGTGTCTACGGGTCGAGCGCGGTGGGAAAGCTACCAAATCAACACAGAGTACCTCCTATGGGTGTTTGGCCTGCACCTCGAGGTGCTCGGCACACGACCCTAACTACCTTGCATACTTTGCACTTACCGACGTATTTTCAAATGTCTGTTCTCATCCCTGCCCAGTAAAAACACTGCGCCACACGATCCAGTGTCCATTTCACACACATATGCCCCGTCTTTAGGTCATCGTGGCCTTGCATAAGTGCCCTGCTCCGCAGAGTTCGTCCTCTTCCAGCCTCCAGTTTGCGTACTCAGCTGAGTTTTTTTGTCACCTTTTTCTTCATCCGCTGGTCCCACATTCCTTCTCCCACTTCTATCGAGGCTACCTATGGGACCAAACAAGACAGCGCATCGGGCACCAGATTTTTTTTTTGCGTTTCCGGTGTAGAATGTCATAGTCGAACTGCCATTCTTGCCAGGCGTCCTGTTGGGTCCTTCAAACTCTTCAGCCACACGAGCGAATGTTGGTCGGTCACAACGGTGAAATGCGTACTTTCCACGTAAGGGCACAGTTTTTTCACTGCCTGCAGAATCGCCAGACACTCTTTTTCGGTGGTGGAATAATTCTTTTCCATCCTGCTTGATGGCCGGCTTAAATAGCAGATAACTTTCTTACCATCAGGGTGAGTTTGGCTAAGCACCGCGCCTAGCCCCAGATCTGACGCATCCGTTTGGATGCTGAACGGAAAGCTATAGTCCGGACAAGTCAGAATGGGTGCTTGAGATAAGCGTACCTTGGCCTGAACGAAAGCTTGTTCGCATTCCTGCGTCCAATCGAACTGCTTGTTTTCCTTCAGGAGGGCAGTCAAGGGTGTCCATAATGAGCCGCCGGTACCAAGACACCATTTATAAAAACTGCCAAACTCGTTTCACACTAGTAGGACGAGGAACTTGAAAAAGACACTCCACTTTATCCGGATCTACATTCAGTCCCTTTTCGTCCACAACGTAACCCATATACTTAAGTTGGCGTCGACAGAATTCGCATTTTTCCTTTAAGATACACAACTACGCTTCCCATAGCCTGCAGAATACTTCTAAAAGCATCTTCGCGTACTTCCAGAAGTGTTGGGTGACAGCCACTATGTCGTCCAGGTACGTGAATATGTAGAGCTTGAGATCAGGTCCCGAGGCTCTGTCAATCAGTCGTTGCAATGTAACAGGTGCATTTTGCAACCCAAATGGCATTCTATTAAATTGTAACAGCTCCCGTCCTGGTACCTTGAACGCTGTGTATTGGCGTGAAGCTTTCGCCATGGGTAGCTGCCAATACGCCGACCTAATACCCAATGACGAAAAATACCTCGCATCACGCAACTTTTCCAGGGTGGCTGCTACATAGGGAAGTGGGGACGCATCTCGTTCCGACACCTTGTTAAATTTTTGGAAATTGACGTAGAAGCGATTGCTTCCATCTTTCTTCTTCACTAGGAGAATCGGCGACGACCAAGCACTAGACAAGGGCTCTATTACGCCCAGCTTAAGCTCACAGCCGATGTGCTTTTGAACTGAAGGAGACACCGGATGATGGGCAGTGCGTCAGTCTTGATGACATGCTCAGATTAGCGGCTTGCCCTCAAACAGGTCGATGGGCGAGCAAAACAAGTGAGACTTCGACATTCCCCGAGCTTCCCGGAGCTCTTCTACCCTTTCCAAGAAGGCGCTAACAGAACCGGAGGTCTCACCTGAAAATTTAATGCCCCATTTGGTTACGTCAAAAATTTTGTTGCAGCAGCCGGAGGGTCTTGGGTGTCGAAAAGGATGGCATCTTCAACACTTCTCTTCTTGACCGTTTTTCGTCCTCCGAATTTTCAGCTGTCGATACGGAATCGTTTCCTTCTTCTCCCTCTTCAGGTGCTACTACAATCTTGTCCATAGCCTGCACCAGGCGCTGTCGCAGTGCTTCGGTAGCGAGATCATCTGCACCTTTTTCCCGGAGCATCTTGCGGATTCACCGCAGGCCGAGATCCGACTTGACCTGAGTCCTAAGAAATTCGGGGGATTTAAGGTCTCCCCTGAAATCAACCGCATAGTCTCTACTTCCTTCACCTTTGTCGTGACAGCCTCCAGGTCTTGTTCGTCCGTGAACGGGTAGTTGAGGGCGCATAGGGACGTTTCCAGTGATGCCTCCGTTCGCAACGTATACCGGAGTTCCTTCCACATGGCTTCGGCAGTATCCATAGGCATGTTGCGAACTTCAAGTTCATACGCCAGTTCATCCTTATTAAGGCGGTGAACCAGGGCTTTGTTGAACTCCGCCCTGTTGAATTTAATAAGGGAAGGGACAGCTCAAGGAGAAAGAGTAAAAACACAACTATACGGGAAGATCACATCCTTCTCTATTATATCTTCATTAATTATAGTAGTTCCTCTGCACTATTTCACACCCGCAATCAGCACACTCACGCGATCTTACACTCCAGCGATTTGATACACGTGCACGTTTTTTTGCCATAAACATTCACTGAACCTATCGAACGTATTCGCCGTTCGAAAGATGCCGTACCCAATTTCCAAAGTTATTTTTTTATTAACGGCACCAAATGTTACACCTGTAATTCGCGCAACGCGTGCTACGACACCGAAGCCGATCTTGGCCGCAGTTTGGCAATCCCACCCGGCTTAAGCCCGCGAAGAGGTGTGTGGGAATAGTTTTTTCGAAAAATGGCGCCACCCATTTCTGGGCCGGGAGTGTCCGGTCTATGAATCCGGAAATGGGAACAGGATTCGCGACGACCCAAAAACAAACCGCCCAGAAAGAGAAGTAGAAAATAAATGAAGGCTTCATTGCCTATAAAATTACATACTAAAGTACCGCGTGTGTCTCTCATGGCGTCTTACAATGCTCTTACGCTCCTCACTTAGCGTGGCGCACAAGCGCTCACTCTCTCTCTCTCTCTCTATTACATACATACATGTAGGCGTTCATGCGCAGTATAAACATATCGTACAATATAAATGTATATATCTCAACACGCCTCCTTACATTTCTATTGTAAAGATAATCTACATTCAATTTATTTTACATTGTTTCGGTGCATTTACTTTAAATTTAACATACTCCGAAGTTTTTCAAATCTTTTCGGCTTAATGTTTTTGTAAAAATATCTGCAAAATTTTCATCATTATTTATCTTTGTAACATCAATCATACAATTAAATGGGTAGTGTGGTTTCGGGGTGACGAACGGAATCCTCTTCAGGTGCTGTCATTTACTATCCGTCACCAGACAGCACGACCACGATTAGGCTTATTGATGGATTAAGCTCATTATACTTCAACTATTTTTTAAACTATTTGTATCCGCAAAGTATAACGATTGTCAGTATTATAGGACTCTAACGCTATGTCAGCATGTCCTATGATTTTGTTTCTAATAACTGATAGAATCCCATAATATTTCGGCGTACCTTTTAGGTGGTCATAAATTTGAAGAATTCTGTCGACGCTTTTGCGCCAAGAGTTAAATTCATCTGGTTCCGCAAAGAATGTTCTCAGGCTCTTTACAACGTCGGCTATTTTGTCCATTTCTGACAATTCGCTATTAGTACCGACGTTGATTAGTACATCAACATCATTATTGGTGTCTGAAGCTGGGTTTATTAGTACACAAAAAATTTGTCTCCCCTGAGTTTGGAGAGTTTCAGTGACTACTCGTGAAATGGTTTCTAATAGTTCATTATTCGGCACATTATTCGACGGGTTATTGGTGGCATTTCTGGTGCCAGGAAGATCGATGCTAGACACAACATCGGCAAGAGAATCAAGGTTTAATCGCGTCGGGTGAATCAAATTGTTGGGGTTTGCCATGTTGCACTATTTAATTAAAAGATCACTTTAAATATTCGGCACTAATTTACACACACACACGATTGCAGGCACTCCCGTCCCAATAAATGTGAATATGAATGATTGATTGATGATTGACGATAAGACAAATTTATAATAATGAATGATAAAAAGGTAAATTTATTATAAAATAACAACATGAATTAAAGTATTAAATAGAATCTCGATTTGGAAGAAATTATTGAACAATTAAAAATTTTCCTTTTTACAAATTAATCTTTCTAATTTTTTTTAGTTTGGCGTAATTTTACAATATGTAAATTCTTGCTAACTTACAGTAACATAAATCCGCTCCTACTCATTTTTGTTCGAATCGTTGCTCCTGCGTTTAATTTCTTCGAAAGATTCTCCGATCCTGATTCCTGGATTCGGTTGATTCTGTGACCGCTTTTGCGCTGTTCGGCTGTCGATTCCCACGACGTCCTTCTTGCCTCTTTTTATTAATTCAAGGCTACTCGGGGGCCAAATCAGCAACACGCGCGTACTTTGGAATATGATTAATTCCGGTTACTATTGCTTTATAGTCGCATTTACGTGGAGCGTACGTTTGGTTATCGTGATACACTCTCTACTCGCGTAAACTTTGCGAATCGGCAAAACGAGATCAATGTAGGGCCATCGGCTAGTCTCAGCGCGGTGTTAGGACCTTTTTTTGGTTTCGAAATTCTCTCAATCATCACAACGTGTGTCTTTGTGTTTCCTTAACATAACAGCTCGAAGAAGGTGTAATGGGTATTTTTAACACGATATTGTAGGCGGCTGAATTCAAATTTTCTGTTGTTAACGGAGAAGGCCTCTTTTCAATATCCTTTTACTTGAGGGAAATTTGATAGAAGCCTTTATTAAGATCTTATATCGAAAGGTATGTATTTATAACAAGATTGGTGGAAATTTCATTGATTTCCGGGATAGGATATTTATCCGGAATGGTGACTGAACTAGTTTCTAGTTTTGAACTGACTAGTTTCCTATATTCAATCACGAGGTGATACTTTTTTGGACTGATACGTCCATTTTTTTTTGCTATACCCACACAGGGGAGTCATATGGAGTTTTGGATGGCAACGTGATACCATCCTGTAGAAGCTTATTTATGCCTTTTCCGATTTGTGATTTCATTGCCAGGAGATATGGGTATGATTTAGAGTACACAGTATTTTCTGTGGATGTTCGGATTTCTCCTCTAAATTAATGGTGAAAGTGAGCTTTTCATCAGGTTCTGGAATTAAATAATGGTGTTGACAAAGGACTCTGGAAAGTTGCGTCATCTATTTTTTGGTCACATGATTCTTAGATCAGTACTTTGAACAGCAGCTGATCCTTGTTTTTTTAAGAGGTATGGTACAAGTGAAAAAAATTGTCATATGGTTTTTCTTCGTGTAGATTATGACATTCAATGCTTTTAAAGTATCATTTCCAACTATTCAGTTGAATAGTATAAGACTAGTAGGTATGTTAAATTTATTTTTTTGTATTTTCGGACCATACATTTGTATACATGAATGATGTGTGATTTATAACTGAATAAACATTAAAAGGTTTGTCATTAGGAAGAGTGTTTTTTATGTGCCTAGGTTGAGTATAGTTTTTATTCGATCCCGTATCAATTAAAAATTTGAGGGGCTTCTTACTCCTGAATAAAAATTCAACGTAATGGAGTGAAGAGTGCTTTAATCTGAAAAATAAATAACAGCAATTTGCTCATTACCGGAGTTTTCATTGATATGATTAGTCTGGTCGTCAGTGACCCATTCTTTGAACTGTTTTAGTTCTCGTAGGAAGCAAACTGTTTCACCGTCCGCCAAATACTCGATCAGATCCTGCCATTCTGGATCATGATTTGACGGCTCATGTGAAACAAAAGCTGATTTTGCCAAGATAATGATTGTTTTGCCTGGTAGGTCGTTTCTGCGCGTAGAATTGTGGGTTTTGTAGACGTTTCTAATAGGGACCTCCTAGGAATCTTATAGATGGACCTACATTCAACGGCTCAAGCCTCGGTATTGGCTTGAGAGGGAGTGGTCAAAAATTATCAAGCTGTTTTGATTGTTAGAACTGTTGTTGAATGTGCAGCCATCGTGATGGCTGAGGGAGTTTAAGGTGATTAGACAATTCCGGGTAAAGTTGCTTTTTGGGGACTGGATCAAGACGTGGGAAGTAAGGCATGGTTCCTCTTAGAGAAAATCCAAGGAGCTGTCTCATGGGAAGATTAACGCAAGGTGCCATGTATGATGTAAGCATGGTGGACGCAATAATCTACATTTTGCATTTTTAAGCACAGATATAGTGCTTGTGGTAAGTCTGCTGGTTAACGGATGCTTAGCAGGCTTGATAAGTCACCTCTGAGGCCTCTTAGAAGTATATCTAGTGTATTTTCTGTGTAGTAATGAACATTTGTGTTGAGAGATTCAAGCTCCTAATGGTTTGTAGAACATAGTTTATTTAATATAAGTGTCAAGCGATTATACACGGCTTGATAAAATTCGGTTTTTGTTTGAGTTCCCTTCACTTCGGTTGTCATCTGGTGTTCTAGCATTACAAGGTTCCTTTTTTCTGCGTAGTAAAGCGTAAGAAATTTGGATATTTTGCTCCGATTTAAGAGAGTGTTGTTAGAATTGAAAACTATGTTTGCGTGTCCTACGATTTTATTTTTGATGACGAGAAGGATTTCATGGTGACGCAATACAAATGGTCCGATCGAAGAATACAACTAAAGTACTGTGACTAATGGCACAGCATCTGCGACTTATCTTGCTGTTTGATCGCTTGTGCAGCTTTCAAGAGACGAGAAACATAATCATCCTTTAGGATCAAAAATCTTGACTTCAGATTTTTATGTTGATGACCTCATGACTGGCGCAATTACTAAAGAAGAAGCAACAGCTTTGTAAGCTGATATTGTAGCAATCCTCCTGGAAGGAGGCTTCAATTTACGAAAGTGGCTCAGAAACGATCGAAGACTGCTTGATAATATCCCAGAACAAGCAGCAGCAACAGGACTTCTAGAAATTACAGAAGATGCTTCCATCAATGCTCTAGGTCTGACATGGCAGTGATCAAAAGATGAGTTTTGATTCAAGTTTCCAGTTTTTGAAATCATGTCTCTAACAAAACGTCAGCTTCTGTTGAAAAAAGCAACTATATTTGACCTACTTCAGTGATTGGCTTCAGTCTTGATTAAGGCGAAACTTATAATGCAGGAAGTAAGGAAAGAAGATACAGATGGGAACAGCTTCCCATCTAGCAACATAATCAACGCTTGGGATCAGTTTAAGGCAGAAATCAATGTGCTCGAAGACATCCGTATTCCACGGTGGAATCAGTACAACCCAGACGTTTGAGTTGAACTTCATGGTTTCTGCAATGCATCCGATAAAGCTTACGCAGCAGTGGTCTATTCAAAGTGCATCTCCACTGAAGGAACAATGATCGTAACACTTCTTTGCGCAAAAACAAAGGTGACTTCTCTTAAAGCCAAACTGACAACTTGAACTCAACTCTGCTGTTCTGCTGGCTAACCTCTTGAAACAAGTAAACTCATTACTGAACATCCAAGATGTCAAAATGTACGCATGGTTAGATTCTACAATAACGCTCGACCGAATAAAGTTAATATGGAAAAATATGTTGCCAATAGAGTACCTGCAATCCAACAATTGAGCAATGATAGATAGATAGATAGATAGATAGATAGATAGATAGATAGATAGATAGATAGATAGATAGATAGATAGATAGATAGATAGATAGATAGATAGATAGATAGATCAACTTTGCTGTTCTGCTGGCTAACCTCTTGAAACAAGAAAACTTATCACTGAACATCCAAGATGTCAAAATGTACGCATGGTTGGATTCTACAATAACGCTCGACCGAATAAAGTTAATATGGAAAAATATGTTGCCAATAGAGTAACTGCAATCCAACAATTGAGCAATGATAGATGGTGCTGGCAGAATGTAAGAGGTGAAGAGAATCCAGCTGATTATGCCTCCAGAGATCTGTTGCCCCAGCAGGTTCTTAACTTTCAACTGTGGTGGAATGGCCCACCGTTCCTTAACGAGCCAACCAAACATAACGTTTTCAAGGGCTCAACTACTTTAACTAAAGATACAACCATCTTGGAGCGCTATTCAAACTATGGTAAACTTCTGAGGATTTTTGTGTACTGCATGAGATTCAAAACCAATCTTAAAAAGATGAAAGGACACAGATCGAATGGTTTACTGAATCCAAGTGAAATAAAAAAACGCAGAAATGAAAATAGTGAAAATCATTCAACAAACTGAATTTTCGAAAGAGATCGCAGAATTGCAAAGTCCAAGGAATAGGCTTCGTAACCTGTCACCCTTTCTCCACTCTGAGGAAATTCTACGGGTAGGCAGACTCTTTAATGCTGACATTTCGGAAGAAGCAAAATATCCAATACTATTGCCAAGACACCATGTGACGTACTTGATCATACGAAACGCACATAAAATAACCATGCATGGTGCGAAATTATTTAAGAATGAAGTATTGGATAATTAACGACCAAAAAGTCATTTGGCACGAAGTCCATAGATGCCTCATATGCCAAAGGAACGCCAGCAGAAACAATATCCAAATCATGAGTGATCTTCCAGCAGTTTGCATAAACCCAGCCAGTGCATTCACGTACTGCGGCGTCGATTACGCCGGTCCTCTCTACCATAGAATGGCTAAAGGCCGTGGCACTAAAACTATTAAAGGATACATTGCAGTGTTTATATGCATGGTTACGAAGGCTATCATCTCGAGCTGGTGAGTGATCTTACCACAGAGGCTTTTCTAGCAGCCTTCAAAAGGTTTATAAGCAGAAGAGGACTTTGCCGAGAGATCTACAGTGACAATGGAACTTACTTTGTTGGTGCAAGCAAAGTGTTGGCTGATGACATAAAACATGCCATATTTAGATCATCAGAAGACGTTTCTCGAAATTTCGCTAGAGATGTGATCGACATTAAGTTCATCCCAGTTGCCACGCCTCACTTTGCAGACCTCTGGAAAGCAGGTGTCAAATCTGTTAAACATCACATTAAATGAATCTTCGATGGAAACTAGATATCACCGGCCTTCGAAGAGTTCAATACAGTGCTCATTCAGATCGAAGCCTGTCGTAACTCCAGACCCATAACACCACTCTCTAGTGACCCCAGAGATTATCAAGCACTCTCTCCGGGACACTTTCTAATCGGTAGGTCTCTTCTTGCCGTGCCAGAACCCGATCTGATAAACACAACTCTACATGATCGTTGAAAGAAACTGACCGCATTATATCAGACGTTTTGACAAAGATGGTCCACGGAATATTTGCACACACTCCAGCGTAAATCAAAATGGACTAAGGAATCTGACAACCATACACCAGGCCAACTCCTCCTTCTCAAGCAATCCAATTTCATCATCAATGGCGCACCAGCCCAAATCGAGCCTTGGCCTCCCGAAGACACTGCCTCCAACTGTCTCGGTCCAGCGACCGCGTCCTCCAATTAGCGAATCCCAGCAAGGATTCGCTGTCGTTGTCAACTGCATCCTCCCATCGTTTGCGTGGTTTTCCTGGTGGGCGGCTTCCTGTTGCTCGGCCTTTCATGGAGCGTTTGGGAATCCAATCCAATTTACCACCTTCAAAATGGGCTTTTCACTTATTCACAAACTCAAACCTGGTCCAGACAACAAGTTACGGATAGTCACAGTAAGGCACGACGGAGACAAACTGAAAGATGTATCGATAGTAAACATCTGTCCTC
>OZ012662.1:70901904-71104208 GCA_963942545.1 Oxycera nigricornis
AAACTCAACCATTTCCTCCCGAACGAATGACGCAACAGTTGACACCCGGACGGCATAACGAGCCAGATACAAATGGCGAAGGGTTACAAGATATTAATTTTTAGATTTTAGATTGGCTACGTTACATTAGGACCCACAATCTTCCAAAGAGCCTTGGATGATATCCTTGAAGAGCATATCGGAGTACATTGCCACATCTACATAGATGATATTATAAACTTCGATAGAATCGAAGATAAACATTTCAGAAACTTAGAATTGATTTTAAGATCACTCGAAAGAGCAAATATGAAAATCTTACTCGATAAATGTGAGTTATTAAAAAAGGATATAGAATTTTTTGGATTCATAGTTAGCGTTTATGGTATTAAAATTAATCCGAAAAGGTCGAAGCGATTGCAGCCTTTCTCCCAACGAACATACTAAAGGCCCTGCGTACCTTTCTAGGCGTGTCAAGATATTATCGGCAGTTTATAAAGGACTACGCTAAACTTGCGATGCCCCTCACTTCCCGTTTAAGAAGAAAAGAAAATTTCCTCCAAAAATACATGCAATAATAGCTCTCAAAAAACCTAAAAAATTCCATTATGTCAGAAGAAGTTGTGCTCTCGCGTCCAAACTTTAAAATGAGTTTGAAATAATGACAGACGCACTTAATCACGAAATTGGCAAAGTTTTTTTCCAGGACAATAAACCAATCTGATTTTCATCACGGGCTCCTAATTAAACTGAAGAAAACTTTGCTTCAAACGAGATGATATGGTCTCTAAAATCCCGTCGTAATAATCTATATGGCTCACGAAAAGTAAAAAATACACGGGTCATCAACCTTTAACTTATGCCTTAAGTAACAAAAATACTAACGGTAAATTAAAACACTGCAAATCAATATTAGAAGAGTAGAATTACGAGCTTCAATCCAAACTGGAAAAAAACATTGTCGTCTATTCTATTTCCAAACCCCCTTAAATATCTAAGTCAATCCCATGACACCAACTGAACATAGCGACGAAAGCTTCTCACACAATTTAATTCCTTGCGTAGAAACTCCCATTAATGCATTAAGAAATCAGCTCATTCTAAGGACTGATGATGAAAACAGCTATCAAATTATTAAGCCATTTGACGATTACAGAAGGCATATACCCTTAGCACAGGACTAAGCGAAACAGGACCTGACTCACATTTTCAACCGTCACCTTATTCCTAACACTATAAATGGACTGTTTTGCGACGAACTGACTATGGAACTTATTCAGGAAAACTACTCAAAACATTTCAGCAGCTACAAAATTTGATATACACACAAAATTGTCGGACATATCTCTAATGAAATTGTACAGGAGAAAAAAATAATTAAAACCCACCGTGTGGCTCATTGCCTCCAACTATTATATAACTTTTATTTCCCCAAAATGTCAGCAAAGATTAAAAGATTGACAAATCAATGCACAATCTGCAAATAAAATAGGTATCATCATCAATGCAAACCAATACCCAATAACCCAGGACACAGCGTTAACATCGATATATTTATTACGGGGAAGCATTTAGTCCTAACTGCAATAGATACATTCACTAAATTTCTTAGGACACAGATGTTACAATCGAAATAAGCCTAAGATGTTAGACAGCCTCTTAGAAACATCCTCATTTCTTTCTGTATTCCCAAAAATGTCGTTATCGGCAACGAAGGTGCCACTGGCAATATAAAAAAAACTTAAATTAATACAAAAAAGGATATTCAGAATCATAAGAAACGGCAACCTTTAAGAACTTATGTCATCTACACAAAGCTCAAAATATTAAGGTCTAAACTCACTCCTAGATACAAGCAAGAAATCTTTAAAGAAAATAAGGATACTATTGTTATAACAGAATCCTCTAAATTATTTTTCAGAATTCCGGTACGCACGACATTTTGCAATGTTCAGATACTGGACTATACCAATTTGCAGAAATAATTTAAATCTGTTTTTGTAATTGGACTATAAAAACTCACACATAATCACAATTAAAGAAGGACCAGCTAAAATTACGACTGGCAACTTTAAAATCATACACGACGTTTACCTCGACCAGTAACAAAAAGTCACTACAGACATATTTACGTCTTTGGAAAACGACATATTCAAAGACAATCAATTGTATCCGTACCTCTTCCACGAATTGAATTCAACCCAGGAGCTGCTAAAAATCCTAAAACCAAGTATGTATAACAAAACGATGCCTTGACTTTGTCGGTACAGCATGGAAATGGTTTGCCGGAAATCCTGACCATGAAGAACTTCTCACTATTATTCATAAAATGAACAGCGTGTTAAAAAATAACAACAACCAAGTAGTAATAAATAGGTCCCTTACTGAAAGGCTAAACAACTTGACAATCATATCAAACAAGATCGAAAGATCAAAGAAGATCGAAAGCGAAATTTATAAAAACGAACACATTACTAGCCTACAATATAAATTCAGGCTAATAAATGAAGAATAAGTTAACATTAAATATGCCGTCAGTTTTGCCAAAATTGGAACAGTAAATACATTAATGCTTTCACAAATAGAAACAAAATTAGCTACCCAAATCCTGGATAAAGAAAACTTCTTTATGGATCACCAGAAGAGTCACTAGAATTTTCCAATGTTGACATAATAACAAGCCACTCTTCATTATTGTATATTTTAAACATTCCAATTATAACAGAAGAAATATTTGAAAAATTTATAACGAAACCTGAAAAATTTATAACAATTGTAGAAATTTCACAAACAGTGTTGAAAAATGCTATTAATATCTACATTATATCAAAAACTAGTAAATCAACGAACAAACTTTCAATTTGCAATCAAATTAATTCATTAAATATTACATATTCATCTTGTATAGTAAATATTTTAAAAAGACAGAATTCCATTTGTTACAAAGTTAGCAGCCAGCACATGCCAGCAAATATTGAGCAGATCGCTTCAGACATGATCCTTGTTAATGACTTCAATGGGACAATCAACATTGAAGCTGCAATTCAGACACTCAGGGGAACATTCATAATCAAATTCATTAACACCACAGTTGATATCAATGAGCAATCATTTACCTCACGAGAAGTCACAAGTCTCGAAGCTATTCTGGCTATTATGTAACCAATACCACGAAAAAAACAGTGTCGAGAACTTTTATCCCTCGAGATGGGGAGGAAGCTTAACATCAATAACACTAATAAAATCAAGTTACTAATGGCTGCAAAGGAAAGTTAAAAATGGATCAATTATGGACTCATTTTCACATTATTCATCTTCCTGGTGTTTATAGTCCTGACAAAGATATGTTTCCTAACAGGCATCATTTACAAAATCAATACGCATATGGGCGATGGACGGATTAAAACGCATCATTCACTCGAGATGAATCTACCATCATCAGTCAATATCTCATCGATGCCAAATATTCTCCAATAACTACCAAACCGGCCGCTGAGTATCCAAATGCCCCAGAATACTTCATCGTTTTAAACAGATGAGGACATGTGCATCTAAGAAGGGAAGATTTAACTATCCAATAATTTTATCCCTCCAACAAATATCAACACGCGCAGCCAATTCATCAATATCAACACGCACAACCAATTTATCAATTCTAACAACACGCGCAGACATTGATCGACGTGTCATCAGAAATTTTTGCAAGATGCACTACTTTTGTCACCCGTGATCGGATGCAACATAAATTATTGCTTGGACTACAATGTAAGCATAAGTATAATTATAAGTAAGTCTTTAATTATTAGTTAGTCGATAACTTGATCTTAAGAAATAAACATCCTTGTTTTTACAAAACAGATTGTTTAAAAAGTTACTTATACACTACATAGATGTACAGAGTTATCCATTTCGTGTTTCGGAAAGTAAAGCCATTTGACATATGTCAAATGTCAGTGTATTCCAAACTGGTATTGGTTTAGGTGAAGGTTGGCCATTTTACAACATGAAATGTTTGACGCGTTAAAATTATTAAATTATTCTACCAAAATAGTGAATCTGCGGTGGCCACGTTTCGTGGACTACGCGCAGATTATGGTCGACATAATTGTCCCAATGAGCGCACAATTGCCTACCCAGTGAAAAAATTGGAAGAAACTGGATCCGTGACAGACATTTCTACACCTTTGCATCATTGTTTTGCTCGTTCGATCGCAAACATCGCCGCTGTGAGTGAAAGTGTGGCCGAAGGCCCGAACTTGTCGATTCGGCGGCGATCCCAGCATTTAGGCCTATCTTACTGCACATCCTTATAAAGTCCAGCTCACGCAAAAATTAAAGCGGGCTGATCACAGATTGCGTCATGAGTACTCAGATTGCGTCCTCGAACAACAGGACACCGATGCCGATTTTTCGAAGAAAATCTTCTTTAGCGATGAGGCCCATTTTACGCTCCGCGGCTATGTAAACAAGCAAAATTTTCGCATCTGCGGTAGTGAGCAGCCGCAAGTGACCACTGAGAAATCGTTGTACCCGCAAAAAATGACTGTTTGGTGTGCATTGTGGGCTGGCGGCGTCATTGGGCCGACAGTCAATGGCCAGCGCAATGGCGCCATGATTCATGACTTTTTTTGGTCGGAAATTGAAGATATGGATCTCGACAATATGTGGTTTCAACAAGACGGAGCCACATGCCACACCTCGCGACAAAATTTGGCTTTATTGCGCGAGAAATTGCCAGAACGCGTAATTTCGAGATTCGGTAATGTGGCTTGGCCACCAAGGTCTTGCGATTCAACACCGCTAAATTTCTTTTTGTGGGGCTATGCGAAGGACCGTGTTTATGCGAACAATCCCACGACGATTGGTCAATTGAAGGACGAAATACGTCGAGTTTTAGCCGAGTTATTTCCCGAAATGTGTGAAAAGGTAATCGAAAATTACCTCAAAAGGATCGAGACCTGCAAGCAGTCCCGTGAGGGACATTTGACAGATATTGTATTCTACGTATATTGGCATAGTCCAAACTTTATTATGAAATAAAAATTCCATCGAAATTTACTGTGTTTAATTTACGTTTACTTTCCGAAAGAGAAAATGGATAACCCTGTATTTTCCAGTTAAAAGTGCAGATTAAAGATCCCTACAAAAAGACATTCAATATGCCAATAAAAATCCATGTCAACATATGTTTACGATACAGTGCAATTACTCACGTACACGAAGTTGACAACACAAGGAGATTGAAAGTCACTGTGCCCACGCGTCGGCGGTCGAAACTGAACAGGACGAAAGTGTCCTTGTCCGCTGTATACGTTATTTGACCGCTAGATGCGCTGGTGTCGCTATACAGTCCCTACAGGATCCCCCTCCAAACAATTGTGAATTTGCAATTTCTTGGTTCACAGCTGATCAATTGTCAAATTTTATTTGTTTACTAATGTCGTGTTAAATTGTACTCGTTTAGGTCTCGAATATGTCTTCAAGGAAGCGAGCAATTGGCGGCTGCCGGATGCGTATGTTTCCCCTGATGAAGTGCTTGCTGTCGCTTCCTCATCAACCTGTCGGACGAAATACGCTGCTTTCAGCCTTTCCGTGGATAGTGCCATGGACTTCCCGTTGACACGGATGGTGAAAACACGATCAGTTGTCCTCTCGATGACTTCGTGGGATCCTGAGTATGGAAGCTGCAGTCCCTTGTTTTTCCCGTCTTCTCGGACAAATACGTGAGTACATGTGTGTAGGTGCTTGAAGACGAACATTGTGCCGCTGCGATGATGTGCTACTGGTGCCGCTCGTGATTTCTGAATGTCCAGTCTAAATTTCTCCAGGAAGATTTGTGGATTAGGAATGATTTCCTCGTCGATGAAAAATTCTCCTGGCATTCTAAGCTTTATCCCGTACACTAGCTCGGCGGGCAAGCAGTTTAAATCAATTTTGATTGCTGCGCGTAGGCCAAGAAGAACTGTTGGCAAAACTTCCGTCCAACGCTGCGTTTAATGGCACATTATTGCCGTTTTTAGTGTTTTGTGCCAGCGTTCGATCATCCCATTAGCTACCGAATGATATGGGGTCGTACGTGTCCGTTTACACCCCGTGAGCTGAGTTAACGCACGGAACAGTAACAACTCAAATTGGGTCTCTTGGTCAGTTGTTATTGTTCGGGGTGAACCAAATCGCGCTTTCCACTTTGAATAAAATGCAGTCACAACTGTATCCGCTGTTATGTCGGGAATAGGTACCGCTCCTGGCCATCGTTTGAAACGGTCGATCAGGGTTAATATATATCGATTGCCGTTTGAAGGTGGTAGTGGTCTCACAATGTCGATATGAACATGCTCGAAGCGCTCGTTCCTTTGGGCAAATTGCTGAGGACTTTTATGTACGTGGCGTTGAATCTTAGCTCGTTGACATTTGAGGCATGTTTTGACCCAACTATTGATGTCTTTGTCCATGTTCGGCCAAACGTATTTTCTTCGAATATTTTTGCTGGTCGAACGTCCTCCGGGGTGAGACGATTGGTGATATAGGTTAAAAACCTTCCTTCGTAAGCTTTGGGGAACATACGGTCGTATTGTTGCCGTTGATGTGTCACAATATAATAAATTTTTCGTCCATTCAACGAAAAATTGTTGTAACTTCAACGATATATTCGTCGAGAGTATAGTTTTGAGCTCTTCATCCGTTTGTTGGTTCTCGGCTATATATTTTGCTTCCAAAATTGTTGGCATGGATATGGCGTTGATGCGTGACAGTGCATCCGCCACTATATTGTCGCTTCCCGTAACATGTACAATTTTAGTCGTGAACTCTGAGATGTAGTCCAGTTGACGGGATTGCCTAGGTGATGCCTTTGCCGATGCCTGTTGAAACGCATAGGTGAGCGGTTTGTGGTAGGTGCGCACTATGAAACATCATCCTTCAAGCATGTGTCCAAGGAATTTGACCGCCATGTACACAGCAGTAAGTTCACGATCATATGTGCTGTAACGCGTTTGTGTTTCCGTGAACTTTTTGGAGAAAAACCCAAGTGGTTTCTACATGTTACCCTCCCATTGTTCTATTACTGCTCCTGCAGCGGCGTTTGAAGCATCTGTTGTGATTGCTTTTGGCTAATTTCCTGACGGATGTGTTAATAGAACTGCTTCTGCCACCAGTTGTTTGTTTTCCTCGAAAGCTTTTTCAGATATCGCAGTCCATTCGATTAACCTTTTGTCGTTCTTACGACTGTCTTCAAGGTATCTGTTCAGCGGTGCAAGAATGTTTGCCGCGTTCGGAAGATATCTGCGGTAGTAATTTATTAATCCGAGGTATCTCCGCAGTTCGACGATACTTTTCGGCTTTTTAAATAAGTTCATGGCCTTAGTTTTGGCAAGTACTGGTTCGATTCCTTTGCAGCTGATTTTGTGTGACAAGTATTCTATTTCTCTCGCGCCGAATATGCATTTCGCTGCATTTATTTTGAGGCCAAAATTTTTCAATCGCTGAAAAGCCTGTTGAAGATGTATTTCATGTTCTTTATCCGATGACGATGCAATAAGAACGTCGTCCAAGTAGGCAAAAGCGAAGTTAAGTCCACGTAATGCATTGTCAACCAATCGTTGGAACGTTTGAGCCGCGTTTCTCAATCCAAATGTCATCACCGGGAATTCAAATAAGCCGAATCGTGTCGTAAGGGCTGTTTTTGGAATATCTTCCGGTGCAACAGGTACTTTATGGTAGGCTTGCGTCAAGTCTACAGTTGAAAATATGATCCTTCCCGCCAAATGTTGAGTTATATCATGAATGTGGGGAGTTGGGTAACTATCGGAGACTGTAACAGCATTTAGTCGGCGATAGTCTCCACAGGGTCGCCATTCCATCGATGTTTTCTGCTTCATTAGCAGTGGACTTGCCCATGGGCTATTAGATGGTCTGCAAATTCTTTGCTCCAGCATGAATTCGAATTCGGCCTTCGCTGCTTGGAACTTATCGGGCGGCATACGTCTCGGTCTTTCGGCAATTGGACGCCCTTTGGTTAAAATATGGTGAAACACATCGTGCTTGGCCGGGCTTCTGAATGTGTTACATGTAAGTTCCGGAAATTTCGAAAGAATTTCATGGAATCTGTTCTTGGGATCGACGGTGAATACTCGCGGTTCGTTGTTACGAGATAGATATCCGATCTTTGTGTCGATTAGTTTCTTGTTTTTGATATCAAGGAGCAATCCGAAGTGTCGAAGAGAATCAGCGCCAAGAATTGGACGTGACACTTGAGCGACACAAAACTTCCATCGAAATGGTCTGCGTAGGCCTAAATCGAGTACCAATAACTGTTCTCCGTATGTATTGATAGTCGATCCATTAACCGCGAAAAGTTTCATCTCAGCTAGTACGGGATTGTGATAGTCTGGGAAACTGGGCTTCAAGTTGCTCAATTTTTCTTGTTAAGGAAGCGATTTCGGCTGCGAAATCCATCTTCCTTGCCTGTGGCACATGATCAGAGCCCACACATGCTATGTCCCTGTCCGGATTTATTTCCTGCAGAATTTTGTCTGCCATTTCCGTTAACGCGTTGATTTCTACGTGCGCTGTTACGGTTAGTATTGCACGTACGCGAGTTGGTAGCTTCTTGAGCCAAAAAGTTTTCAGTGCGTCATCTTGTAGCTGCTTGTCGACCAAGGTATGCATGCGACTGCGAAGGCTATAAATTTCCAACCTCGAGGAGGGATAGAGCGTTGATTAGACGATTTTCTGGTGATTCTGTAAATCTGCTGATCAATTTTGCCTTGAGCGTTTCGTACTTATCGCTTGGCGGGCTTTTTCGATAATGTCCGCAACTTCCTCCATTACCGTGACGTCAAGGGCCACGATCGTGTGGTATTTAGTGCTGTCGGCTGTGACGCGATTAACATCAAACTGAGATTCCGCTTGTGCGAACCACGGTTGAGGCCTATGTTTCCAAAACCCCGGTAGTTTGAGGTTTTGGACAGCTTCCACAAAGTTTGATGATCCGGTGAGGATTCTTCGCGGTATGGAAAGAGTATTAGCAATTTACGGCGTGTACATTCCCTCACTTGTCTTATCACTCGCGCTTGGCGTCACTCTTTCCGCCATTGTTGTGTGTCGCACACTTTTATGTTTGTCACAGAATTTTATTGCGTGCTTTGTCGCGGGTCAACAAACGTAGTGTCTTGAACTCCGGATATATGAAAACACTACATACATACATATATCTATGCGTTCCTAAATTATCTTTTGATCATTATTATTAGCATAAGCAAACAACGTTGATCTTCAAGCAGGTATTGCATTTTACAGACAAAACTCCTCATAAGTCTGTCTTTTCCATTCATTCATCTTACCAACAAAAAACACAAAGTTATCACACATTTTACAGCGATCGTATCATTCAACCACAACAGAAGACATATTGAGCTGCTTTCGTGAATTACATCCAAAGCACAGCCGACGTCGTAACTTACAAATCTGGAAGCACATTTTATCATGCACCCACATCCAGCCCCGCAGACAGGCACGATGCCGTCACTAAAGCCCGTCCAAAACATCTCAAGCAAAACCCATTGCCCGCGCCATCAAATCAACTGATATTTGATTTTGCTAGAACTACATATATTTCTCTTTATTCAAGCACAACACTTGTGTTCTCCACGTCTTTCACGAAATCCCGTATCAAAATCATTTCCCCACATGCAAACCCAGCTCACGATTCATCACATTGTACACACGCTCGCACACTCGCAAACAGCTGGCCGACCATAATCAAAACCAGATCTCCATACAAAATGCTACCCAGCCCCTGATATACTTTCGTGTTCTTTAGCTCTCGGAAATAACATACTTTGTGCATGTGTTGGGGTACAGCATGTCCCTATCGGACGCCAAGCAAAAATGACTAAAAGTGTATGTCTCACTCCTTGCCAAACACGCTGCACTCCTACAGCTCTCGATTTAATAATACACTTTGGTTAGGGTTTAGTGATACACTTTCGCATGGTTTAGCTGTCGGTACCAATAAACTTTCAGCATATGTAAGCTAGCAAACTAGCACAATTTGCGCATGTAGGAGTGCAGCCTCTCCCTATCAAACACCATGCAAAACTGGCTGAAAGTGTTTGTCTAACTACTCTCTTCATTAGAAAAAAATTGCTTAAACATGGTTTTTACAATGATTTGTAAATTTTATAAATCTGGTACGTCCACACAGCTTTTGATGGAGTTTCAAATGTTAGGAATCACAATATAAACAGAATCAAACGATATGTGCTTGGAGTCATTATCCTGGAACAAATACTACTCACTAGCTAGATTTAATGTCAGGACACTTTTTCCTAATTCTGCTTCGAAAATCTGCAACATTTCACCTGGTCCATTTGTAACAACGCACGGCGTTCCGGAATTCGTTTTCATATCATTTTTCTACGACGTTATTTAGTTTGCTTTACCTTTTTCTACACTAATGCCACAAGATTGCTATTAGCCTACAAGAACATATATAGTGATTGCTTGCTGCATGCTGCTCGCGTTACTAATAGATGTCACACGGGTCCAGTCGTATGGAAGACGTGACGGTTCAAGTAACAAACAATCAGTGGCATCTAAAATAATGCAACGTGAGATTTAATGTGAAAGGCGAAATTATTGATATTACGTCCTCATGCTAGAGTTCAAAGAAACTCGTAGGTAGAAAACTGGCGCTAAAGACTTTTGAGACAGCAAACCTAGAGGATTGAATAATATTTCAGGGTGATAAAACTATGACCTTTTCACCTCCATCGTGACCAGAAATTTATTACTTGAGTGCGGTGCGCTTGATACAATTTATTTTAGATACAAGATCATTGTTTGAAAATTTTCTAGATTCCTGTGAAATATGAAGTTTAAAAATAATTTAGATTCACTCAATTTCTTCCTGGAGATTTTATTGTTAAGTATGCACCTCGGACAGAAAGTCGACATAAATTTTTAAGAGGAGAATGAAAGGCATGTAGGCTGCCATCATATCCCTGAATAACTCGACACTCCCTGTCAAACAGTTTTAAATCATTTGAAGGATGCTGGACTTTAAAAAAGCCAGGTGTTTGGGAGCCACACGGTTTCACTGTTACAAATTTGATGCACTGCGTGTCCATATTCCAATCACTGCTGAAAAGAAGCGAAATTGAACCAATTTTGAAACGCCTCATGACGGATGACGATAAATGGATCATGTACGACAATAATGGGATGTAGGGTAGAACGCCTCCTCGCAGTGCATCCTGGGTAACGCTAAATGATCTACCACGGCACGACTCTCGATTGTTTTTGGACAACTCTCTCGTATTAACGACTATATCTGATGATTTGGGCTGGTAGTAGTGTTATTCTGTCACCTGAGTACGCAAGAGTGACATCTCGCGGAAATGGCTTTCAGGCTAATTCCAATGCTGTCTCCGTCCCGGTAAAACCCTGGCAGGCCTCACGGTACGTTCAAAACTCGTCGCCACTAGTCTGGCCGTGTAGGTTCAGTTGAGTTTGGACTCCTGATTAATCCCCGGCCCGGCTCTGAGCACATATCCTCATAAGGGAATGTGCCAACCCTCGCATGGCCTCCCTGCTTCGGCATAGATAACCATGGGGTCTCAGGGGAACTGCACAATGAGTCGAGATAGCGGCTGTGAGGGGGGACCCAAATCGCAATGAATCCCGAAAAATTTATAAAGGCAGATCCACTCGGCTCGGAAAGGAAGTGGACGAAGGTGACGCGTCCTTCTAGTGGGAAGAAGACCGCGATAATCAGCCAACCCTCTACTTCTTCGAGGGTTGCTTGCTCCAAGGCAGCTATGCCAGGGGCAAGTACCCCCTCAGTCAAGCCTATTGGCGCTAGCGGTAACACCAAGGTAACGGCGAACAAGCCGGCCCGCACTGTTTCCGGAGCGCCCTCCAACACCGCTTCCACTTCAGGTGCTAAGAAGCAACAAAACCCCTCAGTCACGGCCTACAAAGACAGAAGGTCTGCCTTCAAAATCCTGAAAAGGCTGAAAGATTTACCTCCGGATGGTCTTTCCCAGAAGGATAAAATCTCCCTGAAATGGGCAACCACCACGGTAGAGGCTTACAAAGCCTCTATTCCAAAGAAAGAGGCAACTCATAAAAGATGTAGATCTAATGAGTCTGCCTCAATTCAACCGAGCGTCCAACTGTCGGTTAGTAAAAGACCAAAACTGGTCACACCCAATCCTGTTAAGGGCAGGAGTTACAGTGAAGCTGCCAAGGACAGCCTGGTATGGGCTGTTATCGACAGAAGCAGTAGCGATGGTATCATCTCACCGTCAAATTGGAAGATGGTGGAAATCGCGCTTCTTCGGGTGTACAAGCCCATACTCGAGGCAAATACTGGCCCCAAGTTGTCGTGATGCTGGCTGGTACCAGGGTCACGTTAAATTGATAGCCTGTGCAGACCAACGTTCAGTGCATCTTTACAAGCAGCCTATAGGCAGATTGGGAGAAGTCTGGCCTGGAGCAAAGCTGTACGCTGTCTCCAGGGAAGATATCCCGAATAGGCCTCGGTCCAGGGCGTGGATACCAGCGGAGCCATCCACACTGGAGGAAATTGTTGAGATAATCAAGCTCAGCAATGCTGATCTTCAGGTGGACAACTGGAAGGTAGCTAAGGTTAGCGAGTCCAGCAATGGACAGCGAGAGGCCCTAATAATCCAGAACGAGGAGTCGCTAGCTCCATTGGAGTCGAAGAACAGGGTGATCAGCTACGGTTTCTCGGCTATCACCCTGCGAGTATATCGCAAGGACCGTACTGGGAAAGCAGTACAGGAATCGAGCAAGGAGAGTGGAAGCGAGGGAACTGTGGAGGCATCAGTAGACCCGACCGTGGACCTCTCTGAGTCAGACATTCTCTCCGATGACGGAAAAAGCACCACCTCCACTGCGGGGTTGGCTGGAGACCTTCTCAGATTCCTCGACCTGGTCGAGGAGGAGGAGATGTCCTTATCTGACGAGAAGGCGGATAAAACATTGTGTCGTGATGCTGAGGTTTCTGCAGATTAACCTCCAGCACTCTAAGGCGGCATCCGCCGCACTGCTCCTCCACCTGGCCCAAAAAGGAGATGAGCTAATACTAGCCCCGGAACCTTGGGTTGTTGGAAACCGGGTTTGCGGGCTCAACTTGAAAGAATACAACACAGTATCCTTCAACACAGCAGGTAAACCGAGAGCTTGCATAATTGTAAAGGAAGGCTTGAAGTTTTTAACCTTGTATAATTTCAGTGACCAGGACACCATTGTGATAGCAGTGGAAAGACAGTCCAAACCCCTTTGGGCTGTCTCCTGCTATATGGCGCATGATGTTCTGCCACCTCCAACTAGCCTGCAGAGGATCACAAGGGAAGCCACTGCAAGAGGCATCCCTCTAATAGTCGGAGCGGACGCCAATGCCCATAATCTCATCTGGGATAGCACCGACACGAATAAACGGGGTGAGAGACTCTGTCCGTTCTCGTGGAGCAGTGATGGTGTGGCTGACAAAGCGGATCCACACACGCTCCCGGATTGCATGCCAACTACTGTGCCTGTAAATGACAGGCTCCTACGCTGGGCAATCAGTTCATTTCAACCCTTCAAATCCCCTGGCATGGATAACATCTCACCTATCGAGATCCAGCAGGGTATCAATATAGCACTGCCATGGCTGAACGCCATTTTCAAAGCATGTGTACGGATGGCTTACATTCCACAGCAGTGGAGAAAAGCAAAAATAGTTTTCATACCTAAAGCGGGTAAAACATCCCACTCCTCACCTAAGGATTACAGACCTATCAGTCTCACCTCTTTTCTGCTAAAAACTCTGGAGCGACTGATAGAGATCCATCTGAGAGCTATTCTGAAACCACTCTCTAATGCGCAGCACGCATACCCAAAAGGGAGATCGGTTGAAACAGCTCTTCACTCGCTCACTAGCTACATCGAAAAACGCTAAGCGTCAAAGAATACACGCAAGCAGTTTTTATAGACATCGAAGGGGCTTTCAACAATATCAGCCATAAGGCTATTGGTAAAGCACTCGGGGGAAGCAATGCCGACGACAAACTGATAGGGTTCATCGGTCATTTGCTTAGCAGCAGGAACATCAACTCCACGCTAGGAAACAGTACCTTACAAAGGAGGGTTTGCAGAGGCACACCACAAGGTGGGGTGCTATCACCCCTTCTATGTAACCTAATGGTGGATGAACTCCTGTCAAAAATGGAAGCGACTGGCTGCAAAGTCGTAGCTTATGCCGACGATGTTGCAATAGCAATATCGGGAAAATTTGTTAACACTCTATCGGAAAGACTAAACTTTGCCCTAGGTATTCTTACCAAATGGAGCAAAGAGTGTGGTCTAAAGTTAAACCCGCAAAAGACGGAGTTTATGCTCCTCACAAGAAGGTACAAAATTCCACGATTTGTCCCACCTAAACTTGAGGAGATAAGTCTCAATACATCTTATCAGGTCAAATATTTAGGTCTAATTCTGGACTTTAAACTCGCATGGAAAGCGAACACAGCAGAAAGAGCACGCAAGGCTGCATGCGCAGTCTACTGCTGCAAACGAGCTATTGAGAAAAGGTGGGGATTAAAACCCAAAATTGTTTCATGACTCTATACGGCGATAGTGGAACCAATCCTTTTGTATGGCGCAGTTATTTGGTGGCCTGCTATGGCGAAAGCATCAAACGTAAACCTGCTAAACAAGGTCAGAAGGAGTGTGGCTATTGCAATCACCGAGGATCTCGGACTTCCCCGAAAAAGGCATTATTCATGCTATAAAACTGGCTTCCGAGAGAGCTACTTACGAGACAGCAGGCCAAGTGCACTGCTGTTCGATTAAAAGCTCTGCGAGTATGGCATGAGGATAACTTTGGTCACTCTACAATACTACGGAGGGATGGGCCAACGTCAGGGAAAGTGGACCTTGCATCTCCGATTCCCTGTTTTCACCATGGTTTCAGGTCAGTCATCCCGAATAGGGAGGACTGGACCACAGAAAGAGATGGGATACAGGAATCGGTCGACATCTACACGGATGGATCAAAAATGGAGGGAAGAGTTGGCTGTGGCGTGTTCTCAGAACAGCTAGGCCTATCCTATCCTATCCTTCCGATTACCAAACCACTGCAGCGTTTTTCAGGCAGAGGTCATTGCAATTTATAAGGCAGTTGACTGGCTGAGAAGTCAGAAAATTTCCATAAGAAATTTAAACATCTTTTCTGACAGTCAAGCTGCTATCCAATCATTATCCAGCGTGCATACTTCATCTAAAATAGCTATGAAATGCCGCTCACAGCTGAACGTGATGTCGCTTCACTGTGTAGTAATTCTTTGTTGGGTACCGGGGCATAGTGATATACCTGGAAACTGCAAAGCAGATGCCCTAGCGAGAGCTGGCACCGAGCTTCAGGAATATACACTTAACCCGAAGTCGGCCAACCTCTAGCTTCCATAAAGCTAGGATTTAAGCAGCACTACGTGGAGGCTGCGAATAGGGCCTGGCTGCTCGAAGAAAGCTGTAGCACAACCAGGCAAACTTGGCACGCACTGTGCTCCAAACACACCAAGCGGCTCCTCAATATAAGCCGCGAAACCCTGAGTTCCGTCGTTTCCATACTGACGGGACACTGTCTGATCGGCAGACACGCAGAAAGATTGGGTGTCCCTTTCAATGATTTCTGCCGAAGTTGCAGATCGGAGGAAGAGGAAGAAACTATTAAACACTTTCTGTGTGAATGTCCGGCGCTGTCCAGGAAGCGGATGCAAATCTTGGGCACGCCCTTCCTGGACAACCTTACGGAAGTGGCTGATCTGGACATTGGCTGCATAGCCGGCTTTATTCGAGAATCTGGATGGTTCTCGTCATCCCGCAGGGAGCTACCTTTGGATAAAAGTGAGCTACCTTTGGATAAAAAGGGGCTGCCACTACAACAAACCAACCAACCAACGACAATAATGTGTGCCAACCATATTACAAGGACAAGTCACGACCTCTTATTTTGGAATCGGGATGAAATTTGGCATTCATGAAGGAACCGTTAAGAATATTCAATCTATAAAATATAAGGCAGCAATACCTTTTCTCCCCCCCTCCATTTCGAAAAAAGCCTTTTAATTTTAGCTTCTTTAATGAATAAGTAAATTTTTACTACAAGCACAAACGGTGCACTGCAGATGACAGCGCGCCTACTCTGCAATTTTCTGGTCGAGTGTTCCTTTCCCGTCCGGCGTTTTTTTTATGTTTTTAGTTTAAGGGTTAGTCTACAATGTGCAACTCCAAATATATTTTGTCATTAATCAGCTAGCAGTTTGTTCATTTATATTGCTGAATTATACCAAAATCTCAGTTTTGAACCGTTAAATAGTTGAAAACTGTTTATTGGCAAAAATCAACAAACTATGTTGACGTCTATCGTGACTATGCCATATATGAGATTCAAAGCCCGTGGTTTTTAGTTTTGGATTAGTTGTTAAGTTTTGGATTGGTGTGGTTGAATCAAAGTTTTAGCCAGATGAAAACAAATACTTGTGATTTTTATTACAAATTGTAATCTCGACTTATTCGAAGGAATATCTACCCAGAATGATTTGTTAAGACCATCTACTCTTGATATGAACGTGGCGTTACCTCCACTTCCTGACCAGATCAAAACAACTCCTGGGAGCGAAGCAAACCCCCCTTCAGAATTTCGTAAATCCTCCGCAAGTGCAGAGTCCCCGTGGAACAAACGAATATATCACGCGAGTTACAATTGATAAACCAGCAAACAGCTTACGCTTTTCTATACTTCCATTTGCAAGCATAAACTATCCAAATTCAAAGCTTCATTATGATCCATAAATCGTACTAATTGTCTATACACCTGAACACACTCATTGTTTATGCTGATATGTCTTTCATTACATTACTTATAAAGCTTTTCAGTCCAATTTCATTAAATGCTGATCACCTTATCTTTCAGTTCCCTCAGACTAAATTGCAACTATGCAATTTTGGGTTACTTTTTTTCCAAATATATAAATAAGTCTTGATAATCAAGATCAGTTCAGTATTAGTAGTTGCTGCTCAGAAGTCATTTAGTTGTTTTTGTTCACAAGTTATCGATTAATTTATTGTTTAAATCAATTCATTGTTTAAATCAATTCATTCGGTTGTTAATCAAGTTCAGTTCATTATAAAAAAAAATGTGGTCTAAGTGCGACCCTTGAGGCCCACACGTCTAACTTCTCAGTGGGTTGAATAGAAAAGCAATATTTTTTTTTATTAATTACTATTATTAATAATTACTATTATTAAACATTATTATTCTAAATTATTATAATTAATTTTATTATTTTTATAATTTTTTTTCTAGCGGTAGAGGACTACGCCTCCATCACCTGGTCATTCTTTTCCAAAGCCTCGACATCCTCGTCTTCGTCATCCTCATCGCCCTTTTATTTTTCTCTATGTCAGCCCCGGAATCCACAACCATTATTGGGTGTATTTAATTATTATTTACATAATAATTCTTTATTGAGAATATGTAATGAGAATTTACTGTGCCAGCACCTGCATGTGCTCTTGGTGGAGGAATCGTCGGAGTGGTACTGGCGATACATGCACAGCGTGGAACGCATTGACTGGTTTGCATTTTGCCACGCCTTGTGGTAGCGGTTCAGCAAAAGAATGTCTGAGTTGGAGGACCATGAGCTGATCCGCAGCCGTAAACAAGGAGCCCATGAGCCAGTCGATGCGTTTTGTGACGCGGTGTTCCGACTTGTACACCCAATGGGAGAAGCCCATTTGACAGAGCTATTGCGCTTGAACTTGAGACTAAAGCTCCGTAACGGCTCTGCTGCACGTACCAATGTCCTCCGTATAAATAGTGAGAGAGCATGGAGGGCGACAGGAGCGACTGGATGTACTACGCGGCAATTGTTGGCGTCACATTCGTGAGCAAAATTGCCCACGATAGCTGGAGGAGTTGTGTCCGCAGAGTTACAACGACCACAGCAGCATATCGAACCCTCGCCATGAACCAACTCGGAAGGATGACCCCACTTTGTCAGTGGAGTACACCGAAGACCGTATGGTGAACGCGATGGAAAGAAATTTAATCTGTTGGAACTGTAGAGAGCCTGCTCATTTTTGTCAGGACTGTTTGGTAGCAACAGCCGTCTTTTGCTATGGCTGCGGCAGGCCTGACACATACAAACCAACGTGCCCTACATGCAGTGATTCAAAAACGGGAGCAACGCGAGACCACAACAATATCAGCGGCATCTCGAATCACGTACACACCACCGTCAGCACGTCCGCCAGCATCGTATCACAAACCTCTCGAGGACACAGCTGTTTCAGCTGATCCAGATCTATTTAAATATGATTGCCTCAAATGTATCAGGATTTTGAATAGGAATCCCACTAAAGAGCCTCTTTTACTTCCTTCTGAGGACCAACTTTACATCTTGCCTCCTTCTGAGGAACCATTTCGCTCACAGGCTTCCATGAACTTTATACCGCGTAAACCTCATCACATCCGTTTATTGAAATATCGCCGTGTGGTGGAGCTTCTCCCAAGGGTTTCAAAACGCTCTACCATGTGACTCTGGCGCTTTTGGAAGAAGTTCCTGCGCATCAAAAAATGATATGTAGCAGCAACGATTGTGGATTGCCCGAAAGCTGATTTCACACCATACGCCGACGTTTAACTATTCGGTGTAGAACTGGTTAGCGAGCTGATCGACACCGAAGCAAGCTTAAGCTGCATCGCTTCGGATTTCGCGCGACAGGTCCTACAGCGGTACAAGCACCGAATGAAAAAACTACAACTGGACCTAAGGACGTCTGACGACACACAACACAAGGCTGTAGGCCGCATCACAGGCACCATTGACGACCGCGGTAGAACAAAAACGCTCTCGTTAATAATCATCCCCTCTCTAAGCCAAGACTTTTATCTGGGAATATACTTTGTACGCCTTTTTGAGTTGGCAGCAGACTTATTCGCAAAGACAGCAGCACCATCTCCCACCACACTTAGTGTACTGGAAGCAGAGAGTCTTCGTCACCACACAACACTACTACAGCAGGAAATCCTCAATTCCGTCATCGCCAGCTTTCTGTCATATGCTCGCGAAGGTTTGGGCGAACAACGTTAATCACTCATGTGATTTATGTTGGACGCAACAAGCGCATCAAACAGCGGCATTTTTCCATCTCGCCAGCTATATAAAAAGTGTTATATGCGGAGCTGGATCGAATGCTTGCGATGGGGGTGATTGAGGAGTGGCAGAGCAGTTGGTCGTCTCCTGTGCCATTGGTGGTCAAACCTGGGAAAGTCCGAATGTGTCTGGACGCGAGAAAGGTCAACCAAGTCACGGTGCAGGATGCCTATCCTTTACTCCTCATTGACGATATCCTAGGTCGGCTGCCGAGAGCGCAGTTCATCTCCAATTTAGATCTAAAGGTCGCCTTCTGGCGGATACCACTTGATGAGGCCCAGAGGCCAGAGGCCCCTTTACCACTTTATTACCATGCCGTTTAAACTTTGCAATGCACCGCAAACAATGCAACGACTAATGGACAACGTGATTCCAGCATACATACGCTTTCAGGTATTCGTCTACCTGGACGACCTTCTGATTATTAACACTACCTTTGACGAACATATCTCTGTTTTGCAGGAAGTCGCCACAGCTATGAGAAAATATGGTTTGACCCTCACTGTATGGAAAAGCAAAATCCTCATGCGAGAAGTAAAGTATCTCGGCCACATCATCGCGTTTCTATACCAACCCCGCGAAGGTGGAGGCCATCAAAGACTTCCCACGGCCGCAAACCGTCAAACAACTATGACGATTCCAGGGCATGTGCGGGTGGTACAATCGTTTTGTGCCTGGCTTTGCCGAGATAGCGACCCCACTCACAGAACTCCTTTGCAAATGAAAGCCCTTTGTATGGGACGAGAACAGCACATACGCGTTTGCGACCCTCAAGGACAGCTTGTGCGCCGCCCCGGTTCTGCATAGCCCAAATTTCAAAAAACCGTTCGCCATACATTGTGACGCAAGTCAACATGGTGTTGGAGCGGTTCTAATGCAGAAGACCGAAGACGGTAGTGAAGCGCCGGTGGCTTACATGTCCCAAAAGCTAAACGCTGCTCAGAGGAACTACACGGTCTGCGAGCAGGAGTGCCTCGCCGCTGTTCTTGCAATTCAGAAATTTCGTGCCTATGTCGAAGGCCAGGAATTTGAAGTCGTGACTGACCATGCCTGCTTGCAATGGCTGATGACATTGATGGACTTACATGGACCCCTAGTAAGGTGGGCATTGCGAATCCTAGGCCTCAAATTCAAGCTCCTCCACCGAAAAGGAAGTCAAAACGTGGTGCCAGATTCGTTATCTCGTGCCTACTCCCCAGAAGGGAACGAAATAGCCAAAGTAAGAGATGATCACCAAGAGATAGACCTCACTTATCCGCAATTTTGGGTTCGGCTGAGTACAAGAATATAATACAACAGGCTAAGGAAGAGCAGCAACAATGTTGGTGTACCGACGTTGTAAGCATGCGATTGGCAACGTCTCATTAGAGCATAACGATTGGAAGCTGTTGGTACCCAGCACGCTCACCAAACAACTGATTAAAAGATCACACAATCAGCCTATGTGCTCCCATGGGGGAATCGGAAAGACCTTTCAGCGTCCCAAGACGTATTTCTACTGGCCGCACATGAGCCATCAAGTGGCCGAGTACATAGGCCCTTGCAAAGTCTGTGAAAAGACGAAACCGCCCAATCAAGTACTTTGTGCCCCCATGAGATCCCAATCCATGCCTGAACGTATCTTTCAGCGACTGTACACGGACTTGCTCGGCCCGTATCCCAGATCTTCCACAGGCAATACGTGTATCCTTATAGTCTGGGATCATCTGTTCAAATTTGTGTTACTGGAACCACTTCGAACGGCGTCGAACAAATTCATAGCCGAATTTTTCGAAAAACGAGTATTCCATACATAAGGTGCTCCAAAGACCATCGTTTCAGAAAATGGAACGCAGTTTAAGTCCAAAGGCTTCAACCAGTTGCTCCAGGACTACAGGATCCAGCATGCTTACACGGCCGTGTATCCCCACAGGCGAATACTTCGGAGCGTGTCAACCGGTCCGTCCTGGCCGCAATCCGCGCTTATGTACACCCAAGCCATCGTGACTAGGATCGTCGGGTGTCTGCCATCGGCTGCGCCTTAAGATCTTCTCATCACGTCTCACTGGGGCTCTGCCCGTATTACGTGGTCTTCGGTCAAAACATGATAGGACATGGTAGTTCGTATACGCTGTTACGTAACTCACAAATCCTCCACGAAGCAACCATCGAAATGAGATCACATGAGAGGATAGAACTCATACGACACCAGGTCGAGACTCACTTGGAGAAGGCATCTCAGGCGCAGCCAAGGACATGCGATCTTCGATCCCGGAAGCCCCGACTCCAGGTTGCCGACACTGCATACGTGCGCAATTTCGCGCAAAGCAACGCGGCAGCCCACTACAGCACTGACTCCAAGTTTCGTAAATGCACAATCGTGGAGCGTATCGGAGCCGCTTGTTACAAGGTTGAAGTCGAAAAGGGAAAGATCCTGGGCACCTTTCATTCGAAGGATTTCCGGACGTAGTGATAGTGAAGAATGCTCGTTAGAACTTGCATTCTTACCTGCACTGTAATATCGTGCTTTGTTTACCAAATATTAAAAAAGAGTTTAAATGTTTTCCAGCGCAAATCTTTATCGAAACAATTCACCACCCGAAACGTCCACACCTTATCCACCACGGTGAGGCAACAAGGAACCGCTTTGGTTGGGAATGACAGGGAGTGGTTGAGTGTCGTTTGTTGGAGGAAGGCGTGTCCTAGTGAACTCCGGACACCAGTTTTCGAAGCGAAGCAGGTTACCTGAGATAAGTTACAAAAGTTATTTCGTGATATCTTCCGCACCTCATCTAAACTGCAATCTTTTCGTGCACACGCCTTCCCGTGAGTTGTTCACGTTACGTGGACGAGGTCCGATTGGAAACCACATGGAGGCAATAAGAGTGGCGAACATCTCGCATTTCGGAGTGCTAGCGGGTGTCGGGCCAGAATAGCCACGAAGCACCTCGCTGTCCTTGGGGGGCTCGTGACTAGGACATTGAGCGGCACCGGAAAGAAGGGGAAAAAGCCGTGGCTCCAATTTGGACGGCCAAGAACTTTTTTGCAAGTCGCAATTGAGCCAAATCACGTAGTGAGATGGAGACCGGTTTGGATACCGTTCATCTAGAACGGCTCTTTGAAACGCAGTACGTCCAAACTGTGGGAAGATAAAGGGGAGGACGGCACACGGAGGTCTCGCTCCGCTGGCAAACAGTTTTTGAATCTTCACGACGAAACGACAAAGCAGCAAGCCACCCTCTTGTGAAAAAAGCTGGCATGTCCTTTCCCTTCATGTACTGGGGGTACCCTACATTTTAAAATGCGGGATAGGTGTGGTGAGCCGCGTACACGGGATGTCGCGGGTCACTGGAACACAAAGTAGGGAGTGCTAAATCGCGCCGTGCGTTCGTCCGCTCTTCTGGCAGCTCGGAGTTTCCTCCTCACTCGCCTCGTTAAAGTTAGAGATTTTTTGTCGGGAATAAATTTTGTAATGTACTAAATGAGCACTCTCGTCGGAGGGAGGACTTAATTTTAGGCTACTTACCTCTGCCGGGGCCCTGGGTCTTGGTTGAGGCTAGAGGAATCGCACAGGAAACTCTAGTAAAACTCTTCAAACTCAAATTTTCAGTAGTAACAAGATATATAACTCGGCAGTTATATATATAAGTCACATTTCATAAACACCTTCCACATCCTTTATATACACACGCACCCTTCCTTTTCGTCGATACTTAGCTATTCATAGATATAATTACTAACGTTTTTTTTGTGAAATTATCTTGTAGACATAATTGAAAGCTGAACCCATATTTTGGTGTCGCTTCTTCATAGCCCAAAGGCAAACAACATGCCACCAGATGCTGGTTGTAGTATCTGCTCCGAAGAAGGCGCGGAAGGCGAAACCTGGGTGCAAACACCATGCCTGCATTCCTTCCACACTGCCTGCATTGAGAAGTGGTTGGGCAGCCGCCAGAGTTGCCCCTTTTGCCGGAGGACGTGCCAAGCCCGCAACCTGAAGCTATTTTCGGACCGGGTCCACCAAGGAGGGGCAGGCCTTCTGGTAGAAGGAGCAATGCAGGCACCCATTCTTAAACCTAAACAGGGAGCCAAGCCAAAACAAAACCGATATCAAACTCGACTGCATGCTTCGTCCAGCCAAGCAAGGGGCTTAGCGCGATACACATGCCTACCTCGCAAGCGGTGAGCTAAGACAGGGAGGGCCCGGACAATAACATCGATGCCCGGTGCGCCTCCGGTGACGTCTCCGTCCGGCCGAGCATTGGCTCAGCCGCCCGAGAGTTAGTTTGCTCGCGTGGTTTCTCTTTCGCTGGTTTTCCGTCGTTTTTCGTATTTCGCTGGAAACGTAGGTGTTAGTTTATCTCTCGGTGTGCGCGACTTACGTATCTCGTTAATAACCGAGTTTAAAAAAAACAAATCGAATTCATTTCAAGTGCCTTTATTTAGTGTGGTATCACTTGATGCAGACTTACAACTCACTTCTTATATTCTACCATGTTTAACATCGGTTCGGATGTCGTTGCTAAATTAGCAATATTGCTTGTCGATATTGCAACGTCATGAATTGTATGTTCTGGCCTAGATTATTGTTAACTATTACCCGTAGATTTTGCAACATATGATATTGCATCAATAACTGAGTTCGATTGAACTTTATTTAGGTTGGCATCCATTGACTTTAATTGAACTTTATTTAGGGCGCTATTGACTGCATGAGATTCAGCTTTGTTGGGACAATTATCATATGTTACTCCTCCCCGGTTTAAATAAAGATTCGCCTGAATTTTTTTGTTTACTTTTGGACATAATTTTATCTTCATAATAATGGTTAACAAGGCTATTGCCAATGCTTTTATTGTAACAAGACTTAAATTTATTCCATATGAAATATTTTTGTGCGCTTTTAATTCATTGATTTCCTTAATATTTTCAAATTGGTTGGCCATGAAATTCTCAAATGATAGAGGCTTAGGGAATTTAGACTCGAACATGTTATTCTGATAAAAATACTTATCTTCATTTATAATTTTCTGATTATAAAAAAACTTCTTCACCAATTGTAATTGAACAATTATTAAATTTTACAAAATAATTATTCTTTAATACAATCTTCCTATCGTCACAATTATGCTTTAATTCTTCCCCATTTGCATTTTTTATTAAAATCATTTCTTCACCAATAACACAAATTTTTGTTTGGTTCTCATATTTCAAAATACAATTTCTTATTACAACACAATGTTGACTTAGTTTAAGTTCCCGTAAACTTAATTCTGGGTCGTATACATATGCCTTATCATCAATTTCTACAATGAATTCTTCGTCATTAATTATTTAATAATTGCTTTCACCAGTTAACGGCGTAATCAATTTTAATTCAACGGATACATAATCTTTGGGTATTTTGAATGCAATACCAATATACTTGCCCTTCTACTCCAAAATTCCAATTTTTGATAACTTTAATTTGTAAAAATCAATTTGATATTCACCAATTTCTTTAGCTGTGAGAATACTAGGATGAATAAGATTGTATTTAGCTGACGCCATATTATCTTGGATTTGATCAACTTTATTTTCTAGAAACTGTAATTTAATCAATTGATCTGGGAGCAACTGTTGTTGCATCAATTTTTTTGTGATTGCCTCTATTCCTTCAAAGGCATTTAAAAAATTTCTTCTATCATTACTTACAACTCCCTTCAAAAATTCTATTGATTCATTAAAATGCTCTTCTTTTCTGCTGATTTATTGCCTGAATTGAGTTTCGACTATTTTGTTCTGCAGCCTGCAAATGTTCCAAAAATTTTTCTCTATCAGTATTATCCATAGTACCAAAAAGCCATTTTTGCGTAGTACCAACAATATTTAACAATCCCCGCTTTGGCCTGGTACTTGGGATAATATAATTTACCTTTGCCTCTATTGTTTTTATTTGCTGTAAAACTATATCTAGGTTATTTATATCCAAACGTTTCAAATTCACCTTTATGTTAAGAATGGTTTCTAAAAAACTTTCCGGATTAATCATATGTAAAATTGTGTTGGTTTGATTAATTATCTGCACTTCTCTTACTTCAATTTTCACATACCCATTCTGCTCCCTAATTGGCGTCGTCTGTAGGACTCCTAGCGCAGCTCGTGCCATTATCAACATTATGATACGTATTGTCTGCAAATTTATACGTTCTTTTTGCATTGCTTGGGTGAACATTATCTAATTATTTTATCTTAAACCTAGTTTCTTCTTTGTGCCTAACATGCTTGTAATTTTTTATAGGACCTTCCTGCTCCTCGTTCTACGTAATTTTCTCGTTTCTCATTAAGTTTGGTAATCTTATTTTCTTTTGTCTCCTGAACTAACTTACTGAGTTTGCTTTCCTCTATTTCTTTTTTTGCTTTTCTAGGCGATGTTCGAATAGTTGAATGATACCTATCATTATAATAACCAACAACCAACTGAATTTTCGCAGCAACCGGTAAACTTTTATCATCTATACCTGTAATTTTTTTCAAGAATTGTGGAATGCAGCCTCTCAACATCTGCATTACCTGTATGGTTATTGGGTTTGGTCCAATGTACCTCAATATCACTTTTACTAAGAAACTCCTTAATTTGCTCTGATTTAAATTCATTGTTCATTATAATTCTTTTAGGTTTTCCAAACTTAGAGAAATGCTCTACAAAAATGGTTTTTTTAACTAACCAGTTCCTGTCATTGATAGCGTAAGCTACTGCGAACTTTTTCAGTTTATCTTTTATAGTTACGAATGTTCTTTTTTGTAAATGAAAAATATCTAGATGGATTATCTCATTTTTTCGGTAGGTGTTTCTGTGATATGAAATTTTGGTTTGATGGGATTTCTATCGAATTTTATCTCCTTACACTTATTACAATTATTAATCACTAATTGGATGTGTTCCTGGAGCCTTGGATAGTATATTTTGGATTTCAGTGTTTAATAAGTTTCATTAATGCCACTGTGCATAGATTCCTGAGTATGATAAAGTGAAATCTGTCTATGGACTTCTTCCTCAGTTTCTATCTCATTAGCTTTATTTGAACATCTTATAAAATTCACTCCTCTATCATGCGAAAATAATTCTATTATAACTTGTTGCAGCCGATTATAATCATGATCCGCAACTTCTGAAAATATTCCCGTTTTACCCTTTTTAATAAATCTAATTAATACATCTTTAGTTTTATCGATTCCTTCGAGTGGATTTAAGTAAATTATTCTTCTCCCATGTAAAATTTCTATCTCCTTCCGAATACTATATGTTAATATAAGTTGTGTCCTATATTTATTAACAATTTCCTCCCTAATACCTATATGATCCAATTGCTGTTCGTCTGTAGAATGAGCAGTAGCAGTTAAAGCTAAATTGGAATCATTATCGTTATCATCTTGAATTTTTGGTGTGTTTTCTAACCTACTAAGGACCACATTCTCTTTACCCTTTAAATACTCGATTTCAAAGTTATATTCTTGAAGTTTTAAAATCCATCGCCGATTCCGCTGAGAAAATTCTTTGCGTTTATATCAATTAAGTTTTTAAATAAAACTCCTTGAATCCTAATTTTATGAGATTGTCTGATCTCGTTTAATGCAAACTTAAGACTAAATTTGTTAATTCTATTATCCACCAGGAAACCTTCTGACGCGCAGGTCAGTGTGGAAGAAAAAATTCCATTACATGGTGTTTGGTCTTGTTCAAACAATCAGTTGAACAACAACGAAAACGCACCATGTGTTGTTTGAACAACAACGAGTTCACACCATGTTTTGTTTGAACAAGATCCTTAACAGTTAAAATACAGAGTTCTTAACTCTAAATGCATGCGGCAAACATCTTGCATTATTATAATAATGCAAACATGTTGCATTTTATGCGTGGCTGTTACTTATTTACTATTCAAATATTTAAGGGGCAAATGATCAGTCACAATTTTAAATTTGTTTCCATATAAATATGGACGAAAATATGATACAGAATAAACAATCACTAAGAATTCTTTATCAGTGACACTGTAATTTTGTTCATGTTTATTGAGGGTTCGAGAAACAAAGCACACTGGATGACCATCTTGCGATAAAACAGCCCCAATTGCGTAGTTACTCGCATCTGTGGTTAAAACAAATTGTTTCTCAAACTCTGGGTACTTTAAGATAGGATGTTCCATAATTAATCGTTTAAGGGTTTCGAATGTCGATATATATTGTGGGTCCCGGACATTAACCTTTTCGTCCTTTTTTAAATACTTTATCATTGGGTAGGCCACCTTGGCATAATCCTTGATAAATTTCCTATAGAACCCCGTCATTCCCAAAAATCCTCTTAGTTGCCGCTTCGTTCTAGGCAAAGATAGTTCTTCAATTTCTTTTATCTCATTAGGATTTGGACTTATTCCCTCTTTGTTCAAAACGTGCCCCAAAAACTCTGTGTTTCGCTTCATGAAATTACACTTATCTCCTTGGATTTTCAAATTGTGCTGTTTTAAAATTTTAAAAATGATCTCTAACGATGTGAAATGTTCCTGTAAACTAGTAGAAAAAATTAAAATATCGTCAAGGTAAACGATACAAATAACATTTATCTGTTCTCGTTAAACTTCGAACATCATCCTTTGAAACTTCCGAGGAGCATTTTTTAAACCAAATGGCATCCTTACATATTCAAACAGACCCATTGGTGTTACAAACGCTGTCTTTTCAATGTCTTCCTCAGCAATAAGTATTTGATGATATCCTTTAGCCAGATCCAACGTACTGAAATACTGTGCCTTCCCCAGCTTATGCCATACACCTTCGATATTCGGTAATGGATGTTGGTCATCCACCGTTACTTCATTCAGCTTTCGATAATCTACTACTATCCTGTACTTCTGAATCCCCGAATTGTCTTGTTTTTTTGGAACGACTATTATTGGTGAACTGTACCGACTATTACTTTTGCGAATTATTCCTTGACTCTCCATTTCCCCAATTTGCCTTCTCACTTCTGCTTCATGTTTCGGGGGATATCTATACAACTTCGAATTAATAGGTTGATCAGTAGTTGTTTTAATACGATGTACCACTGAATTTGTATTTGTCAGTTGATCACCCTATTTAAATATTAACCCTTCATACTTTCGAAGTAATTTTTCCATTCCACTTTTTTCTTCATCGTTTAAATGTTCTAAATTAATTTGCTTAATATCCGTTGCTTCTAGAACATTTACTTCCACTGTTAGCTTTGAGATGAAAGGAATTTTCTCACCATTCATTAGAATAATTTCCTGATTGCCTATATCCATTGATTGAACATTCCTTCCAACCCAATCCATAACAATGAGAAAATCATATTCCTTATCAATTGCAATTTTGACCCATCTCATTCGAGCATTAACTGACTGTTTAAATTGAAGTGGACACTTTGTTTTAACTTGTTCTGTAGATTTTTCCACAACTTCTTTAATAGTATTAATTTGTATGAGCTTCGACTGAATTTTTTGATATAAGTGGCATGGGACTCTATTAGAATTTAACAAACTGATCGTGGACCCCGTATCTATCATTGCTATGAACTCGTCATTATCGAATGAAATTCTAATGAATTTTTTTTTATTATCCGAGGCTAGTTTATAAAAAACTCCTCGGAACCTAATTGATTCACATTTTCCTTGTTGATATTATTTACATCCATTGGTTCTACCCAATTTCGTTCTATTCTTCTCTGCCCTGAATTTCTATTATCCCTTACTTGCTGCTTTACTTGAAACGTTTGATTTGAAAAAAAATTTCTACCTTGATTACCCTCATTTCGTCTAACTTGATTTGATTCACTTTTTCTAAATCGGTTCGATTCACCTGGTTTAAACAATTCTGATTTATCCCTAAAATTTCTCACATTATCACTCAATTCGTTTTTACTGTACTGTCTTGAATTACTAAAACTGGAATTTTTCTGAGAAATTTTTTTATCAATGTTTAAATTATATCTATCTGCCCAATATATCCGTGTAAAATTGTTCTAATTCTTGAAAGTGAAAATTGATAGCGAATTTCTGCTGCTAATGAGCCTGCCGCTATTTCTTTTATTTTAAGAATTAATGCACTACTTAAACATGTTACAATTTCTTCGCTACTATCACTAAAACTAGCACATTCCGTAATATTATCCACAATTTGCTGAATTCTATTTAATAATTCATGAATGGTAAATACCTTCAGATAGCTGATTTCCTTAGCTATAGTTATTTGATCCTTCGCTGGTCTATAGTGGACTCGCAACTTTTGCTTGCACTGCTCCCATGATTGAGGTACATCTGCTGCCAGGTAATTTTTGGCATCCCCGATTATCTTCTCATGGTAGATGACTTCAAACGCCTCATTTGGATGCTCTCCAAGTTCCGACAAGACGCGGTAGATTGTTGCTGTGAACGATGATAATGTCCCTGGTTCCCCTTTGAAACATTGAATATTCTTGACTGGTTTTTCCACTGTAGCTCAAATGTTCATTGGCTGATTCTGTCTCAATAGAAGCTCCGTTAGGACCGCTATGCATTGCTCTATTTGTGGTTGATTAGCCATTTGTGATACTGCTTAATAAAGTCGTCTTTGTTGGTCGCCACTGCTGCTGTACGTTGTTTCTTCGTATAATGTTAAATTTTGCTTCACTATACTTCGTTTCCCGTTCTAACAAACTAACAAATTCGAACACTTTTATTACTCGATCCGATCACTTTCCTCTAACAATATGTTTTTTTGAGGAATACCGACTGCGCCACTAACGCATCTCGTTAATAACCGAGGTAAAAAAAAAACAAATCGAATTAATTTTAAGTGCCTTTATTTAGTGTGATATCACTTAATGCAGACTAACAACTCACTTCTTATATTCTACCATGTTTAACATCGGTTCGGATGTCGTTGCTAAATCAGCAACATTGCTTGTCAATAATGCAACGTCATGAATTGCATGTTCTGGCCTAGATAACTGTTGGCTATTACCCGTAGATTTTGCAACATATGATATTGCATCAACAGCTGAGTTGGATTGAACTTTATTTAGGTTGGCATCCATTGACTTTAATTGAACTTTATTTAGGGCGCTATTGACTGAATGAGATTAAGCTTTTTTGGGAGCATTATCATATGTTACTCGTGCGAGAATAATGTTAAAGTAAACTAGGAGGTGCAGCCTCAGAAAGTTTGTTGTTTTGGTTGAAGTACTTAGGACTATTTTTGTCAAATTTGTAAATCGGGCAATTTATATCGCTGAATCTCTCAAAAATGAGATTCCGGACTTGGTATAGGCAACCGTACCCACGACATCACGCGCCGAACAAAGCTGGCCTGCACGCAGCCATCGCCGTCTAACCAAGTAGAAGCCGAACCCAATTTGTCTACACGAGCAACGGGTTCTTTGCCTCGTTCCAGGACTGAACGTTCAATAAGGCCGCGAGTTGTGCACGTTACGTGTACGAGGCCCGATCGGAAAGAGTGGCTTGCTGCTTTGTCGTTTCGTCGTGAAGATTCAAAAACTGTTTGCCGGTGGAACGAGACCTCCGTGTGCCGTCCTCCCCTTTATCTTCCCACAGTTTGGACGTACTGCGTTTCAAAGAGCCATTCTAGATGAACGGTATCCGAACCGGTCTCCATCTCATTACGTGATTTGGCTTAATTGCGACTTGCGAAAAAGTTCTTGGCCATCCAAATTGGAGCCACGGCTTTTTTTCCTTTTTTTCCGGCGCCACTCAATGTCTTAGTCACGAGCCCTTGAGGACAGCAACTCACGGGAAGGCGCGTGCGCAAAAAATTGCAGTTTAGATGGGGCATGGAAGATATCGCGAAATAACTTTCGTAAGCTATCTCCGGTAACCTGCTTCGCTTCGAAAACCGGTATCCGGAGTTCCCTAGGACACGTCCTCCTCCAACGAACGACACTCAACTCTTCCGTGTCGTTCTCAACCAAACCGGCTCCTTGCTACCTCACCATGGTGTATAAGGTGTGCACGTTTCGGGTGGTGAATTGTTTCGATCTGGCTTTGCGAGGGAAAAAATTTGAACTCTATATAAAAATTTGGGAAACAAAACACAAATACTGAATTATTATGATTGACTTTAAATTTATATATTAACTTGACTTTATATTTACAATTGTAACTTTTAAGTTACAGCTACCTAATTAATCTCAAGTCCTTAGCAAATTCTAATGGACAAGTAAGAATATTGCTTAAAGACCGTCCACTGCAGACGATGATTTCGCAATATAAAAGAAATCTTCTTGCACCAATGGTTGTAGGTGAAGAAGATTGAGGAGAGGATTTAGGTGATGAATGAAAACTCTGAGGTTCCCATTGGGAATGAATTTTATTGCACCAAAAATACTGCTTATATACTATTTACAAAATGTACAATACGCAAATTAAACATTTTTACAAATATTACAAGAAAGCAAAGTATTTGTTGACTTGAACCACGCACAGTGAACTTAGTACAATCGAGGAAAATGTGATGTCATTGCAAATGCAGTATGCAATGAATACAATTAGCTAAGTTCAATGTACGTGAAAATGGTACAGTTGGTGACTTAATCAAGTTGATGTACATTGAACCACAATGTTTAAGTTCAATGTACATCTTATGCAATGTTCGATCATGAATAGATTGGGCGCCCCTGGATGGTCACTAAGGCTGAGCTAAGTTGCTGTTTGTCCATCTGTTGTCACGTAAAATTTGCTTGGAGATACTTGGCGGTTGGCAAAGATTTGGGTAAATCTTTCGCTAAGGGTGTTTCTTCACTGGGGTCCTTGCTTGAGCTGCCAGATGTTGTCCTGCATTTTCTAACAGTAAAGAAAATAGCAAGGGCGATGACGATAGCAGCGGTAATAGAGGACCAGGCTAGTGCATGGATGACCAGTGGTTGAAAACGTGGTACATTGTTGTCTAGCGATTGAGGTGGGGGTAGTTTAAACATCTGTTCAGAAATTTTGGAAATTTCCGAAATGTGCAATTTCTGGTAACTTATTTCTTCCAGCTTGGGTAGTGAAAGGTTCTTTGTATATGCACTAATGACCCTCCTTTGCTGATCGAATGTTGTACGCAGGGTATAATGTTCAGTTTGGACTAGGCAATCACCTTTAAGATGGATGACTCCAACTTCGGTCAATAATATCTCTTCACGTTCTCCGTTGCATGTTATTGATGCTGTTTTGGGATCGTCAGTTGCGAAAAACCAAGGGTTGGGCATCATGAGTTGTTTCCACAATAATTGAAAGTTGGATAAGAGCTTTTATTGTGTCTGCCATAGATTTCGTCTATTACGCAGTTGGGTTTTGTCATATTGATGATGTAGCTAGGTAAGCAAAGGTAAACGTCTCCCAGAATTGAGCAACTGCGAAATTGATCATCGTCCAACTCAAAGTATTGCAGCTGGTTAAAGTTTGTTGCCCAAGTAGGTGCTCCGATCAGTGGTGATATAACTTCATGTGGTCTGACCTTGATTGGAATGGCGCTTACATGAACTAAGTCATAGGTGCTACGTTCTATGATATGAAAATATCCATAGAACCTCTGGTATCGAAAATAGTGGTCCTAGGTTTTTCGAAACTCGATTGATTGTCTCTGCTATAGTGCTTTAAGAGAGAATGCTAGTAATGCTAATATTCCCATGCATTGTTTTGACTAGATTTCCATACTTCAATCCGATTTCATCGAAATAGTCAGAGGCTGCGAGATAAGTTGAAACTACTTGAATGCTTAGCTTATTCTCATCAATTTGTCTGTAACAGGAATTCATTCCATTCATAGCTTCTATGAGTTCGTTGACCTTTCCCCCAAACTGTTGCAATTTTTTGTTGGTTGCCGTGTTGAGCTGTTTCGCTCTAGTAAAAAGCTGTAAGTGCTGTTGATTCGTTAGATGAAGTAGCATCCTTTGGTTTTTTTTAGGTTGTCTATATTTTCATATACTTCATCGTTTACGCCGAATACAGTCGTAATTAATTTTCCAAACAGCCCTCTTTTGACTCTTGACGGTGTCACATCTTTGATCTGTTCAATTTGTCGAAATATCTCAATTCTCCTGGTTTTAAGGTGCTGCACTAATGCGTTGCAGTGGGTTGTTTGTACCAATGATTTCATGTCTTGGCATATTTTTTCTGTTTGCTTGAAAGTATGCAAGATGTTGTTTTCATTAGCCAAAATGTCGTCATATGGGAAAAGAAGTTCCATTCTAAGATTCCCCTGAAGAACCTGTGTCTTTCCTAGATTTTCTATATAATACCCTGTAGAAGGTTTGAATATTAAATATTCATGGTGAGTTATTGTCAGCTAGGGTGGTTGCAAACGTCAGAAACGTTAGAGTAGTCGTTAGTAGCGCTCTTGTCCAGGTACAGGGTGGGATGCGACGTTTCTTCTTCTTTTGTCGTTCTGATGGTTGTTGTTGGGGTATTTGGCGTTTACGATTGTCCACTGCAGAATTTCGATCCTCGTTAGCTCTACGCAGAACTTTACCATTGTGTGTAGATCCGACACTAGTATTCGTGCTCGAAACTCTTGGGTTGTTTAATGATTGATTGCTACCAGTATTTGCATTGGAATCGTGAAATGTCGTGTCGTTTGTAGGTATTTCGACTGGTAGAGGACAGATGTTTACTATCGATACATCTTTCAGTTTGTCTCCGTCGTGCCTTACTGTGACTATCCGTAACTTGTTGTCTGGGCCAGGTTTGAGTTTGTGAATACGTGAAAAGCCCATTTTGAAGGTGGTAAATTGGACTGCTTGAGAAGGAGGAGTTGGTCTGGTGTATGGTTGTCAGATTCCTTAGTCCATTTTGATTTACGCTGGAGTGTGTGCAAATATTCCGTGGACCATCTTTGTCAAAACGTCTGATATAATGCGGTCAGCTTCTTCCAACGATCATGTAGAGTTGTGTTTATCAGATCGGGTTCTGGCACGGCAAAAAGAGACCTACCGATTAGAAAGTGTCCCGGAGAGAGTGCTTGATAATCTCTGGGGTCACTAGAGAGTGGTGTTATGGGTCTGGAGTTACGACAGGCTTCGATCTGAATGAGCACTGTATTGAACTCTCCGAAGGCCGGTGATATCTAGTTTCCATCGAAGATTCATTTAATGTGATGTTTAACAGATTTGACACCTGCTTTCCAGAGGTCTGCAAAGTGAGGCGTGGCAACTGGGATGAACGTAATGTCGATCACATCTCTAGCGAAATTTCGAGAAACGTCTTCTGATGATCTAAATATGGCATGTTTTATGTCATCATCCAACACTTTGCTTGCACCAACAAAGTAAGTTCCATTGTCACTGTAGATCTCTCGGCAAAGTCCTCTTCTGCTTATAAACCTTTTGAAGGCTGCTAGAAAAGCCTCTGTGGTAAGATCACTCACCAGCTCGAGATGTATAGCCTTTGTAACCATGCATACAAACACTGCAATGTATCCTTTAATAGTTTTAATGCCACGGCCTTTAGCCATTCTATGGTAGAGAGGACCGGCGTAATCGACGCCGCAGTACGTGAATGCACTGGCTGGGTTTATGCAAACTGCTGGAAGATCACTCATGATTTGGATATTGTTTCTGCTGGCGTTCCTTTGGCATATGAGGCATCTATGGACTTCGTGCCAAATGACTTTTTGGTCGTCAATTATCCAATACTTCATTCTTAAATAATTTCGCACCATGCACGGTTATTTTATGTGCGTTTCGTATGATCAAGTACGTCACATGGTGTCTTGGCGATAGTATTGGATATTTTGCTTCTTCCGAAATGTCAGCATTATGGAGTCTGCCTACCCGTAGAATTTCCTCAGAGTGGAGAAAGGGTGACAGGTTACGAAGCCTATTCCTTGGACTTTGCAATTCTGCGATCTCTTTGGAAAATTCAGTTTGTTGAATGATTTTCACTATTTTCATTTCTGCGTTTTTTTATTTCACTTGGATTCAGTAAACCATTCGATCTGTGTCCTTTCATCTTTTTAAGATTGTTTTTGAATCTCATGCAAAACGCAAAAATCCTCAGAAGTTTACCATAGTTTGAATAGCGCCCCAAGATGGTTGTATCTTTAGTTAAAGTAGTTGAGCCCCTGAGAACGTTATGTTTGGTTGGCTCGTTAAGGAACGGTGGGCCATTCCACCACAGTTGAAAGTTAAGAACCTGCTGGGGCAACAGATCTCTGGAGGCATAATCAGCTGGATTCTCTTCACCTCTTACTCTCTGCCAGCACCATCTATCATTGCTCAATTGTTGGATTGCAGTTACTCTATTGGCAACATATTTTTCCATATTAACTTTATTCGGTCGAGCGTTATTGTAGAATCTAACCATGCGTAAATTTTGACATCTTGGATGTTCAGTGATAAGTTTTCTTGTTTCAAGAGGTTAGCCAGCAGAACAGCAGAGTTGATCTATCTATCTATCTATCTATCCATCCATCTATCTATCTATCTATCTATCTATCTATCTATCTATCTATCTATCTATCTATCTATCTATCTATCTATCATTGCTCAATTGTTGGATTGCAGTTACTCTATTGGCAACATATTTTTCCATATTAACTTTATTCGGTCGAGCGTTATTGTAGAATCTAACCATGCGTACATTTTGACATCTTGGATGTTCAGTAATGAGTTTACTTGTTTCAAGAGGTTAGCCAGCAGAACAGCAGAGTTGAGTTCAAGTTGTGGAGGTGTCAGTTTGGCTTTAAGAGAAGTCACCTTTGTTTTTGCGCAAAGAAGTGTTACGATTATTGTTCCTTCAGTGGAGATGCACTTTGAATAGACCACTGCTGCGTAAGCTTTATCGGATGCATTGCGGAAACCATGAAGTTCAACTCAAACGTCTGGGTTGTACTGATTCCACCGTGGAATACGGATGTCTTCGAGCACATTGATTTCTGCCTTAAACTGATCCCAAGCGTTGATTATGTTGCTAGATGGGAAGCTGTTCCCATCTGTATCTTCTTTCCTTACTTCCTGCATTATAAGTTTCGCCTTAATCAAGACTGAAGCCAATCACTGAAGTAGGTCAAATATAGTTGCTTTTTTCAACAGAAGCTGACGTTTTGTTAGAGACATGATTTCAAAAACTGGAAACTTGAATCAAAACTCATCTTTTGATCGCTGCCATGTCAGACCTAGAGCATTGATGGAAGCATCTTCTGTAATTTCTAGAAGTCCTGTTGCTGCTGCTTGTTCTGGGATATTATCAAGCAGTCTTCGATCGTTTCTGAGCCACTTTCGTAAATTGAAGCCTCCTTCCAGGAGGATTGCTACAATATCAGCTTACAAAGCTGTTGCTTCTTCTTTAGTAATTGCGCCAGTCATGAGGTCATCAACATAAAAATCTGAAGTAAAGATTTTTGATCCTAAAGGATGATTATGTTTCTCGTCTCTTGAAAGCTGCACAAGCGATCAAACAGCAAGATAAGTCGCAGATGCTGTGCCATTAGTCACAGTACTTTAGTTGTATTCTTCGATCGGACCATTTGTATTGCGTCACCATGAAATCCTTCTCGTCATCAAAAATAAAATCGTAGGACACGCAAACATAGTTTTCAATTCTAACAACACTCTCTTAAATCGGAGCAAAATATCCAAATTTCTTACGCTTTACTACGCAGAAAAAAGGAACCTTGTAATGCTAGAACACCAGATGACAACCGAAGTGAAGGGAACTCAAACAAAAACCGAATTTTATCAAGCCGTGTATAATCGCTTGACACTTATATTAAATAAACTATGTTCTACAAACCATTAGGAGCTTGAATCTCTCAACACAAATGTTCATTACTACACAGAAAATACACTAGATATACTTCTAAGAGGCCTCAGAGGTGACTTATCAAGCCTGCTAAGCATCCGTCAACCAGCAGACTTACCACAAGCACTATATCTGTGCTTAAAAATGCAAAATGTAGATTATTGCGTCCACCATGCTTACATCATACATGGCACCTTGCGTTAATCTTCCCATGAGACAGCTCCTTGGATTTCCTCTAAGAGGAACCATGCCGCACTTTCCACGTCTTGATCCAGTCCCCAAAAAGCAACTTTACCCGGAATTGTCTAATCACTTAAAACTCCCTCAGCCATCACGATGGCTGCACATTTTTCAACAGTTCTAACAATCAAAACAGCTTGATAATTTTTGACCACTCCCTCTCAAGCCAATACCGAGGCTTGAGCCGTTGAATGTAGGTCCATCTATAAGATTCCTAGGAGGTCCCTATTAGAAACGTCTACAAAACCCACAATTCTACGCGCAGAAACGACCTACCAGGCAAAACAATCATTATCTTGGCAATTCAGCTTTTGTTTCACATGAGCCGTCAAATCATGATCCAGAATGGCAGGATCTGATCGAGTATTTGGCGGACGGTGAAACAGTTTGCTTCCTAGGAGAACTAAAACAGTTCAAAGAATGGGTCACTGACGACCAGACTAATCATATCAATGAAAACTCCGGTAACGAGCAAATTGCTGTTATTTATTTTTCAGATTAAAGCACTCTTCACTCCATTACGTTGAATTTTTATTCAGGAGTGAGAAGCCCCTCAAATTTTTAATTGATACGGGATCGAATAAAAACTATACTCAACCTAGGCACATAAAAAACACTCTTCCTAATGACAAACCTTTTAATGTTTATTCAGTTATAAATCACACATCATTCATGTATACAAATGTATGGTCCGAAAATACAAAAAAATTAATTTAACATACCTACTAGTCTTATACTATTCAACTGAATAGTTGAAAATGATACTTTAAAAGCATTGAATGTCATAATCTACACGAAGAAAAACCATATGACAATTTTTTTCACTTGTACCATACCTCTAAAAAAACAAGGATCAGCTGCTGTTCAAAATACTGATCTAAGAATCATGTGACCAAAAAATAGATGACGCAACTTTCCAGAGTCCTTTGTCAACACCATTATTTAATTCCAGAACCTGATGAAAAGCTCACTTTCACCATTAATTTAGAGGAGAAATCCGAACATCCACAGAAAATACTGTGTACTCTAAATCATACCCATATCTCCTGGCAATGAAATCACAAATCGGAAAAGGCATAAATAAGCTTCTACAGGATGGTATCACGTTGCCATCCAAAACTCCATATAACTCCCCTGTGTGGGTATAGCAAAAAAAATGGACGTATCAGTCCAAAAAAGTATCACCTCGTGATTGAATATAGGAAACTAGTCAGTTCAAAACTAGAAACTAGTTCAGTCACCATTCCGGATAAATATCCTATCCCGGAAATCAATGAAATTTCCACCAATCTTGTTATAAATACATACCTTTCGATATAAGATCTTAATAAAGGCTTCTATCAAATTTACCTCAAGCAAAACGATATTGAAAAGAGGCCTTCTCCGTTAACAACAGAAAATTTGAATTCAGCCGGCTACAATATCGTGTTAAAAATAACCATTACACCTTCTTCGAGCTGTTATGTTAAGGAAACACAAAGACACACGTTGTGATGATTGAGAGAATTTCGAAACCAAAAAAAGGTCCTAACACCGCGCTGAGACTAGCCGATGGTCCTACATTGATCTCGTTTTGCCGATTCGCAAAGTTTACGCGAGTAGAGAGTGTATCGCGATAACCAAACGTACGCTCCACGTAAACGCGACTATAAAACAATAGTAACCGGAATTAATCATATTCCAAAGTACGCGCGTGTTGCTGATTTGGCCCCCGAGTAGCCTTGAATTAATAAAAAGAGGCAAAAAGGACGTCGTGGGAATCGACAGCCGAACAGCGCAAAAGCGGTCACAGAATCAACCGAATCCAGTAATCAGGATCGGAGAATCTTTCGAAGAAATTAAACGCAGGAGCAACGATTCGAACAAAAATGAGTAGGAGCGGATTTATGTTACTGTAAGTTAGCAAGAATTTACATATTGTAAAATTACGCCAAACTAAAAAAAATTAGAAAGATTAATTTGTAAAAAGGAAAATTTTTAATTGTTCAATAATTTCTTCCAAATCGAGATTCTATTTAATACTTTAATTCATGTTGTTATTTTATAATAAATTTACCTTTTTATCATTCATTATTATAAATTTGTCTTATCGTCAATCATCAATCAATCATTCATATTCACATTTATTGGGACGGGAGTGCCTGCAATCGTGTGTGTGTGTAAATTAGTGCCGAATATTTAAAGTGATCTTTTAATTAAATAGTGCAACATGGCAAACCCCAACAATTTGATTCACCCGACGCGATTAAACCTTGATTCTCTTGCCGATGTTGTGTCTAGCATCGATCTTCCTGGCACCAGAAATGCCACCAATAACCCGTCGAATAATGTGCCGAATAATGAACTATTAGAAACCATTTCACGAGTAGTCACTGAAACTCTCCAAACTCAGGGGAGACAAATTTTTTGTTTACTAATAAACCCAGCTTCAGACACCAATAATGATGTTGATGTACTAATCAACGTCGGTACTAATAGCGAATTGTCAGAAATGGACAAAATAGCCGACGTTGTAAAGAGCCTGAGAACATTCTTTGCGGAACCAGATGAATTTAACTCTTGGCGCAAAAGCGTCGACAGAATTCTTCAAATTTATGACCACCTAAAAGGTACGCCGAAATATTATGGGATTCTATCAGTTATTAGAAACAAAATCATAGGACATGCTGACATAGCGTTAGAGTCCTATAATACTGACAGTCGTTTTACTTTGCGGATACAAATAGTTTATAAAATAGTTGAAGTATAATGAGCTTAATCCATCAATAAGCCTAATCGTGGTCGTGCTGTCTGGTGACGGATAGTAAATGACAGCACCTGAAGAGGATTCCGTCCGTCACCCCGAAACCACACTACCCATTTAATTGTATGATTGATGTTACAAAGATAAATAATGATGAAAATATTGCAGATATTTTTACAAAAACATTAAGCCGAAAAAGATTTGAAAAACTTCGGAGTATGTTAAATTTAAAGTAAATGCACCGAAATAATGTAAAATAAATTGAATGTAGATTATCTTGACAATAGAAATGTAAGGAGGCGTGTTGAGATATATACATTTATATTGTACGATATGTTTATACTGCGCATGAACGCCTACATGTATGTATGTAATAGAGAGAGAGAGAAAGAGTGAGCGCTTGTGCGCCACGCTAAGTGAGGAGCGTAAGAGCATTGTAAGACGCCGTGAGAGACACACGCGGTACTTTAGTATGTAATTTTATAGGCAATGAAGCCTTCATTTATTTTCTACTTCTCTTTCTGGGCGGTTTGTTTTTGGGTCGTCGCGAATCCTGTTCCCATTTCCGGATTCATAGACCGGACACTCCCGGCCCAGAAATGGGTGGCGCCATTTTTCGAAAAAACTATTCCCACACCCCTCTTCGCGGGCTTAAGCCGGGTGGGATTGCCAAACTGCGGCCAAGATCGGCTTCGGTGTCGTAGCATGCGTTGCGCGAATTACAGGTGTAACATTTGGTGCCGTTAATAAAAAAATAACTTTGGAAATTGGGTACGGCATCTTTCGAACGGCGAATACGTTCGATAGGTTCAGTGAATGTTTATGGTAAAAAAACGTGCACGTGTATCAAATCGCTGGAGTGTAAGATCGCGTGAGTGTGCTGATTGCGGGTGTGAAATAGTGCAGAGGAACTACTATAAATAATGAAGATATAATAGAGAAGGATGTGATCTTCCCGTATAGTTGTGTTTTTACTCTTTCTCCTTGAGCTGTCCCTTCCCTTATTAAATTCAACAGGGCGGAGTTCAACAAAGCCCTGGTTCACCGCCTTAATAAGGATGAACTGGCGTATGAACTTGAAGTTCGCAACATGCCTATGGATACTGCCGAAGCCATGTGGAAGGAACTCCGGTATACGTTGCGAACGGAGGCATCACTGGAAACGTCCCTATGCGCCCTCAACTACCCGTTCACGGACGAACAAGACCTGGAGGCTGTCACGACAAAGGTGAAGGAAGTAGAGACTATGCGGTTGATTTCAGGGGAGACCTTAAATCCCCCGAATTTCTTAAGACTCAGGTCAAGTCGGATCTCGGCCTGCGGTGAATCCGCAAGATGCTCCGGGAAAAAGGTGCAGAGGATCTCGCTACCGAAGCACTGCGACAGCGCCTGGTGCAGGCTATGGACAAGATTGTAGTAGCACCTGAAGAGGGAAAAGAAGGAAACGATTCCGTATCGACAGCTGAAAATTCGGAGGACGAAAAACGGTCAAGAAGAGAAGTGTTGAAGATGCCAACCTTTTCGACACCCAAGACCCTCCGGCTGCTGCAACAAAATCTTTGACGTAACCAAATGGGGCATTAAATTTTCAGGTGAGGCCTCCGGTTCTGTTAGCGCCTTCTTGGAAAGGGTAGAAGAGCTCCGGGAAGCTCGGGGAATGTCGAAGTCTCACTTGTTTTGCTCGCCCATCGACCTGTTTGAGGGCAAGCCGCTAATCTGAGCATGTCATCAAGACTGACGCACTGCCCATCATCCGGTGTCTCCTTCAGTTCAAAAGCACATCGGCTGTGAGCTTAAGCTGGGCGTAATAGAGCCCTTGTCTAGTGCTTGGTCGTCGCCGATTCTCCTAGTGAAGAAGAAAGATGGAAGCAATCGCTTCTACGTCAATTTCCAAAAATTTAACAAGGTGTCGGAACGAGATGCGTCCCCACTTCCCTATGCAGCAGCCACCCTGGAAAAGTTGCGTGATGCGAGGTATTTTTCGTCATTGGGTATTAAGTCGGCGTATTGGCAGCTACCCATGGCGAAAGCTTCACGCCAATACACAGCGTTCAAGGTACCAGGACGGGAGCTGTTACAATTTAATAGAATGCCATTTGGGTTGCAAAATGTACCTGTTACATTGCAACGACTGATTGACAGAGCCTCGGGACCTGATCTCAAGCTCTACATATTCGCGTACCTGGACGACATAGTGGCTGTCACCCAACACTTCCGGAAGTACGCGAAGATGCTTTTAGAAGTATTCTGCAGGCTATGGGAAGCGGAGTTGCGTATCTTAAAGGAAAAATGCGAATTCTGTCGACGCCAACTTAAGTATATGGGCTACGTTGTGGACGAAAAGAGACTGAATGTAGATCCGGATAAAGTGGAGTGTCTTTTTCAAATTCCTCGTCCTACTAGTGTGAAACGAGTTTGGCAGTTTTTATAAATGGTGTCTTGGTACCGGCGGCTCATTATGGACACCCTTGACTGCCCTCCTGAAGGAAAACAAGCAGTTCGATTGGACGCAGGAATGCGAACAAGCTTTCGTTCAGGCCAAGGTACGCTTATCTAAAGCACCCATTCTGACTTGTCCGGACTATAGCTTTCCGTTCAGCATCCAAACGGATGCGTCAAATCTGGGGCTAGGCGCGGTGCTTAGCCAAACTCACCCTGATGGTAAGAAAGTTATCTGCTATTTAAGCCGGCCATCAAGCAGGATGGAAAAGAATTATTCCACCACCGAAAAAGAGTGTCTGGCGATTCTGCAGGCAGTGAAAAAACTGTGCCCTTACGTGGAAAGTACGCATTTCACCGTTGTGACCGACCAACATTCGCTCGTGTGGCTGAAGAGTTTGAAGGACCCAACAGGACGCCTGGCAAGAATGGCAGTTCGACTATGACATTCTACACCGGAAACGCAAAAAAAAAATCTGGTGCCCGATGCGCTGTCTTGTTTGGTCCCATAGGTAGCCTCGATAGAAGTGGGAGAAGGAATGTGGGACCAGCGGATGAAGAAAAAGGTGACAAAAAAACTCAGCTGAGTACGCAGACTGGAGGCTGGAAGAGGACGAACTCTGCGGAGCAGGGCACTTATGCAAGGCAACGATGACCTAAAGACGGGGCATATGTGTGTGAAATGGACACTGGATCGTGTGGCGCAGTGTTTTTACTGGGCAGGGATGAGAACAGACATTTCAAAATACGTCGGTAAGTGCAAAGTATGCAAGGTAGTTAAGGTCGTGTGCCGAGCACCTCGAGGTGCAGGCCAAACACCCATAGGAGGTACTCTGTGTTGATTTGTGTGTTTCTAAGTGGCTGTCAATCACCGCAGGTGTCAATATCATTCAATAACATAAACTATCCGAAATCATAATTTCATTATGACTCATAAATTCCACTAATTGTTTACACAGCTGCATCCATTATGATTCATAACTTCTACTGAATATTTAAACAGATGCATCCTCTCATTGTTTATGCTGACATAGCTTTCGTATCCAATTTCATTAAATGCTGATCATCTTATCTTTTATTTCCTACAGACAAAATTGCAACTAAGCAATTTTGTGGTCTTTGTCTTCAACCATATAATTATGTATTGATCATCTAGATCAACTTAGTTATTTTTCAGTTGTTTAACAGATCACAAGTGAACCAGTTGTCAGTCATCAATAGTTATTATTAATTAGACAAGTCAGTTGTCCCCAGTTAAAGTGGAATAAATTTTTCATAATAAATATTAAATACAGTCGAATCTATATATGCAGACTAATTCTACACAAACTGCAAGGTCCTGCGAGAGCAGCCGTTCAAAAAATTACCAATCTCAATTGGGCTACGGTTAAAACTTTTCTCATCTTTACTTTTGGCATAAACTATAGCTATGATAGTATTGTCTTCAACATCCATAGAATAAATAATCATAATAAAAATATTGATGACATAGACAATTCATTAAGTAACCTACTAAATAAATTAAACACAAAATACATTCAGGATCCTCAAAAAGATTTACATACAGAACTTTCACCTATTAGAAACGAGAATCTTGTTCTAAATAAATTTAAATCTACTTTACCAGAATATAAATCATATCTATTAGAAACGACAAAGTGCAGCACATTAAGTGAAGCTCACAAAATACTAACGGAAATGAAATAAACATACGATGATAAAGAGCATTTTGTCGTTAAACATTATAAATGATACCAACGTAATAAAAATAATTATGTAGGAAAAAATATTGAACACAAACAGTACAATCACAAATATAATAATAATCCCAATCAAAACAACACTTTTAAACGTCGGTATAACAATATTCGATATAACAATAATTCTAACTACAATATTAGAAACTTGAATAATAACCGATATTCAAATGATAGTAACAACTATAAACAAGAATATAATTGTTCAGAGCCAATGAAAATAGAAAATTCAGATAGGTTCAGACAACGATTTAACAACCAAAACCAAAAACCAGAAGCGATGAATATAAATTTTCATCAAATTGCCTCGGCAGAAGTCATTTACCAATAATAAATATTACAATTAATAACGAAATTATTCCTGCCTTAATCGACACTGGTGGATCCGTCTCTAGTAAAGACAAAAACTGTTTTCCTGAGATTAAATAAACCAATAAGAATTGAGGGACTAGGTAGAGAATATCAAATAACTGAAAAAAATGAAACCTAATATGCCTATTGAATTTGAGTTACCGGAAAACCATAAAATACTTTGGCCTATAATGAACTTTCAAAATAAAAATTCCAAAGCTTTAATTGGACAAAATTTGTTACATCCGCTAAATGCAAAACTTAATCTAGGTGAAGGTAGTATGCAAATAAACGGAAAACGTTAACTCTTTACATATGCCGTTCCTGAAGAAATAAATCTTCAATACAAGCTAGAACCATTAAGTGAAGCCAAGGATAAAATCTTCAAGGGATTAAACCAAGAAGAAGTTTACGCTTTAAGAAACATCATCAGAGAAAATGATGATTTGTTTTATAAAGAAGGAGACAACCTAACATGTACAACACAAACTAAGCATGAAATAATAACTACATCTAACAAACTATTATATTCAAAAATTTATCGATTTCCTCACATTCACGAAAACGAAGTTAATACGCAAATTAACGATATGCTGAAACAAGGCATAATTCAACCTTCAACATCCCCTTACAATGCTCCAATATGGGTTGTGCCGAAAAAAATGGACAACTGTGGTAAAACCAAATGGAGAATCGTAATCGATTATAGGAAACTCAATGAAGAAACCATTGATGATAAATTTCCCATTCCTAATATAGAAGGAATTTTCGACAAACTTGGAAAGTCTCAGTATTCCACAACTTTGGCGAAAGGCTTTCATCAAATTGAAGTCAGCGAACGTGACCGAAATAAAACAGCCTTTTCAACTCCACAAGGACACTATGAGTTCATTCGTATGCCCTTCGGATTGAAAAATGCCCCATCAACATTCCAAAGAATGATGAATGAAGTACTTGTAGAACATATTAATAAAATATGTGTCGTATATATTGACGATTTACTAATTTTTGCAACTTCACTCCAAGAAATGGAGAATAATATTAAAAAAATATTAAATACTTCGAGAAAATTTCAATTGAAAATACAAATTGACAAATGCAATTTCTTTTCAAAACAAACAGAATATCTTGGACATATTCTTTCAACCGAAGGTATTAAACCAAACCCAAATAAAATCGAAGTCATAAAAAATCTAAAAATACCAGACACCACAAAAAAAATTAAATCAGTTTTAGGTATAACCGGATATTACAGAAAATTCATAAAAAACTATGCAAAAATTGCCCTTCTCTCAACTGACAACCTGAAAAAAATAGAAAAATTAATACGGAAGAACTTAAATACAATGCAGCTTTTGAAAAATTAAAAAACATCATAATTAATTACCCAATACTTCACTACCCTGATTTTAAACAAAAATTTGTTCTTACAACCGACGCATCTGATAAAGCCATAGGCGCAGTATTATCCCAAAATGGACATCTTATTTCATATGCAAGTCGAACGCTTAATGAACATGAGCGAAATTACTCAACTATTGAAAAGGAACTTTTATCAATCGTCTGGGCAACAAAATATTTCAGACCATACTTATTCGGAGTAAAATTTGACATAAAAACAGACCATAGACCTTTAGTTTGGCTTAATAATCTAAAGGAACCTAATAGTAAACTTCAACGATGGAAGATCCAACTGAATGAATACAACTTTAACATAGAATAGGTTAAAGGTAAAGACAATAAAGTCGCAGATTTCCCAAGTCGCATAGATGCAGACAATTATCAAATAAATGCATTAACTACAAATATGGAATATGAAAACATAAGTGAAAATGCAACAATTCATTCGGGAGAAGAAGATCAGAAATATCTTATACCTATTAAAGAAGGTATCGTGAATATTTATAAAACCCAAATAATAATTGTCAGAAAAAAACAGAAAGAAATTAGAATGTTAAACAAAAAAAGGCATCGACGAAACTGACTTACATAGCGAAAATTCAATCATTGACATATTATGGAGATACATTTCAGAAAATAATTGTAGATATAATTTGTGACCTAAACGATTCTAAATTGAACAAAGTTCAATTAATAATTACCAGATTGTACTGCAACAATAATAATTTACATTTTTTGAAATGTTGCAATCATAGTAGTAACGATAAGGGAGATCTTATTTAATTCTGAGTCACTATGGCCATTTGACGTCATTCTTATCACTTCGAGGTCATGTGAGGTCATTCTAATTCACTTCAAGGCCATTTGACGTCATTCTTATCACAAGGGGATTCCCTTTCGGCTTTCGATGAGCGATTGTGTGAAGCCTATTTGAAATATCCGGTGTGGGTTTGTCTGGTGATGGCCATTTGACGTTATTATTATCACTTCAAGGTCATTTCGGGTCATTCTAATTCACTTCAAGGCCATTTGACGTCATTCTTTTCACAAGGGGATTCCCTTTTCGCTTTCGACGAGGGATTGGGTGAAGCCTATTTGAAATTTCGAGTGTGGGTTTGTCTGGAGCGTGTAGATAAGAGGAGATTGCCAAGTTGATGTTGATGAATATGTTAGTTTTTTTTTAAAATAGCCTTCCTGATTAGGACGTTTTAGTTAGCTAGCGTGTAAGAATTCTTGAGAACGGGCAGATGATTGTATTCATGGCGCTTCTTGCAAGCGGCTTTTATATTGATCAACATAACAGAACAAATCACGTTGAAGAATTTGTTTTTACTGTGAGAAGAATGACGCTTGTTAGTTTTTTAAACAAAGCCTCCCTCATTAGGAAGCCCTAGCAAATCTTGCTGATGAATATATGTTGCTGATTAGAAAGTTTTAAAATTCGCTTCAAAGCCATTTGAAATGATATGTGTTGGCTGTGATTTGGCAAGCGGCTTTTGATGAGGATTGGGTGATGGTCATTTGAAATGACATGTGTTGGCTGTGATAAGAATGACGCTTGCCAATTTTTTTTTTAAATAACTTTCTTGTAGTTTCTGATTAGAAAATTTTAAAACTCACTTCAAGGCCATTTGAAATGATATGTGTTGGCTGTCCCATGAGTTGATATGATCATATGGAAATACACCTTTTCTGGTTAGCAGTTGAAATTTTTTTACATCTCCATATACTGAACCTACGGTTTTCAAATCTTTTGGAGATAGATTTTTCACTAGTGCATCTAAGCTGCTCTGCATGAATCTGGCAGAGTCTTAGATTCTAGCTCAATTGTTTCAAACTCATCGACTTTAATTCGTTTAGATATTGAAACACACAGTTCCTTATTAAGGGGGTAAAAGATATTTCTCCATCAATGCTATCTAAACTATCTTTTTATAAACAAATGACAATCATAGCCTGAGAGGTTGTCAAATAATATTGGGAAGAATTTTGGTACTCGATAAAATAAGTGACATTCGCTATGAGCGGCGCCTCTATATTTTCCAGTTAAATGACAATGTTCTCGGACTCTATCAATGCCAAGCTCTTTTTTACAAATATGAAAGAAAATCGATTCATTTTGAATCTTTTCTTCTTCCAACGATAGAGCATCCATTGGCTTGGTTTTCTTGATGTGATTCATATAAAACCAATTTACATTATTCACAATGGAATTAAAGAAGTTTTTGGGTGAATCTGGGCCTTTATATAATCTGAACCTGTCTAATCTTGAATCGAATGTAGGCTTGATAAAATAGGAGAAAGCAAAAGCGATATGTTCTTGGATCGTTGAGGTTGATGAAAGCGCCGGATCGTGTGCACATGTATCGAGACCCTGAAGGCAATCGAAATCTGCATAGATGACAAAAGGTGCATCGAGTTGTCGTCCATAGCTATTGTACTTTAACCTTGCCTTTTCTGGTTCTACCATTTTCGTAACTACTTTGCTCCAGTCGTTTTATGCATTTCAAGGATTTTACTCGAAATAAAATATTGGAGAAATTTATTGCAAACATAGATAGCACCATTGTGTAGCATTTGTTGACTGCGAATCAATCTTTGAAGAAAAAGAAAAGAAAATTTACATTAGCACACACAAACAGACAGATACAACTACCATTTCACTATTTCATTAACGTATACACACATCATTTCATCAGTACATACTTGAAATATGTAGTTATAATCCAATTATAATGATAATCCTCGTCGGTTTGCAACAGGAGTGGATTGATGTGATGCAATTTTTCTTTTTTTGTAATATGATATGGACCGATCACTTTTTTTAACTCCGCATTGTAGTGATGGTTTTGATTGATACTAATTGTTTGCTTTAATTCCTCAAATTTTACTATATCTTGCACCTGTAGCGGAATTTCTGGACCCAAAAAATTCAGCACTATACCATTTTGAAGAAGTATAACGCTGTCAGGAATGTAATCAATTCGGTATGATGAATGTAGATTTAGGGAGTGAAATATTATATTAAATTATTTTATTATGTAATTAAATTATGGATATATTAAAAGTTTAGAATCAAATCGAAACAATGAAATGTGACTATTCAACGTGAAAACTCATCTCGTTCACTTGCGCGTCGGACAGTGGTTCGTGAGAGACTGCCCTTTCCACACGGTCATCCTACTCGTCATCGGTCTTCGATGATTCATTACACCCGGGCTTCATATAATCCGCTGACGTTGATGTGCGATTAGGACCTTCTCCGGGTCTTCGTTTCTCGAACTCATAACGCTCGTTCCGTTTAATTTTAGTAACTACGTAGGGTCCCAAAAATTTAACGCGTAGCTTCAATCCGGTGCCAAACTGCGTTCTTTTCATGGCGACGCGATCACCAACTGCATACATAGTAGCTTCTTTTCGTCCACGGTTAAACGAACGCTGTTGTTCCTCTTGAATCTCGAGAATTTTCTGCCTGGCGTGCGATCGAAGTTCATCTCGCTACATTTCGAATTGTTCTAGTTGTTCCTGTGTAATTGCCTCGAGTATCCGGGGATCTGCTTTGTTTTTCATCTTTACTCCTAGCAACAACTCAGTCAGTGTAGTATTGACGCTGCGCTGATATGTAGGATTTAAGGCTCTCTGTACACTTTGCACAAATCGAAACCACTTCGAGGGGTCGTCGATGGCTAATTTCGTTAAGACTGCTATGATTGTTTTATGTAATCTTTCTACCTGCCCATTTCCTATAGGCACTCCAGTCGTGATTGTGTGATGGTCTATCTGTCGTTCTTCGCAGTATTTGACGAACTCGAGTGGGGTAAATGATGATCCTCGATCGATAATCATCCTCCGTGGATCGCCGAATGTGGTCGCTTGCAGTTCCAACTTTTGCAATACTTCTTTTGCGCCCGTAGACTTTGTTGGGTATATCCAGCAGAACTTAGTAAAACCATCAATGACTGCGAGTAGGTAGTTACAACTATTTCCGGTCGTCATCATTGGTCCCAAGTGATCAATGGGATATGTTTGCAGAGGAAATGCGCTTTTCGGGATTGAGTGTAGAATGCCTTCCTTTTTACCGCGCTTGGCCTTCGCTAGAATACACGGCACACAACTCTGGATACAATTGTTTATTTTTTTGGTTAGGTCGGGAATAAAGTAAACTTGCTTGAGTAGCTCCTCCATTTTTTTGCTTCCGAAATGTCCATTCTCATGCACCCGTCTGATTATTTCCTTTGCCCACTGGAAGGTGCCACAATAACTTCTTTCCCATCAACTAGTTTCATAAGGATACCACCGTGTATTAAATAGTCTTCATAAGTATCATTCTCTAGTATTTTTTTCAATGCTCTTATCATCTCATCCTTATTTTGCTGTTCCCGTATTGTTGCTGTAAGGCTGTCTGTTATGAGCATTACCATATTTCTACTCAGGCCATCGACGTGTTTCATCCTCTCTGAGGATCGATGGATGATTTTGTAATCGAACTCTTCCAAACTCAAAGTCCAATCGACTACTCTCCAGGGAACTTCTGGTTTGTTTACCGTTCGCGTAAAGGCTGCACAATCTGATACGATTTTGAATCGTTTGCCAAGTAAACACCGACGAAACCTTTTTAATGCGTTGACAATTGCTTAAACTTCTAATTCGTACGAATGGTAGTTTTTCTCGGCTGCATTAGTTGACTTACTCATTGTTTATTGTTTATTGTTTCAATAACTACTAAACAGAGTGATCCAATTACATAGTAGCAAATAAACAGCAGTAAAATTAATGAATAAAATAAATCTAAAAAATTAAATTAATAATTGAAATAGTAAAATAGGATAAACATAAGAATATAAATCGAAAGTAATAATTAAGAGGAAAAAATAAATTTTCTTATCTTAAGCTTATATGTCGCAAAAGAATGACCGAAGGAGCCAAACTGCATACGATCATGATTTCGTTGTAAACGGATCAGGGGAGAATTATAATATAAGTTAGAGGAGGTGTTAGGAGGAGCAAAAATCGTAGGGTGTCTACAGGGGCGAGAAGAGTGACGGAAGTGAAGCTCGTTGCAGATAGGACTGTCAAGAATATACAGAAAAAGCTTACAAAGGAGAGACTCGTCCAAGTATAGTCTACGTTGTTGTAGAGTGACTAGCTTGAATTTTTTGAGACGATCATTGTAAGGAGCGTAAGGAATGTTGAATTTATAAAACAGAGTACGAGTAAACTTGCGCTGGATAGATTCAATCATGTCGATGTCACATTTGCTGTGTGGGCTCCAGATAGGCGAACAGTATTCGATTAAATTGCGTACCAACGAGTTGAATAGTTTTATACTTGTTTCGGGGCGCCGAAACGCAGTGGAGTTTCTTAGCAAGAGTCCACTAAGCTTAGACGCTTTAATCCCAATATTGGTAATATGATGGTTGAATTTTAATTTGCAATCGAATATGACACCTAGATGACAGAAACGATCGACATCATTGAGGGAACAACGGTTTAAGGAGTAAGTAAAAACAAAAGGATTAATTTTAAGAGAAAAGGTGAGCTTATGGCATTTATCAATATTAATTGTTAAACTATTGAGGTTGCACCACGATTGAAATGCACAAAGATCCTGGTCAAGTGTCCGGCAATCGATGATAGAGTTGATTGTCCTAAAGACTTTAAAGTCATCAGCGTACAGGAGGCAGGGAGACTGAATGAATTGAGGTAAATCATTAACGAAGAGTAAAAAAAGAAGAGGACCCAATATGGAACCTTGGGGAACACCTGATGAAGGGTAGAAAGGGTCGGAGACATGACTACAAAAGGAGACAATGCATTCACGATTTGCCAAATAGGAAGAAAACCATTTGAGTAAAGCCCCCCAAAAGCCATAGATCGATAGTTTATGCAGTAAAATGTTATGGTCAACACGGTCAAAAGCTTTCGAAAGATCCGTGTAGATACAATCAATTTGTTCGCTATTACCTAAAGACTTAGCCGCAAAGTTTGTAAATTCCAAGAGGTTGGTTAGCGTAGAGCGACCACTAACAAAACCATGTTGAGCGTTAGTAATAACAGGCCTGATGGAAGCAATGATAGAATTATAAACGAATCGCTCAAGCAGTTTTGAAAAGCAAGATAGCATGGCTATGGGGCGATAATTACAGACAAAGGAAGGATTACCAGATTTGTGGATAGGAATTGTGTGGGAAAGTTTCCAGGGAGCAGGGAAAATACCCTCGGAAGCACTTTTGTTGAATATTAAAGACAATGGCAGGCTGAGGGAAGATGAAAGGCAAATCACAAACAAGTTAGGAATTCCGTCTGGACCAGGACTAACATTAGGATCAATTCCTCTGATAAGAATCTCTAATTCAGATTGAGAAATAGATAAGTTAGACGGTATTAAGCAAGAAGGAGTGAAAAAGGAATACAATAGGGGACTAGGCGTGGGGGAGGAAAAGACAGAAGAGAAGAAGTCACAAAATAAGTTAGCCATCTCCTGTGGAGAGTGAGCAAGGAGGCCGTTGTGAGTCAACTCCGTAGGTACAGAAGACGACTTACGGAGAGATCGAACATAGGACCAGAACATCTTAGTTTCATCCCTGGTGACAGAGTCTTCAAGGCGTTGAAGGTACTCATTCAAAGAAGAGCGAATGAGTAGTTTTACCTCAGATCTGCTCTGTGAGTATTTAATTCGATCTGAAGTGAGTTGAGTTTTTTGCCACTTCCTACGCAAGGTGTTTTTGGTACGCAATGCAGAGTCAATTGCGGATGAAAACCAAGGGGGAGTATATGGTTTCACTTTGCGTGTTAGGGGAACATAGCGATAGATGAGGTCGTTAAGGACGCAGATTCACAATCCAACGATTCACAATCCAACCCATGAAAGCTCAGGTTCCAGTCATAAGAAATGAGGGCGGACTCGATGGCTATGTAGTTGGCTCTTCTAAAGTTCGGTTTCAGTAAGACTGGCGTACTCTTGGGTTTGTCCAATTTAAAGAGGATATCTAATAAGAGAGGAGGGTGATGAGGATCAACCTTAGTGTAGGGGTGGAGGCATTTAACGAGTGACAACCAGTTTTTTGGTAAAGACGAAAGGACAAGGTCTAAGATTTTGTTATTACTATTAGTTACTGTATTATATTGAAAAAAAGATACTGAAGCTAAGAAGGAAGACATGGCTGTCAGATGTGGACTAGGTAAAGAAGCAAAAGGAGAGAATGAGTTGAAGTCCCAGGCGATAGAAGGAAGGTTAAAATCGCCGAGGAGGATGAAGTGAGAAGAAGAAGGGCAAGAGTTAATGAAAGCGGAGAGGTCATTTAGCCAATTATCAAGTATGGCAACAGGGCAGTTGCAGGGAATATAAACACACCCAACAAAAAGGGGACCAAATTGAGTCCTGATCTTTATAAGTATCCATTCGATAATGGAAGTAAGGGAAACCGGGGAGAAAGTGATACAGAGGGAAGCATTCAAGGAAGACTTGGTTGCGATAAGAACTCCACCGCCGTCACTTTTCAAGGCAGAGTGAGGATCGCGATCACGTCGGAAAACTTGATGACAAGCAAAAAGTTCCTTATCATAGATGCCAGCATTGAGCCAAGTTTCGGACAAACAGACGACATCGTGATTAGCAGAGGAGGAGGATAGATAGAACTCATGCAGCTTAGTCCTAAGGCCGCGACAATTTTGATAATAAAAGGAAAAAGAAGAAACGCCACGTAGAAGTGGTGTGGTTATTACAGCTTAGGTCTGCGTGTTCGAGGCTGACGAAAATCCTGCGAACGTCGACTAGTGAAGGCTTTGACCAGTGTAACGCTTGGCCAGAAATCAGATTGAAGTAGCAAGTTAAGTTCAGGAGGCACTGTGAGTTTGAACGAGGCGATAAATTTGTTCGGAATGTTATCCCTCGTCAGTTTTCTACAATGTATGAAGGAAGGAGAATATCCAAGTTTTACATTGATGTAACTGAGCACATCGTCCGTTGAAGTAGTCCTTGCTTGCATCAGCGTGAAGCTCCGTTTCGCTGTTTTCGTTAAACATTCTCAGTACCGGCTCTTTCGTCAAAATATCTTTTAGATGTTGAAATAGGACTTCTTTGTAACCAAAGTTAAACTTAACATCTTTTTTCAATAAAGACGTAAGAGATGCTGAATTTTCGGCATATCCCTCATTGAACTTGCGGAAGTATCCAGTCAAGCCTAAGAAACTCTGCAGTTGCTTGATATTCGTTGGGGTTGGAAAGTTGACTACGGCTTGCAACTTACGCGGCGATGGTTTAAGTATTGAATCTTCGATGACGTGTCCGAAGTATTCTACACGTGAGTTAATAAATTGACACTTACTCCAGTTAATATCCAGTCCACTTGCAGCAGCCACCTCTAAAACATTGTGCAATTTTGCGAGTGGTGTGGTTTCATCAGATGCTGGAATGATTAGGTCATCTACATAATTAACAACAACTTTCTGCCGGATTAAGTCTCAAAAAACGTCTTGAACGTATCGCAGAAAACTTGCAGGGCTATTGCATAAACCAAACAGTGTCTTCAGAAATTCATAGTGGTTGTCGTGGGTTAAAAATGCTGTGTATTTGCGGCTGTTCTTAGCCATCGGCACATGGTAGAATCCGTTGCGAAGGTCAAATGTTGAAAACAATTTTTCTCCCATCAAAGCATCGAGTTGCCCTTCAATATTCGGCATAGGTAAACGATCTTCTACAACAATTCTATTTAGACGACGAAAATCAATACACACTTGCTAATCTCCTCCTCTCTTGTGAACTATTGGGATGACATAAAATGCAGCTTTGTAGGTTCCGCCATTCACGGTAATCGTTGCATCTAATCTTCCGATAGGACGTACTTTAGCTCCACTTCGTACGGTGAAAATTTTTGTCGTATACTTGCAAAGCGGCATATTTTTGCTGTCGTATGACAACTCATTCAAAAGGTTAACTGAATTTCCGGTATCTACTAACGCTTTAATCTTACTTCCACCCATCTCTACCATGGTCGTCATTACATCGGATGATGTAACGCAGTTGGCGCCTGCTCTGGTAGTTCCAGCGTAGGTATAGTTCTTCGATAAATGTCCGAACTTTTGACATTTGAAGCATTTCGGTCCTTTTGCAGCTTCTGGACAGTTTTTTGATTCGTGGCCGGCCACGCCGCAATTGTAGCATCTATTTCGCTTAGGCTCCTTTTCGTTTGTCTTAGTCTTACTAAAGCTTGTCTTTTTACTTACATTCGATGCCCTCTTGATCCGCTCGTATTCTTCCAATCTGAACTTGAGATCGCTTAAACTCCTAACACCTCTTAGCACTAATTTGTCCGCACTAAAGTCTTCCATTGCCTCGATTACGTATCCAATGAGCGCTCTTGTCTCTAGATTGGTTTGGAATGCAATCCGCTGCATGTCGTCCAAGTATTTCTTTAAGGACTCGTCGTTCCTCTTTCGTCGCCTTCTGAGTTGGTCGTGTACGTCACGGCTTTTGACACGAACTTGGAATTCGCCTATTAACCTTTTTTTGAAAAGGCGCCAAGTGATGATGCCGCGTTCGCTTTGTATGAACTTTTTCGCAGCACCTCTTAAGAGCTTCTTGGCATACACGAGCAATTCGTCGTTTCCTCACTTGGCAACTTCACTTAATTCCTCTACTTCTTCGACCCACTGTTTCGATGGCGTCTTCAACATCACGAAATGTCAAACTTCGGAATCTAGTTCGTCGTTGATCGTCGTCTTCACGTTTGTTGTCTTCGCGATCGTCGTCTTCGCGATCGTCGTCTTTACGATCGTCGTCTTTACGATCGTTTCTTTCATGGCTATCCGTGTTTTTTCTTGATGTAAACGATTCATCGTTGTTGTCGTCTTCATCTTCGTTTCGATCCGATTCCGTCTCATTATCAGATTTAGTTGATGAGTCAATTAATTTCATCAGCCGGAGATTCATGACGGCTTTGCTACCGGTTGTTTCTGCGCCACGTTTTGCGGGTTCTCTCTCTATGTCATTCACTATCATACGATCAACGCGACCAAGGTCAATAATGTCTTTTTCGCTACCCGACTCACTCATTTTCGGTATCACGATTTTATTTTCACTTCGAGCACAATGATCATAATAATTGATTTTTAAAACGACGCGCGCAATGTCCACTATTGCGGACTCGGCTAATATCTGTTGGACACATAGCGGAAATTATGCACCATTTAAAACAAAAACTATCGCGGTACATAAATGTTTTGGTAGTGGAATATGATTTGTTCTTCTAAAGGGGTTTAAATCATTTATATTTAATTCGCAGTGAGTGATTTTTATGAGAGCCCATCCACTGTCTTTCTCCGGGAATTTTTCCATTTTTTCCGGGTTTTATTAGCCATATTATTGAAAGCTAGCTTCACTATCGTTTGCATTTTCGTATGAAACGACTTAATGCTTATTGTGCTTTCGCCGTCATCATTACCATTCATTTTTAAGGACTCAGCAAAAAGCTTAATGTTAAATTTAAGTGTTATGCATTTTTCGAGTGCCCTCATCAAATATTTCACTAACGGATCTTCCATCGTCTTGAAAACTCATCCGGATTTAAAAGGTTTTCATCTTTGTTTTCATATATAAGAGTTTCCATTCGCTGGGCAAAACAACTTTTTACCCTTTTCAAATCTTCACTAATGGACTCTGCAGAATTTTTTTTTGTGAACATTAGTTCGCACATGGTAGCTCCAGCGAGCACTATTCACTTCAATACTAGAAAACTCGCAAAACATTTTTAATTCGCGAAATATAATTTACTTCGTGTTACTTCACTGAGAACAGAATTGAGTTTTTTTTTCAAATTCAGTTGCTATATTTCTTTTATATCATATAGAAAACCGCAACCATTTCCGTAGCAAATGAGAAAATGTTTTTCTTTCAATATATGAATGCTTCCTATTAAACCCCCGCAACAAGCTAAAATGCTGAAATTTAAACGAAGTTTCATAAGTGTCTTCGTGGAATAAATCAAAATTGAAACAATCAAGCATTGTTTCAAGGTATTCTCCCAACGCCTCCTGCATATCAATATTATAGGTTAGATGGTCTACGCCAACGCCTGTAAATTAAAAAAAAAATTTAAAGTTTCTTCAAAATTACCTTTTAGTATCACAAAATATTCGTCGGCTACTATGCATTTAATGCAATGAATTCATTGCTGGATATAATTTTTGTATTAGTAAGTCTTTCTTCCCAGAATAAAAACGCCATATTTTATTTTATTTTTGCTTTTTCTTGTTTTTAATTGGGGTTTTTTTCTCTTCCTTTAAATGTTATACTCGAATGTTCAAATGCACACACACACCGAATATAAATTTAACTATAGAACGCACGATGCACAACGCCTAATGTTAATCGACATTAGATTAAAGCAACTTAAGCAAGCTTGTACATCCTCTTATATAGCATTATCGAAAGTTAAAATCATCATGCTTCCATTCTCAAGAATTCTTACACATATCATTTGAAATGACCTTTAAGTGAATTTTAAAACTTTCTCATCAAGAACAACAGGAAGGTTTTAAAAAAAACTCGCTAGCGCCATGTTAAGAATTTATCTAACTTAAGAAATAGTCTAATTAATTTGCTAAGAGTTAACCCAATTGAGATCATTAATTGTCTACTTTAAATAAGCATAAATCTAACGTAATTTTCTGACCTGCTGATTATGCTCTATGATTTTAGATTATTTACCTCTTAAATTGCTTACCTTTCAAATTGGATACTCTTGCTATTGCTCACACTGCTTAGTTCACGCTGTTATCTCATATAGCAGTAAATTGTATCAAACCTGCTGACGCTTACATTGCATACGCTATGCAGTTTTTGATTTGTATAAATTAGCGTAGTGAACTCGAATAAGAGTTAGTTATTATTTGACTTTCAAGGTGTAATTATTTACATTTTTGGTCCGTCTAGCCGGATCGTTTATTTTGTTGCAATTTGTGAATTTTTATAAGCTCCACCAGTATCAAGTGCTTTTATTGCATTTTTGGTGCAGCAAAAACTCCAAGTTCCAACGATATAAAGGAAAACATATCCTAACGAATTCAGAATACATTGTAGGAGCACTTTTTCATATTTGGATTACATTTGTTGGAGTTCCTGCTTGGTTATCAGCTGTCTAAACAATCACCACGTGAGTCGATGGCTACAAGTATCAAGCAGAAGGACAACTTTGAAGGCATCTCTCGAGCAAAGCGAAATTATTACGAGGACAGTAAGGAGCGATACTGTCATGCATATTTTCAAACCAGGATACAGAGACTGAACGAGATTTGGGCATCGTGTACCGAGCTACACCTCGAGATGGTGCAAGACCTGCAGCAAACAGCTGATGCACGAAAGAAGTACATGATTGAGTTCGCGGAAGTTGAGCAGACGTATCTGGATCTAATGACTGAGTTTAAAACAAAACTCAGCTCATTCCAAGTTTCGGAGCTATGATAATTGGCGGGCATTCATTGATTTGTTCAACTCCATGGTTGACAACAATGAATCTCTTACCCCGGTGGAGCGCATGCAGTACCTAAAGACGCATCTGGTTGGAGAAGCAGCCAGATTCATACAACACCTGGAAATTAACCAGAACAACTACAGGACTGCCAAAGAATTGCTCCAGAATCGCTTCGACAACAAGCGTGCTATTGCTTGGACTTATCTAAATAAGTTATACAGTCTTCCAGCATCAAAAGAAGAACGTGACTCTTCTATTAAAACACTGATTGACACCACCTCAGAATTTCTTGCCAACATAGAAAGCATTGGATGTGAGGTCAATCAGCGTGATATATTGGTTATATACACCTTAACTCAAAAATTAGACCAGGAATCTAGACGACCATGGGAGACATCCTTAGGATCGTCAGTTAAGATTCCTACCTTGGCAACATTCACGAAATTCTTAACCAATCGTTTTAGAACTCTGGAAGCTTTATCTGTACCCAAGAAGCAACACAAGGTTGAAGCATTCATTGCAAATGAGCAAGTTGTGTGCAGTTGCTGCCACCAGAACCATTTAATTTTTCAATGTGATAAATTCAAGAGATTTGACAATCAACAGCGAAAGCACTTTGTGCGGAAAGGGAATATGTGTTTCAACTGCCTCCGCAAGGGGCATACAGTTAACAAGTGCTCATCAAAACCGCGATGCCAATCGTGCATCAAAGGCCATCACACATTGTTGCACACAACCCAAAAAAAGGATGGTTATGCGCAGCTGCAGAGCCCACCACGAAAACAACTAGCACATTGCTAGCTAAAGGAAACACTTCAGCTCAAGTGATTTTGTTAGCTACGGCACAAATTAACATGGAAGATGCAACTGGAAGGTTGATAAAACTTCGTGCATTAATAGACCCTGGGTCACAGAGAAGTTTCATAACTGAGGCAGCAGCGCAACTTTTGAGTCTCAAGAGACAATTTGCGAAATTGAATATATGCGGTTTTGGAGCAAGTGCTGCGGTGCAAACTAGAGGTTCAATATCATTATCAATAAAAATAAAAGATGGAACCTTTATTGGTGTGACTGTCTTTGTAATACCAAACATAACAAACAATTGTCCTCCGGTTGAAATCAAGGGAAATCTTCCGCGAGCGTTGCATATCAAAGATTTAGCAGATACATCTTATAGAGCACCTGGGCGCATCGATATTCTGCTTGTAGCAGAAATTTATGGCACTTTAATGCCAGAAGGATCGATTAGTGGTTCACCATGTGGAATCAACACTAAACTCGGATGGGTGTTACTAGGACCCACATCTAACACAAACAGGCAATCGTCACTAACAACATTAGTGGCAATAGACGACAAAACCGACGAGAGTTTGAAGAAATTTTGGGAGAATGAGGAAATACCTTCCAAACCACCTCTCACAGCAGACGAAGAGGCTGTAAATGAATGGTATCAAAAAACCACTAGACGTGATAAATAAGGAATACTGTTCGACTCCCATTCAGAGAAGACACTCGTCCTGGAAAGGAACTGCCAAATTCCAAACAAATAGCACATCTTCAGTTCTCACAATTGGAGAAAAGGTTTGCACGAAATGACAAACTACGGTACTGAGCTTTCATGGACGATTATTTGATGTTGTGTGGCTGGTTATTATATCCCACATCATGCCTTTATTAAAAGGGACAGCACAACTACCAAGCTCAACGCTTCCCAGCAAGTGACGACAGGTAAATCTCTGAATGACAAGCTGCTCTCTGGGCCTTCTGTCCAAAACAATATGGTGGACATACTGATGAAGTGGCGAGTGCATAAGTACGTAGTAGCCGTTGATATCGAAAAAAATGTATCGGCAGGTGATCATAAGTGACCAAGACCAACACTATCAACGTATACTCTGGCAAAAACATCCCTCCAAGCCACTTAACCACTACCAACTTACAACAGTAACGTATGGAATGGCTTGTGCACCTTATCTGGCTATCAGAACGCTTCATCAATTTGCACTTGATGAAAACATCAATTTTCGAAGAGCATGTCAAACTATAATGGACGATTTTTATGTAGACGATGTACTAACTGGAGGAGGGACAATCAAGGAAGTCGAACAGATACAAAAATAACTAATAACGGTACTCAAGAAAGGGGGTTTCAATTTGCGGAAGTGGTCTGCAAATCATGAAATATTACTTGATTCAATCCCACCTGAAAGTCGAGAAACGCATTCACCTTTAAGCATAAACTTGAATAACGACTTCAAAACATTGGGATTACGGTGGCATCCTGCAAAAGATGCATTTTCATTTAAAGTGACGTTGGATGCTCGCCCTAACGTTTCTCTCACAAAACGGCAGCTGCTATCTGACATATCGAAACTATTTGACCCTATTGGATGGTTGCAACCTTTTATCATCCTAGGCAAGGCAAAGATTCAGCAACTATGGCTTAAAAAGACAGGATAGAATGAACCTATACCAGATGATTTATGGATTCAATGGCAACGGTTTCGCACACAATTACCCATAATATAAGATATTTCTATACCCCGATGGATACGCTATGAGAAGGGGGATGTGGTACAGATACACGGATTCTGCTACGCATCAACGGTAGCATACGCAGCAACTATTTATTTTTGGATCAACATGCAGATGGCGGAACATCAACTGCATTAGCCACCTCAAAGTCTAAAATTGCTCCGTTAAAAATAGAGTCCATTCCCAGATTGGAGTTATGTGGAGCCGTATTGCTAAGCAATTTAATGAAATCCATAATGCTGACGCACTGATGGGTAGATGTCCCATGCCTTTATTGGACTGACTCTACTATTGTACTCCATTGGCTACAGAGTCCACCTGCCAGGTGGAAGCCTTTCGTCGCCAATCGTGTTAGTCAAATACAAACAACCTCCAAAATTATATGTGGGGTCATGTGAGGACTGGAAACAATCCTCCTGACATAGCATCGCGAGGAATTATGCCACAAGCCTTATACAATAGTCACATGTGGTGGAATGGACCAAACTGGCTAAGTGAAGAGTTGAGAAACTGACCAAAGACATTGTCCTGCGTTAACACAGCAATGGCACACCTGGAGTTACAAACTAGCAAACCATGCTTGGTAACGCATGTTAGGAAAACCAAGTTGGACTTATCCGAAAATTTCTCATCATTTACAAGATTGATAAGAGTCATCGCCTACTGTAGACGGTTGAAAACCAAATCAAGAAGCTCGTTTCTGACCACTGAAGAACTGCGAGAAGCTCAAAAGGGGTTTGTGTTTCAAACTCAACAGTTGTCTTTTCCCAACGAATTCAAACAACTTAAAGATGGCAAAGGTTTGCCAAAAACAAGCTTTTTAATAAGATTGACTCCATTCATTGATGACGACGGGCTGCTCAAAGTTGGTGAGAGAATACAAAACAGCCAAGTATGTCAAGCCACGAAGCACCCAATCATCTTATCCAGAGGACATCTTGCAAATTTGGTGATAAAACATTATCACCATCTTACTCTGCATGGAGGTCATCAATTAGTTCTCGCTACAATACGCGAAACATTTCGGTTTATCAACGGCCCAACACCAGTAAAGACACATATAAGAAAATGTCTCACGTCTTTCAGAGTTAACACCAGGCCTGGTCATCATCTGATGAGTATGCTGCCCAAGGAAAGAGTTCAGCCAGGAAAACGGTTTGCTGAGACAGGCCTCGATTATGCAGGGCCAATAACTATTAAATGTAGTAGCGGAAGAGGTACTAAAACAACGAAGGCTTATATTACAGTCTTCGTATGTCTATATACAAAAGCCATTCATCTTGAGCTTGCCAGTGACCTATCTGTAAAAACATGCATAGCTGCTATACGGAGGTTCATAGATAAAAGAGGCATGTGCTCTACTATCATGAGTGACAACGGAACAAACTTTGTGGGCACTAACAAAATTCTGCAGAATGTTGCAAAAAGGATGATTTTGGAAGTGCAAGGGACATTAGCTGTAAACAACGTCAATTGGAAATTTATTCCCCCAAGATCACCTCAATTCGGAGGCATCTGGGAGGCAGCTGTTAAATCTACAAAACATCATCTTATTAAGGTCATTGGCGAACATCTATTGAATGTGGAAGAAATGTACACACTTTTGGCTCAAGTCGAAGCTTGTCTGAATTTCAGACCCTTAACACGAATCAGTGACGACCCCAATGATCTTAGTGCCTTAACACCTGGCCACTTTCTTACCGGGAATAACCATTTTGAGCTACCCGACGATGAAAGTGAAAGTAATGTCACCCGAAAGTGGCAGCTAGTGCAAAGGCTTAAACTGCAAATTGGCAAAGATGGAGCTTAGAATACCTAACTAAGCTACAAGAGAGAGCAAAATGGTTCAGTGAGCGCCCTAACATACAGGTTGGTGATCTGGTTCTAATCAAATTAGATAACTCAAGCCAACAAAGTTGCCACTAGGAAGAATAACTGCTGTGCATCCAGGAAGAGATGGTTTGGTTCGAGCCGTAACACTAAAAACCAAAGACAAGGAAACTGACCGTGCAGTCACTGAAATATGTCCACTTCCTAACAATGAACGAATAACGACAGCAACCGACGTATTGCACTCGCAAACCAGAACCAATAACAACAACATAAGCACATCACAACTAGGCAAGCTAACAACCTGTCTTTTGGCTCTTCTTGTTTGCATTAACCCAATAAAGGCAACGTATAAAATAACAAACCCGAAAGGTAGCATCTATATTGAGCATGTAGGAGAAGTTCAATTTGTGAGGGGACAGTTGCGATTGGACATCAATATTCCTATCAAGGAGACCAGCCGATATGATCAATGCTATAGGCATTTATAAAAACAAGTCATTCATATGCGAAGAAAGCCTGAAACTAGACCAGGGGGTCAAATGCATGGAATTAGTCGAGCAATTGAGACAAGATGCAGAGACTACCGTAAATATGGCACGCATATGAACCAAATCGAGGCAACGATGAGGTATGCTGGGAAATATTTTACAAGGAATTTTTGGCTAAACGACGAAGTTTATGCAGACATAAATGATTTGGATGAGAATCAAAAGCGTATAATTGAAACAATACAATACCAAAGAAATTTGCTACTAACTACTACGACCATGATGAATGATACTCGAAATGTCCTCACTACGAAACTAAATCACGTCATCAACAAGGTCAACAGCATCTCTGATTCCATTGCCGAAATGTCGTCATGGTACCGCAGCATTGACGAAAATCACGCTCTCAGGCGCCCGCTACAACATGATATCCTGTGCCTCCAGAATAACTCTCAAGCGTTTTAAGAACCAATGGTTCTTGGTGGCCAGAATGTTAGGAATTGATCTAATTTAAGAAATAGTCTAATTAATTTGCTAAGAGTTAACCCAATTGAGATTATTAATTGTCTACTTTAAATAAGCATAAATCTCACGTAATTTTCTGACCTGCTGATTATGCTCTATGATTTTAGATTATTTACCTCTTAAATTGCTTACCTTTCCAATTGGATACTCTTGCTATTGCTCACACTGCTTAGTTAACGCTGTTATCTCATATAGCAGTAAATTGTATCAAACCTGACGACGCTTACATTGCATACGCTATGCAGTTTTTGATTTGTATAAATTAGCATAGTGAAATCGAATAAGGGTTAGTTATTATTTGACTTTCAAGGTGTAATTATTTACGCGCCATTCTTATCACAGGCAATACATGTCTTTTCAAATGCCCATCATCAAATCCTTATCAAAAGCCACTTGTCATATCACAACTAACACATATCATTTCAAATGGCCTTGAAGTGAATTTTAAAACTTTCTAATCTGCAACATATATTCATCAGCAAGACTCGCCAGATCTTCCTAATGAGGAAGGCTATTTTTAAAAAACTAACAAGCGTCATTCTTATCACAGTCAAAACATATTCTTCGTGTTGATGAATATAAAAGCCGCTCGCAAGAAGCTTCATCAATAAAATCATCTGCCCGTTCTCAAGAATTCTTACACGCTAACTAAAACGTCCTAATCAGGAAGGCTATTTTAAAAAAAAACTAACATATTCATCAACATGAGTCGCCACGCTTGGCAATCTCCTCTTATCTACACGCACCAGACAAACCCACACTCGATATTTCAAATAGGCTTCACCCAATCCCTCGTCGAAAACGAAAAGGGAATCCCCGTGTGATAAGAATGACGTCAAATGGCCTTGAAGTGAATTAGAATGACCTCACAGGACCTTAAAGTGATAAGAATGACGTCAAATGGTCATGGTGACTCAGAATTGAATAAGAACTCCCTTGTCCTTACTACTAATCTTGCTATTTATTTATTAAGCGAAGATCAATGCTTTGAAAAAACAAAAAAAGTACATACAAAAAGCAATCATCGTAGTATACTTGAAAACCATGAAGAAATCAAAAATAAATATTACTACAATGGATAAATGAAATTAATATGCAATCGTGCTAAATATGATTGAAATCCAGTAAAACCAGAATTTAAACTTTCCGAAACACCTTACCATATTAATGAAATCATACATATTCATATATTCCTTATTGGCAAAAAACAATTCTTCACAGCTATCGATAAGTTTTCTAAACACCTCTACACTAAGGAAACACTAGATCGAAATGCTATTACATTCATTAACCTTTTGAGAGAAAGAAACGCAATTCTCGGTAAACCTTACAAAATAATCACTGATAATGAATTCAACATGATTCACGTAAAAGACTATCTAGGAAAAGAAAATATCGAAACTCATTTCATCTCACCAAAAACTCACACAGATAACACAGATATGAAAAGTTGTCATAGATCCTTACTTGAAAAAATTAGAATATTAACATTAACCGAATCTGAATTGAACATCGAAGAAAAGGTTCTCAAAGCAACCGAATTTTACAACAATACAATTCATTCTCGAAGGAACGCTAATCGAAGTCCTTATTTCCAAATGTGGTCTAAATTTTACACGAAGTGACATCCATACATTAAATAGAAACTCTTGGTTAAATGATCAAACAATCATTTTCTTTTTTAACTTAATTTCAGAACATAGTAAACTTCAATTAAATTCACCAAAATCGTACTGTATGAATACTTTCTTCAAACAATGTCTCGAAAAACCGGATACAGCGCAGTCAGTGGTTGGGCTAGATAATGGATATACGAGTATGTATATTTGACTAGATTCTAACACCAATAAATAAAAATTAATCACATTGCACGTTTGCAATAATAAACTTTCGCGATAAAACAATAAAATATTACGATTCATTCCAGCAACCTTTTATTCAAATATTAAATACACTCCTTGAATATTTGAAAAATGAATGATTGGATAAATTACTCAAACCTATAGCTTTCACCACAGAAAATGTCAAACCAAGTCCCCAACAAGAAAATAACTTTGATTGTGGAGTCTTTACTTCTATAACTGCGAAATATCTATCAACAAGTAGACATTTAAATTTCACACAAATTATTCCCAATTTTAAACAAAACACGATGATCGAAATAGCTAATAGAAAACTATTGGACTAATTACCTTCATATTAAAATTACAGACAATGTCATCCATATTTCAAATACACATACCCCTTATCCTGTTAACAACCCTACAAATAGAGTCTTAGCCCCGAATCAAGAATTATTCCTATCAAAAAGGATACCATCAGACTAATAAAAATCCACTACAGAATTTATCTTAAAACAGATTTAAAACAATATGAAACAGTATTAAACGAAATAACAATAACATATACACCCAGATCAATACACAATCAAAAGTATAAAAAGTAAACTAAGGGAGATCTTAAAATATTACATTGTAACCATGAAACATCAAAAAAAAAACTTTTTTTAAGAAATTAATTTACCACAACAAACGGTATTATCAGCTTTCGACAATAATCAATCTTTTGAAAATAATAAATTTAAAATCATAACTCGAAATAAAAAAAGGTCTCATCAATCAAATTGGTAACGTTTATAAATGGTTGTTTGCACTTATGAATAATGACGATTATCAAGAAATAACAGAACATATGAAAATAATTGACACTAATAACCATGCGATCATAAAATCAATGAATAAACAAATACAAATCAATGATGTATTCCAAGATAACCTAAATAAAATAATACAAAACATTAATCAAACCAATAACATGTTTGCTGATAACATTAATAACACTACTAATCAAATAAATAAATTTATAGCAAAAATGCAACTAAATCATAACTTAGATATAATAAAAGATGAGTTCGAAAAAATAATCGATAATGTAAACTCTGCTCAAACTGGAATAATGACCAGGTTCCTTTTAACTTACGACGAAATAGATTTTTATAACTTATCCTTTGACGAGCTTCGAGAAATATCAATAAATGTTTTAACTAAAAACGAAATAATTGTATTTGTGATCAATATCCCAATACTTACCCAACCTTTGTTATCATATTACGTCAGGCAAAATACCAAATATAAAGTCAGAAACTTCAGATATAAAAATGTTGTACTATATAATGGAAATTACTATGAAAGCGAAAAATATGTATATCTACTAAAAAATCAATTAACATGTAAAACGGCAAATTGTATTATTCAGATAGAAAATAAAACTAAAATTGCAGAAATAGAGATAGGTCTACTTTTGTTAACAAGTATAAATAATACCATAAAAAAATGTGACGAAACAACACATAAATTAAGTGGAACATATATAATTAGATTTAGTAACTGTCAAATTGAAATTAATGGAAAATTATATACAAATGAAATGAAAGAATTTCAACAATTATTGACGTTAGAACTGATCCAAAATATTTCCAATTATAATCATCAATTAAAAATTGAAACTTTACAATTGGATAATATAAACAATTTGAATCGAATTGATGAAATAGAATTTCAACTCAATCATTTCTAGATCACCTATAACGTTACTAATATCATCAATAACTGTCTTATCTTCAAGATGTTTGTTTTCTAAATATTGTGAAAACCGAAAAACAGCTCATAAACAAACCGAACGAAAATATCGAATTACCTGTGATAAAAACTGTTGAGGACAACAAAGAACTTAAGGATGGAGGAGTTACAATAGATAAACAAGCAAACAGCTTATCGTTTCTTCAAAACATCCGTTTGCTAAAGTCAATATCATTCATTAACATAAACTATCCGAAATTATAATTTTATTATGACTCATAAATTCCACTAATTGTTCACACAGCTGCATCCATTATGATTCATAACTTCTACTGAATGTTTATACAGCTGCATCCTCTCATTGTTTATGCTGACATAGTTTTCGTATCCAATTTCATTAAATGCTGATCAGCTTATCTTTTATTCCCCACAGACAAAATTGCAACTAAGCAATTTTGTGGTCTTTGTCTTCAACCATATAAATACGTATTGATAATCTAGATCAAGTTACTTATTATTAAGTCGTTATACAGATCACAAATCAATCAGTTACCATACGTTATTATTCAGTTATTAATCAGATCACAAGTCAATCAGTTGTCAGTCATCAATAGTTATTATTAAGTAGACAAGTCAGTTGTCCTTAGTTAAAGTGAAATAAAGTGTTCATAATAAATATTAAATACAGTGTTTCATTTAAAAACCAAGTGTGGTAATTATGTATATTTTTTTGTTATGTAATGTTTTAAGTAATATAACTCGTGGAACCCATGCCTCCAAGTGGAGACAAACGTGAAATTGACCCCAGGATCGAACCAATGCGATAAACAGGGTTCGCAACGAAAAAGCTGCTCGATTAAGCACGGCGACGGAAGCAGCACATGCATGGTATACCCTCCGAAAGCGATAAGAACCATTCTACCCAAATTACCGGGTGTTGAGAAGGAACTTCGTCCTTTCAGATGCAGCACAGTATTTTTCTGCAAAACTAGCACCCGAATATATACGCCCTTTTGTAGTGAGGGAAAAGGTGTCTACGGCCACCTACCGCTTAGTGGACGAGAAGAGTACCATATGAGTAGTCATACGACCAAGTGTAGGCTGCTACAGGCTGGCTTGTTCAGTACTTCGTCCCCTCTTCCGCGTTCCTCTTCTTTTCCTTCGCTCCTGCTCCTGAGATTTTGAAGGATATTTCCCACCTCTCTCTAGGCTTTTCCTCTCTTGACCCTTTCTCCCTCCTTTTTCCATATCCTTCCTTTCTTTTAGTATATAAATATGTAATTGATTTGCTTAGTTTATTGATTATTGAAATATATTAATATAGAGGAGATTTATGTAGGCTAAGGATATTGAATTAGGTACATATATATTGGACTAGACAGATAAGCAGGAAGTACTGTTGTTAGGGAGAATTTGTTCCTGATGGTGCACGCGAAGGCTGCGTAATTTAAAGTATCATCAAGAGCAAAATAGATTCTATGGGCATCGCAAAAGCAAAAACCAACCTCGAAAGAACCGAAATCAAAAAGCTAAGGATAGCTGCAAAGTACAACACTGTCACTAAGAAGCTAGCCAACAAAATAGAAACCGCGGATTTGGTGTACACTAGTAGAAGACACGAACTTGTAAATAAGCTAGGAAACGCAAATGATCCTATCGAAAAACGAGTCTACGAGATGAGCTGCAACGACTGCAACAAGAAGTACATAGGACAAACTAGAAGATCTCTAACTATTAGATCCAAGGAGCACACAAGCAAAGCAACCAGGGCACAAAGGAACAACGCAGCAGGAAAAACAGCAGAAGTGGTAAAAAAAACCATAACTTCAGCATCGATAATAAAAATATAAAAAGCATCATTAACATCAGACAACTGGATGCAGAGGAAAGCGTCGCCATCGACAAAACCCCTAAAACACAGCTTCTAAACGCAGCCCAAGGCAACGGACATTCATGACTTTTCAAATACCTGTATCATAAAAGGAAACAAGAAGGAGCGTCGTAATAAATAAATAAATAATAAGAGAGTAATATAGTTAAGATTAGGATAAGATCAAATTAGCAATTAATTAGATCCTTAGTTTTTATGTATAAAATAGAATAAAATACACATGGAAAACTTCAGCCGTGTACAAAACAATGAAGAAGATTGCAAGTAGCAACCGAAATACGTATTTGAGGAAATACATAATATTTTTGGTGAAAAGCAACAACACGACTTTTTCAATAATCTTAAAAGACCACCAAAAGATGCTCAAAACACACAACTAGTATGAAATATTGTCTTCAGACCTCCGCTAATGTTCAAGCTTGCCTAAGACATTTTGGCAGACTTGAATTATTTTAAAGCCAGTGAAAGTAAAATCATCAAATGAGAATTTATGGTATGTTTACTTCAATTGCAAGAAAGTGAAGTACTTCACTTGGGAAATAAGCTTCGTAAAGCCATTTCAAAAACAACAAATTACGGTTCGGCTAGCAGTACTAACATTTAGTACATCAGTTGCTGATGCAATTGATTGCTGTCGAAATTTACCCAAATTGAAGCAATTTGTTGGAAGAAAATGCACGTCTAAATTTATTTACATTTTAAACAAAGTTTTCGATATTCTGAATAGTAGAAAATTTCTGAATATTAATATAATAAATGAACACTCTGCGAGTTTTGTATTATTGTTCAGAAGCAATCGACTATATCAAAGAGCAGGAACTTACCTGTGGGACACATTTAGTAACCTGTAGGAAAAAATTGGATTTTTGGGATGAATTGCATCATTGCGAAATTTCAACGTCATATACGAACAATTTACACGAGCAAAGAATTTGTGATTCGTGCCTCTATGAAATATCAACCAGGATTATATTGAATTTTTTTCAATACGTTCTAGCCTTTGTTATAATAGCAATCAAATCAGTCAGGCACTTTGCTGCTGCCTATAATTTTTTTTATATCAATGAAAAATCAATGGTGGAGGTATGAAAAACTTCCTTCCCTTAGTGCAAATATCAATGTTAAATCCCAAATACTCTTGCTCATTGCAGCAAATGAATTAACCCTTGTGTCTACACCAGCACACCCGGGTGTATCAGCCATACAAAAATGTATTTCAACACATTTTTTCACATTTCTATTCGCTGTTGAGCTCAGTACCTCTCAACTACTGTGTTTCGAAGGTATTTGACTCGTATTTGTGTGTTTTGGGGCAATACGATTTGAGTTTAAAGGTAGTGAAGTCTAAAATCCCTCTAACATACTCTTGGTACACCGCGGTGTGCCGTTGTACTACACAGTATTTTTCATGCGTTTTGTATGGCATTGTATGTATTTCGAGGAGAATTGCAAGTGTGCACGTGTTTTTCCACATGAATGTGGTTTTTTGGATTTAGTAAGACGCTGGATTTCATTGCCAATAGTTGTTTAGTGTACAAAATGTTTCAACATAAGGTGCAAAATAATGATAGCGAGCAAGATAATGTGCTCAATTTAGAGCAAAATAGTGTTTCATTGCCAAATAATCGACAAAATTTACGACGAGCTGCAAAATTGAGCAATTTAGAATATGATGAATATATACGAAGCTTATTAAATGAATCTTACGGTGAAAGCGATGCAAGCATTTTTTAACTTTATATTTGTGTTACTAAACAGTGAAATTGTGATTATGTATTTTGTGTAGGCAAGTGACTACCTAAATGATCCTAATTTTTGCCGGGTGACTTAGCGAATGAAGAGGAAAGGCAGAATAATTTTGCAACAAATGATGATGTCGATTCGGATACAGAACTGGAACAAAATGCCATTATTGAAAATCAAAATGAAATGTGCAGCATATTCAAAGGATCCGGCCGAACTGTCACTTGTGATAACCTTTCAATGATTGGCGCTGTAAATAAGAAACGAACATTTATTCCGTCAGAGTTTTTAGTGTCAAAAGGTCGATCAAGAGAAATATTTTAGAGTGAGTTTAGTTTTCGAGACGACATTACTTTGTGCTCTGATTTTCCCAAAAATATAAAGCCGTCATTTTATTTTCAACAAATCAATACACGGCGGAAGTTGTAGACAATGTGAAAAAACCACTCATCATTATTGATTATAATCAGACGAAAAGAGGTGTGGATAATATGGATAACATATTAGGGGAACACAGTTGCAAACGTGGAACACTAAGATCACCTCTCGTATTTTTTTATATTGGGTGTTTCTGCTATTGCGGCTTATATAAAATTTCAAGATAATAGTTCAATAAACAGTACAATTGATGCCCGTCGAAAGTTTATTCAGGAACTTTGTCTTCAGTTAGTATTGCCAAATGTCCAAAATAGAGCACACATTACTCGTAATTTTCTCTCTCGAAAAACGTCATTGAAAGTATATTTCAAACGAAAAGTATAGAACGCATGAATGATGGCCAATCGAATACGGTGGTAAGAGACTCTACTGGTCGCATTCCAAAAAAGGAAGGCTCCATTTATGTAAGAAACACGACCGACACGTAAAGCATGCAAACCATGCCAGAAAACAGTTTGCAGCGAGCATAGTATTGATCATACTATCTGCGCTGGATGTTAGAATAACTTTTCGGACCTTTCGCTTCACGGTTATTCTTGTTTCTACCATTCGCTCTTTGTTTACACAGGTAAAATGTGCGTAAAAACAGGTGTACACCCGTGTGTTCCCGTGGTACACCCGGGTGTGCTGCGCGATTTACCTGAATTTTACCTGATGTATTAGGTTTACGATCTTCTCTCTCTATGTTTAGTTTTTGATCTAAAATAAATATAATGCATTGAATGAATACAAACGCCAGATGTTTCCCTCCTTTTTTTCAGATACATATTCGTTGAAAAATTTTCCCCTATTTTAGTATTTTCCATACATTTTGTATGTGAATCTACCGGTACACCCGGGTGTTCTTACACTATACGACACGGATTTTAATTAGGTGTAGACACAAGGGTTAAACCGTCGAAAGATTTGGTATGATGGGTATCCAAAAAGAAGAAAATACTTATATTCACGAGGCACAATTACTTCAAAACTATAAGTATATAAAAGACCCCTCCATATTATCGGTATATGTAACTCATGAGGTGAAAAGCATAGTTGATTTTGGAATTTTTAAAATTTGCTAGTATATTAAGTGCAACAATTGCATACCGGCTCTTCAAAGACCCCTCCATATTATCGGTATATGTAACTCATGAGGTGAAAAGCATAGTTGATTTTGGAATTTTTAAAATTTGCTAGTATATTAAGTGCAACAATTGCATACCGGCTCTTCAAAGAGATATAACCTTTTAGTCACTGATCAGCTATAGAACCAAAGGGCTTTGGAAATGTCTCAAAAAACCTAGTTATGGTTTTTAAAACTGTCGAAAAATTGAAACGAAGATCTAACGATGTGGAAATGATACAGTAAGTAGCACAAAAATTGTTGATAATATTACTACTATTACAAGAAAAGTATAAAACCTTCTTGCGAACCAACCCTTACATATTCTAGAATCGAGTGACAATAGCATTCTTGTTGGGCAGAGAAGAACATTCAGACTCAATTTTATTTAATATAAAGAAAATGTCGGAAAAAGCTCGATTTATTGATACATTGAAATAATGGCCACTAAATAACTGTACAACAGAAATTTTGAGAAGTGACTTGATTTTGAAATATTTTTCGAAAGGCAGTGCCAGCACCTTAAATTCGCCAAAGCCGGTCCCAAGCCCAGTGATAAAAGGACAAGGGAGATGAAATATCATAAAAATACACATGTTACACATATACACCCGCATGTTCGTATGCATATATACACCCGAATGTTTGTATATGTACATATTTATATGGCTGCATGGCTGCATTGTTTCCGCAAATGGTTCAATGCAGTTCCAAAGTTTCATCGAAAAACGAATTCTTTTGGTTTATCGATATTTTCTCAGGTTAAAGTTTATGGTTGTATTAGCTCACATCAGTCTTTTCAAATCACTCAAGGGGTGAATCCACGACGTACTTCCCGGGCAGTGAGGAAATGACTGACAAAGTTGATCCACATACGCCCCCGAACTGCCTGTCAGCCACTGTACCTGAAAACGACAGGCTTCCACGCTGGCCAATCAGGCTCATTTGAACTCTCAAAATCCCCTTACATAGACACCATCTTAACTGTTGAGATCGAGCAGGGAATCAATGTAGTACTGACATGGCTAAACGACATTTTATAAGCATGTCTACGGATGATTTACATTCCACAGCGGTGGAAAGAAGCTAAAAAAGTCTTCATACCCAAAACGGGCAGGACATCCCACTTCTCACGTAAGTATTATAAAGCGATCAGCCTCACCTCTTTTCTGCTGAAAAATCTGGAACGGCCGATAGAGATTCATTTGAGAGCTGCTCAGAAATCACTCTCCAATGTGCAGCACTCATACACAAAAGGGAGATCGGTTGAAACAGCTCTTCACTCGCTCACCAGCTGCATCGAAAAATCGCTAAGCCTTAAATAATATACGCAGGCAGTTTTTCTAGACATCGAAGGAGCATTTAACAACGTCTGCCATAGGGCTATTGGGAAGGCACGCGGGGAGAACAATGTTGATGAAAACCTGATTAGGTTTATCGTACATTTACTAAGCAGCAGGTGTAGGTGCAGAGGCACCCCGGAAGATGGGGCACTATCACCTCTTCTAGGGAATATTGTGATGGACAAGCTGCTATCAAAAATAGAAGATACCGGCTGCAAAGTCGTATCCTATGCCGACTATGTAACTATACAAATATCGGGTAAATTTATCAATTTGTTATCGGAAAGACTAAACTTTGCCCTAGGTACTCTAACCAAATAGAACAAAGAGTGTGGTCTGAAGATTAATCCGCAAAAAACGGAACCTGTGCGATTCACAAGAAGATACAAAATTTTGCGATTTGTCCTCCCCCGCCTAATCTTGATGAAGTATGTCGAAATCTATTTCACCAGGTAAAATATCTAGGTTTACTTCTGTTATCTAAGCTCGCATGGAAGGAGAATATATCAGAAAGGGTGGCATGCGCAATCTACTGCTGAAAACGAGCTATTTTAAAAAGGAGGGGACTGGAACCCAAAATTGTATCATGGCTCTATATGGCGTGGTGGAAACAATCCTTCTATATAGGGTGGTTACCTGGTGGCCAGCATTTTCATCATTCAACATCAAATGCAAAATTGCTAAACAAGGTCAGACGGATTGCAGCTAATGCAATCATCGGGACCTAACCCACTACTCCGATAAAGGCATTTTTTATGCTGTTAGATTGACTCCCAAAGGAGCTGCTTACGAGACAGCAGGCCAAGTGTTCTGCGATTCAATAGCTTTAAATCTCTGACATGAGGGAAATATTGGCCACTCTAGCAAACTAAGAAGGGCTGGACCAACGCTGCGGCAAGACGATCTCTTTTCTCCGATTCCCTGCTTCCATCACGCTTTCAAGTCAGTCATCCCTAGTTGAGATGACTGCATGAGGAAAGATGTAAGATACAGGAATCGGTCGATATCTACACTGATGGATCGAAGAGTTGGTTGTGGCGTTTTCTCCAAACTGCTAAGTCTGAAACTATCCTTCCAGCTACCAGATCACTGCAGTGTTTTTCAAACAGAGGCCATTGCAATACACAAGGCAGTTGACTGGTTGAGAAAACGTAAAATTTCCATAAGACAATCAAGCTGCTATCCATTTACTATTCAACGTGTATACCTCCTCCATGAAATGTTGCACACAATTGAACGTGTTGTCACTTTACTGTGAAGTGATCAGTGCAAATATTAGCTGCATAGCAAGCTTCATACGAGAATTTAAATGATTCTCGACATCCCACAAGTTCAAGTGCTGTCCTTATCTTTTGTAGTATTAGAATGGGCCTACCTAAGTGAGCCACCTTTTGATAAGGGGAGCTGCCACTACAACCAACAACAGGAAAAGCAGCCCAAAGGCAGAACCATTCCCGAAGAATCTATCCGAGGACTCGAAAATTACCAATTATTCAACCATGGAATTGAAATCATATTGTTAATATAAGTGGCTTCAGATTTAATGTAATTCAGATCTGAAGAGCATTGTAAAAAATTTCAAAACTTTTTTTGACTATCAAAATATATTAACCAGATGCATTCAAACAATATTTTATCAAAAGAAATACATTTAAATATCATTTTGATGGAATTTCATACATTGACACAATATTTTGTTATTATCTCACACATTTAAATGATATCTTATTGAAATTAAACACAGTATCTAGAATCATTGAAAGTGATTCTCTGTCAACTAATCCTGGATTTTGATTTTTTGGTAACATGTCTAATCCGAGCAACATGGTCCAACCACCGCGACTAAATTTTGATCGTCTCTCAGAAGCCCTGCCTAATTTAGATCCCCTTGGAAATAATAGTGTTTGAGGTAATGTACCAAATAACGAAATTCAAATAATCACAAGAGTAGTCGAGGATACCCTCCAAGCTTAAGGGAGGCAACCAATCAGTTCTTTCATCAACTCAGAGTCCAACATAAATAATAATGTTCATGTTCCAATTAACGTAGGCACAAATCGAAATTTATCAAAAATGGATGAAATCACAGACGTTTGAGGACTTTCGCTGAATAATCAGGAGAATTCAGTTTCTGGCAGGAAAGCGTTGATGGAATCCTTCAAATCTACGAGTATCTCAACGATCCACCGAAATATTACGGAATTTTGACAGTAATAAGCAGCAAAATGGTAGGTCATGCAGATATCACATTAAAATCCTGTAGTACTCCCTTAAATTGGATCAAATTTTCAAAGTGTCTTACTCTACACTATGCAGATAAAAGAAATTTAGGAACCTTAGAGTACCAAATGACCACTTTGGTGCAAGTGCAAAATATAATTTCATAGTTCTACCACTCATTTGTAACAAATTATGCTGAATAGAAATGGGTAGAGACTCAATGAACATCATGACACTATGGTGATAACGCGCTTGACACCTTTGTGAGAGGACTGAAAGGTGATCTACCGGGGCTGCTGGGAATCCGTGGTTCAGTAAATGTATCACAACCTTTGTATTCTTGTTCAAATCTCAAGTATATGGACTTTCATTTCCAATACACAGATCCCTCTAATCCAAATTCTTAACGAGCACATTCCAACATCCCAGCGCCGATTCCTACACGCAGAATTTCAACAAATTACCCTCAACCTAAACTGATTCCGGCTCCGAGATGTGAATCGCACCCAGAATTGCTACATAATCCTCAGACTTTACTGCAACCACGACTGTATCATTAAAATTTCCAACAGCCTCAGCATATAGATTTCTATAATAGACAGTCCTCATGCCCACCACGAGGGCCAGTGCCCATGTACGTACATCATTGTGAATTATGTAAACAGGCCGCAAAACCAACAATGGCTCCTAAAGTGCCCCCAACAACCTCCGCAAAAATCTCATGCACCACCTGAACCATAACGAGTGTACTACATCGAAGAAGATGGTGATGTTACTGAAGAACAATATGATGTCCCGATGAAAAGTTAACTTAGCCCAACACTGCAAAGGAGAAATACACAAGAAAAAAGATGAGCTTGTATATTCCAGATTCCACCCTATTCAATGGCTCTGAAGGGAAAAGTCGAAACAGAAGTTAGAAAAGTTCTCCAAGACGGAATAATAAGACCATCCAAATCTCCCTATAATTCACCAGTTTGGACAGCTACCACAAAAATTATGCATCTGGCGAGAAAAAGTTTCGGATGGTTATTGTCTATCACAAGTTAAGCTCCATTACCATCGCAGATAAATTCCAGATACCAGAGATAGGCTAGATTCTGCCTAACCTCAGATTAAACGAATATTCCTCCATAGTCGACCTCAAAAATGGATGTTCATCATATTTCACTTAAAGAACGCAACATACCCAAAACAGCCTTTCCCATCAAGAATCAAAAATATGAGCTCATGCGTCTTCCGTTCGGGCTGAAGAATGCCTTTCAACTTTCAAAGAACTGTCGACGATATACTTCGAGAACACATAGGAACGGGATCATCCATAGAAGAAATGAAGCGGACACTTTCAAATCCTGAAAATTTCTGGAAGCTTTAGAATCCCCTAATATAAAAATTCAATTAGACAAGTGCCAGTGCCTTAAAAACAAAACAGAATTCCCAGCGTTTGTCGTTAGTAGCAAAAGTATAAAAAAATAATCACAGAAAAGTTCAGGCAATTGCTAACATGCCCTTACCTAAAACGTTAATAGATCTTCGGTCTTTCCCAGGAATGTCGAAATACTACCGGCGTTTTATACAAGAGTACGCTAAAATCGTGAAGCCATTGAATTTTCCTTTAAGAGGAGAAGATGGCCGAGTGTCCAAAAACTTTAAAAAAAATTATACATCTTGATTGCAAAGCCAGAAATGCGTTTCAAACTCTTGAAAATTGCTTAATATGAAAGAAAATAGTACGAACGCTGCCAAGTTTTGATAAAAGTATAACAGATGCCTTCAATTACGCCATTAGCGCATTCCTTTCATAGGATGATAAAACAATCATTTATCTCTCGAGAAAATTATCCAAAACCAAGGAATATAACGCTTCAAACGAGAAAGAGATGCTCGCCATTATATGATCGGTCAGCTCATTGTGCAACTTTCATTACGGTTCCCAAAAAGTCAAAATCTTTATTGCCCACCAATCTTTTACCTACCCTCATAGCAACCCGAATGCCAATAGTAAAATGAAGAGATAGAAGTCCATCCTAGAAGAATATAATCACGAGCTTGAGGACAAGCCGAGTATAGCTAATCCTGTCGCGGGCTCTCGCTGTCTCTCAGTCGACCCCCAGCAGCAACTTTGATTAATTAACACCCGAGACTCATCCATCAATCTCATTCCAGCTGTCAATGTATTTCCCTACCAAATTGTTTAAAAAACTGCCGAAGAATATGGTTATCAGCTGAAAACTCCTTTTCCAAATTATTGAAGACATACAGTCATAAAATCCGTAATTTATCAACTATTTTAAATATTTTCAAGCGTTATCTAAGTCTCAACACTATAAACGGACTTCTAACATGTAAAGAAACTAAAGGTCGAATACAAAAATTATATCTAGAGTATTTCGACAGCTATCGAATAAGATACATCCAAAAACTTGTCGCAGATAATCATTTATTTTAAGTTTTGAACCTCCGTGTCTAGTCGACAACACCGCCCACTAGTGTGCTTTCGGTTCGCAACTTTGCTTACACTATTATTGCACATTAATGAAGATTCTTTTTTGTTTCCAGATTTCTGGCTGGTACCATCATAATTAAATGTCAATGTCAAAGTCAATGTCATTTACCATCCGCCACCAGACAGCACGACCACGGTTAGGCTTATTGATGGAGTAAGCTCATTATACTTCAACTATTTTATAAATTATTTGTATCCGCGTAGTAAAACGACTGTCAATTTTACGTTAGCGTATATTATGCATACGTAGCAATTCTTTATAATCAGCTGTCTGGAATAACATTGGCGACTAGTGTAAATGTGCCGTGCGAGTGGATGAAAAATATTTGAGGAATTTTCAACTTCAATTGTGGCGCGAACGGAAGGGTTCGAAGTGCAAATATGTAAGATTTGACCGCCAATTGAGAAAAATTAGCTGAAGAAAGAGCTAAATTAGTACGTGAAAAGAATTGGGCAGACAATTAGAATCTGTGGGGAGGCAACCGAAACAAAGACAATGTCAGCGGAAAAGTGGGGAAACATTGAACCGTTGGAAGAAGGCGAGGATTGGGGGCAATGGCAAGACCGTTTTGAACTGTACATCAAAATGAACGATATTAAGAAGCAAATAGAAGTGTTGTTATTATTAACTTCAACTGGGAAAAAGTCGTACGCGCTTTTGAGTAATTTGTGTTTCCCAGCTAAACCAGCGGAAAAAGACTTTAAAACTCTAACGGACTTGATGAAAAATCACCTCCAGCCCGCCCAAGTGAAATAAGTGAACGCTATAAGTTTAAAAAGTGCACGCAAACGGACAGTGAAAATGTACCAAACTTCTGTGCAAAATTGAAAAGTTTGACGCTGAATTGTGGCTTTGGTACGGACTTGGACAATAATTTGCGCGACCAATTTGCGTGGGGAATCCGAAATAATTCGATGGAATTTACGATATTGAGCGAAAAAAAAATAACATTCGACAAAGCTGTGGAGATTGGCTCAGTTATGGAATTGGCGGCGAGAGACGTTGCTAATATGAGCTCAGCGGGGAATTCCGGGAACGGCATTATGTACGCCTAGAAAATCAGATACAAAGGACCGGCGAATGTCAAAACAGCGTTTTCCGAGAAGAATTCAAAGCAAGGTTCAGCAAGTGCGAAAAATGCGAAGTGTTATTGCTGTGGAAAGACGGGACATGAAACGTCACAATGCAGATTTTAAAATTACAGTTGTAATATTTGTAATAGGAAGGGACATTTAGCGGTAGTTTGCGCCGAAAGGAAAAGTAATCATAATAATAATTTTAGAGAGTTAAAGTCGCATCAAAATAAAAAGAATTGGAAGCCACACGCGAAAAGTAATAACCGAACAAAGAATCAGAATTTCTTGGAAAATCATAATTTTGTCAAAGAAAAAAGTAACGTTGAGAATCCGTACGATTCATTGTTTAATATTTATGAATCTTATAAGATTTTAAACAAAATTGAAATATGTCTGTCGGTTGAAAATCAAAAAAATTATTTTGAGTTAGACACTGGATCGCCGATCACGGCGATATCAGAGAGTTTTTACAGTGAAAAGTTACAACGTAAAGCAAGACTAGAGAAATCGACTCGTAAATTCAAAAGTTACACAGGTGATGCAATTATTCCAAAAAAAATATTAGAAGTTAGGGTTCACAGAGATTGTTCGCATATTTTCTAAGTACATTCAACCCACGCATTCCCAGGTATGCAACGACCATGCATCTGAGGGAATGCCCAGGTTGAATACCCGCGCGAGCAATGTAATGTGCAAGCATGCACATTAACCAATTTCGCTTTTGTTTGTTTATCTGCACTTTAGACTAACGAATATTGACCTTCCAGCCGCATTGTGCTGACAGGCCAATTATTGATCTATAAATTAAAGAAATTGGCGCCGCTCGCTGGAGTCAATCAAACCAAGCATAGCGTGAATTCCGTGGTTTCATTTGTCGTCCCGCGAAAAGAATAAAATAAGTAGTAAGTGACGTACCTTCGAACCGGGTTTTGTATGGGTGGGAACCACTTTTTCAATCACAACCAACCACTGCAGCTCGGCTCTTGGTGTACTAGGTTACAAGGGGTTTTGATGGGGAATCAGTGCCATTTTGAGTCTGGGGTACGGTCGCGTGGTGGCGTTGATTTGTTGTTTGTAAGAGGGGTGTTGCGGTTGGTTGGTTGGGGTTGTCAGGTGGTGAGCGGTGATTTGCAGTATTGGTAGAAGGGTGCAGAGGTTTGTCCAGGTGGTGAGCGGTGATTTGCAGTGTTGGTAGAAGAATGTAGAGGTTTGTTCAGGTGTGTGGCGGTGATTGGCGGCGTTGATAGAAGACTATGGAGGGTCTGGGTTAAGGCCGTGATTTGCAGTGTTGGAAGGAGGGTGTTGTGGTTGGTTGGTTGCGTGAGGTAGTGGTAGGGTGTGGAGGATCAGGTGTGTGGTGTTGATTGGCGGCGCTGGTAGAAGGCAATAGCAGATCTGGTGGGTGGCGATGATTTTGAACGTTGATGAAAGGCTATAGAGGATCGGGGTGTTGCGGTTGGGTGCGTCAGGTGGTCAAAGGTGGTAGAAATATGGTCAGATGTTGTTGCTGTAGTTTGTGAGATGTGTCATGTGTTGGGAGATGTTGTGTGCATAACTGGTTGGTTATAAGGAGGCTTAGAGTACGTTAGAAAGGCTGCTAATGTAAATTTTTGTAAAATGGTGAAACAGTTGCGCAGAAAACCCCATACCCATACCATGTACCTTCATGTGCGAATTCAACTTGAAGTTCGATCGAGTGTATACAATTAACTCGCTTACGAATCAACAGAGAGACTTGCAAAAGAAACTATATTAATGTATGTATGTATGTATGTTCAAACTCAACTTGGATTTCGATCGTACCAGCAGAGGAGTGCATACAATTAACTTGCTTACGATGAGCTCCTTGTAATATCGATATGTAATATCTGCAGCTATAGATGTATGTTCAAACTCAACTTGAATTTCGATCGTACTAGCATTGTAAAATGGTGAACCAGGCGCGCAGAAAACCAAATTCAACTTGCATTTCACTCGTTCGTTGGCGATGCCTTGCACGTTTCAAGCGAATGTATGAAGCAGCTGTTTAAGGCAACGAATGAATGTTACAGGTTAAAGCCTTGCACGTACATTTTCTGTGGCTGTGTATAAAGTTTAGCTTAATGTAATATGCACCCATTGATTTCTTTACGCTGTGTGGCTGTACTTATTTGTGCGAACGAAGGGTGAAAAGAAGTGCGAAATTTTAATGGTAATAGCCATTCATACTGATTCGATCGTATCATCTCGGTCGCACATCAATTAACTTCATGCACATGTACGTTGAGATGTATTCAAAAAAGGTATTTCCTCAAGGTTGACCGTCAACAGGTGCTTCTTTCCGTGTAGAGATGTTTCATGAATGATCATGTACCGAACGACAGGTTATGCGTTGTACGTAACGGTCGGTTATGTATTTTGTTCTTGTTTCTTGCTGGGAAACTGTAGATTTGAGGGTGAATATCATTAGTGTCTGCGGAAAAAATGTGTTCTAGGCAGTGCATATTTAATTACTTTACACGTGTGGTATAGGCTGATGGTTGAATGCTTTTGTGTCGCGGATCGCGTATTCGTTCTGTAGATTGAAATTATCTGAGGGTGAATATAATTAGCTCGTGTGGAAACATCTGCTATTGAGTTTGTAATTACTCACCCGTATTACCCTATGTCTGCGTAGACAGTTTAAAAGTGAAGGGTTGCAGTCGATTATCACGCAGAAGTTTTTGAAGTCTTTTGAAAGAAGTTGGGACACGAAAAATATGGTGAGTAATAATATTACATGCATACTGGTAATGTTTCTTTTTAATCCTTTGTTCTTTTTTCAGAAAACTGTAGAGATGTTGAACAATGTATGCGAGTACAGTCCGGATCAACACGTAGCACTTCTTGCTTTGGAACACGGAAAGAAATATAAGGTTAAATGTTTTCGTTTGATCAACACGCAATATGGATCACGTCTCACAGTACACCTAACCAATGGAACGTTTTGTTTTCTTCCACCAAGATTCTCAGAGAAAATAAAGAAACAGCGTCAAATTGAGGATCTTAACGATATTGCGGAAAACTATCTGATTTTCGAAGGTAAAGATGACGCTAGAGGTGGATATTTAAAAATAAAATTTGTTCAGCATAACAACGATGAATTTGAATGAAGAGTCACTTTTGCCATACAGCATTGTTTCATTTCTATTTCACATTTTTCCATTTCACATCAGGGTAAGAAGAAATAAAAGACTGGTTCGAATGTAGTTTATAATTTTTACTTAAATATCTTTCAAAACTTTCCATTTCTCAGTTTATAATAAAAACACATTAATTTTCTAATTCTGCCGGAGATTTTTTCCACATGGCAGCATTCACAGGTATCTGGGCCGGATTCGGCGTTGTCAGAAAACCAAGGACAGGATTTGTAATGTGATCCGTGAATTGATGTGCCATACGGTATCGTCGAATACAGCTTTAGTGTATTGATATCATTTAACAGCTTCTCACGATGTTCATCCAGAAGTACATCCTCGCAATCCGCAACAAAATCTTCAAATTTACGCAGTTCTACCGTGCAAGACATCTTGTTCGTCTGAAGGTTGTTTCTAAACTGACTATGTTAAATGCAAAAACCTCTCATTAAAATTTTTCTCTCTGAATTTTTTAGAAAGAACTGGGGCTATAATTTCATTTAGTTGTGCAATACGCTGGTGAAACCTAAATCTGTCACTAGCATGTATTTCCCACTCCCCTTTACGACTCATGCGATACGCATAGTTCCAGGCTATCATATACCTCATGTGAACGCTGTCTGCGAATCTAACGTGTTTTGCAATTTCAGCGAGTTGTGATAGGATCCTGGAATGCATTCACATTACGTCTTTTATATCTATCCATGAATTATGCGCTGAAGAAAAACCGAGCCATTTTACAAGAACACGATATTTCTCTGGGTGCTTTACCTTTGATAATTCTAACTCATGAAAACCGCCTCGAATAGTGTTTCCTTGATAATCCTCAAGGATATATGTTCGTGGTTGTGTCTTTTTTACGACCCCTATCTTGAATATCTCTGTTGACCAATTCGGGGTGTAGCCTTGTTCAAAGACGTGCTTGTACTGGCTTATGGGAACATAATCACCGATTTTATATTAAGGTTCAGAAACAACCTTAACTTTCCTATGCAAAGTTGCAAGTAGATGAACTTCGTTAGATGAATTGACATCTATAGGTCTCATTTTAATAGTGCGATACTTGGTTCTATTGTACTTGTCTGTCAACTTCTGTAAAATGCCAATCCAATGATAATTCCCATTCATGCTGAATTCTTTCCACATGATGCCCTTCAGAGTTCGGTTGAATCTCTCGACAATTGAAGCTTTTAACGCGCTGAATGTAGAATAATGGTTTATTTCATAGTTTTTCATTATCCGATGAAATGTTTTATTGAAAAATTCTTTTCCATCATCGGTTTGTAGATATCGGGGTATACGTCTCTGTTTGAGAACTGATTCCATAACCTTAGCCACATCATTGGAATTTTTACTTTTAACGGGGAGAGCCCAAGCGTACTTGGCAAATGTATCAATTATTGTAAATAGAAATCTATAACCACAGTTTTCAGATGCATACGCACTCATATCAACCAGATCTGCCTGCCAAAGATCATCAATACCCCTTATAACAACACGTCGACGTTTAAAGTTTTTTCGAGCAGTTCTATGGAGTTCATTAACAATTTGCCTTCTACTCATCTTGAAAAATGTATAAATAAAAGTTTTGTTATGGCTTTTATAAGAAGTTCTTCTTCTCCGAACACAAAAAGATGCTGCACTTTAAACACCCTTTCACAATGATGGTGGCAGGCCCATCAGGCTGCGGGAAGACGACATTTATAGAAAATCTTCTTAGAAACAATGCAATGATTCAACCATCAGTGAAGAAAATTATTTGGTGTAATGCTGAACTGAGTACTATTCCACGGCAAGCACCGTTTGAAAATATCGAATATTTTAACTCTATTCCTGAGGAATTTCCAAATAGCACGAATCAACCAATCCTAGTTGTGCTGGACGATATGATGCTAAATGCTTTTTCAAGACAAGTATGCGAGTTGTTTACGAAAGGATCGCATCATCGTAACCTGTCTGTCGTTCTGGTGACTCAGAATGCTTTCCATCAAGGGAACTTTTGCCGAGATATTTCGCTAAACTGTAAGTATCTAGTATGCTTCAAGAACCCACGAGACAGGAGTCAATTTCATCATCTCGCTAAACAGATATACCCTGAAAACAGTCCGGAGCTTATGATAATATATAAAGAAATAACTCAACAACCTACCAACCACAATACACTGAAAGGAAATCATTTGCCTAGACGAAAAAAATTCTCCCGGCTTTGTAAATATAAAAAGGGTATGCGTAAGCTAGCGGAGGCTAAACGATCCGTTCCACGCCAACGTAAAGTGTTAATTCAACAAGGCGGATTCTTACCCGTATTGCTAGGAAGTGTTCTTTCAGGTGTGATAGGGTCTTTAATAAAAAAATATGCATAGAAATAGTGGTCTTAATAAAATGCTTCTATTACTCCCGGAAGTATATGAACGTTTGAAGGAGACAGTTGAGAGCGCTAGTACACAGACACTGTTTGACAAAACCATGAGTAAGGTACTGAACAATAAGCGCCAAAAGGATGAAGCAAAATGGTATCAGTACCGGAATGTGCTAATACAATTTTTAAATGCGAGACGAAGAAAAAAATCATTTATGGAGACGAAAGCTGAAAATCTTTCATCGAAAAACTGCATGGATAGTCAGAAATATAAGAATTTGCTTGAAAACAGCACACAGACGAGGTTCCTATTTAAAAACGAAATACCCACACAAACTTCACCTCCACGACCGGAGGAGATATTCGAGTTGATAAACGAAATAACACCAACGAAGCAAGAATTGCCTACTGCTTTTAAGCGACGATTATCAGCAAGTGGAATAGCAAAAAGTCTTAAACCTGCTTTCAAAATAAGGAAAAGTGTGGCTGATTCGTTTGAAAGAACCAGCAAAGACTACAAGATAATAACCGGCGAAGATGGTATAACGCAGTATACAATTCCAGCGGATATGAGTGTGGATGAACTGGATGACGTTTTCACTGATTTAGATGCAGTAGATGATAGAGGTGCTGTAGCGTCAGATTTCGATGAAGTAGGTCGAAAGTCTGGCAAGCAATCTATATTAAGACCCTCTCGTCTAAACCATGATCAATTTGAGACTGACATTCCCATAAGAAAGCCTGCTCGGCAAAGTGAGCGGTTGAGATTGAAGACCGAGCCTAGTTCCAGAGTCAAAAACGTGAATTGGGACAGAATTTTAAAAAAATGCCTATAAACATAATAGATGACGAGTTCTACGTGTGTCTCTTGAGCAACAGTTCCCTAGGAATTTACCCTGACAATACGCTATCATCTTCCGAAAATATATAACGAGTGTGTGTAAGCTTACCGGCAATTGGTATGTCGAAATAACGGAGATCGCTCTACCAAAACGTAAAAAAAGAGAAAAGCGAATCAGGTAGCCGCGAAATTTCTAAACGTTCTATACCTTCTGAAGATAAAAGCGTTACCGAAGCACCACAATCTTTACCAGTTCAAAAAGATCCAAAAGCAATAATCGCTAAAGTTGTTGAATTGGGAAAGCGACATATTCGTTTTATATGGTATGCTAATGATTTGCAAAAGTTATGTTACAAGGAAAATGATATGAACTTTTCATCATTTCTTTGGCCTTTTTTTAGCAATTAAACCTACCTATTATAACTATTACCTGGCCGAAATTAAACAAATAATGTACGATCGTATTGAAGAAAATAGAGTTGGAAAGGTAATCTCCGACATAAGAAGTATTATAGAAGAAAGAGATTTTTGCATACATATTTATCAGTCCGGTAAGATTGCTGAGAAAGTTTATTTAAAGTAAGATGCAAAATTTGAATCATTCCGAGCGCTTATAGACTACATAATTGGACAGATACCAAGAAACAAACGAAACCACAATGAATTATTACAGATGGTTGATCAATATATTCATCCGTCAAATAGTTTAAGGAAGAAACGGGATAAAAAAGCGGGTATTCAACCGACCACCCATACATTTCATCTGAAAGATTATGGCGTGAAGCTTAATGTAGCGCTGCCTATACCGTCACCGATTAACATAACAGATTTCATTGCCCTCTTACTAAGCGGAATTGAATTTAATGACGAAGAGCTACTTGATAACGGCAAGTTATCTAGGTTCACAACATCTCAATTACGAACATCTCAATTACAAAAACGGTTGTTTAACAAAATTGCCTCAACAATCCGAGGATCTATATCCCGCACCGCTAGAGAGTCCGGCACTGAAATATTACCCGATAATTGGGTTAAAACTGATTTTCACACCATCATTAACATGCCCTACAAAAGAGCCGATGGTTCAAATGCTACAACTCCAGTTCCAATAGAAGTGGATAAAACCGATGATATTGCTGGCTTATTCATCGACGCATTCCTGAAGACACCCGTTGAGAAACGCGACCCCGAAACAATCGATGCAACAATAAAAGAGTCATTTGATAAATCAATAATGCTAGACAGTATAAGTCAACTGGAAAAATCATTGTCGGTACTTGAAAAAAGAACACATTGTGACACGCCCTCCAGAGCTATCGGTGATTGTGAAGGAAACAATTTGATTTATGTTTATACGGATATTATTAAACCCAGAATAACTGGAAATAAACTGGTAAGAAATCTACGAGCAATCCCACTGGGAAGTTGTGATAGCATTTTTAGATTCGATCATGTGGAGTACTGTCCACTGGAGAAAACTTTTATTGAAAGTATCTCAATCAAAATTACAGACCATCATGGCGAGCTAGTCAACTTTGAATCTAGCTTTACTCTAACTTTCATCATGCTTCATTTCAGACGAAGGTAAGAATCTTTAAATATGCGCAAGTTCGAAATAACAACATAGTTGTGATACAGGATTTAACACGTCTCTATGTTAATGAGATGAATTCACACTACGCACGTTACTACCTTAGCCAGAGTGGGGGAAAATTATCTGACATTGGAAAATTGTATCGATCGCCACTTGTTTACCAGCGAGGAAGGGGGGTTGGTAGTTTTTTCAGTGGATTGGTACGCTATCTGCAACCATTATTTCTACGTGGAGCAAAAGCTATAGGCAAACAAGTCGTCGAAACAGGAAAGTCCATTTTTAAAGAGGCAGGAAGCAGACCGCTGAAGCAAGTACTAAAAGAACATGGAAAATCTGCAGTACACGAATTGACCCAAAAAGGAATAAATAAAATCTTCGATCAAATGGAAGGTAGAGGTAGGAGATTAGGTATGAAACGAGCTAACCCTTTCACAAGTAAGCAGCTGAAGTCGGTGCCTAACCGTAAAAAAGGGAGAAAAGTGAGAAAGCTATCATCGAGCAGAGCTAAGAAAACTGTAAAAAGACGACGTCAATTAAGAAAGCATACATTGGATATATTTGACAAGTAGATAATAACATCACGATGCAGAAAGAATGTATGAAGTCTGAATTGGATATTTTTACCTCACCACCAATTCAAAACAGTATTCTGAAGACCGAAGAGGTTGCTTGCAAACCTATTGCATCATTGGACAATTCTTCTGTGTTGGAATTTGTCTCACTCGACCATGGAGATACATATCGTGACTTATCCAGCATTTACTTATGCCTCAAAGTGCAGCTGATTAAATTTAAAAATGGCAAGGAAGAACTTTTCACGGGAAAGGAGAAACTTAAGAAAGCTGATGGGGGTGAAGTTTTAGCTGACCCCGTTGAAGTAGCAAACAACCTCATGCATTCACTTTTTAGGCAATGCACTGTACAATTGAATGGTAAGAATATAGCTCAGACAGACAACAATTACCACTATCGCGCCTATATTGAAAATTTACTGAACTATGGTAAAAACGCTGCATCAACTCATCTCGAATCAGCCGGTTGGTATCTAGATCAGAATGAGATGGAGATGATTGAAGACTCAAGACCTGGCGGTGGTCCTACTGAGTTAAATGAGGGCTATCTTAAAAGGTCTGCAATGGTGGAAAAGAGTAACGTCGTTGAACTGATGGGCACAATTAATAGTGACATGTTGAATCAGGATAAACTGTTAATGAATGGAGTGGACTTCCGTTTAACACTTTCATTGGAAAAACCGGAATTTTATTTGTACTCGAAAGAAGATGACTTTAATCCACGCGTAAAATTTTTAGAAGCGACAATGTTCATGAATCACGTCACTGTCAATCCCAGTATATTATTAGCAAATGAAACTGTACTCCAACGATCGAATGCTGTATATCCGTACAAGCGGGTGGAAGTAAAAACCTACACTTTACCCACCAACACCTATACTCTATCTCTTGATAACGTAGTTATACGACAATTACCGAATTTGCTAGTTTTTGGTATGGTGGATAATGACTCCTACACCGGAAAGCGCACAAAGAATCCATTTAACTTTAAGCATAACAAAATTACCAACTTCAATCTATCAGTAAATGGTGTTCAAGTACTAAACCTTCCTCTAGAGTTTGATTATTCGCACGAAAAACCAGTTAGCACTTGAGGTTATCTTTCTCTGTTCAAGGAGACTGGAATCAATTATTTTGATAAAGGTCATCAGATATCCAAGAAATTCTTTGATGAAGGCTGTTTTTTGCTAGCATTTGATTTAACAGCAGACAGTGCATACGATTCGGGATGCGCTAGTTTGTTAAACCAAGGTGTGGTTAGGATCGAGGGAAGATTCAGAGAAGCTTTAAATAAAAGCGTCACCTGTATCATTTACGCGGAATATGATGGAAGGATTGAAATGGACAAAAATCGGAATGTATTTACAAGCTTTTAAAAAAGCTATATATATATATCGCAATAACTTTCAGATTTGGATAGTATTTACTCTAGTACACAGCAGAAGTCATGACACATTGCCTTGTAAATGTTGAATACTTCTCAGAAGGTCACCTAACCTTCTTTAAGAAAGTATCGCTGACTGGGTTCACATTACAGAACAAACTTTACTCGAAAGAAATTACGTATAAATATCCTACCAACTTGACTTTAGCTACAGATCAGACAGGCGTATTTGGAAACTTGGAACTCAAGCGACTCGATGAGGATCTTATCAGATCGTTGGGAAAGTTTTCAACAGTGTTTGTGAACGAAGAATCGACAAAAAAATTCTTACAAAGCTACGTGACAACACATACTAAGGTTGTAAACCTTGAAAACATATTCTTGAAAGGACAGGAATGAACACAATAGAGATCATCAACGCGTTGAGAAGTAATATCATAACAAAAAGGTTTTTTCAAGGTGTATATCCCTGCGATCGTTTACCTCGGAAAATCAGGAAACCGGCATGCGTCATAGCCAACGGTGTTCATTGGGTAGCATTCTACTTTCCTAAAAAACGACCGGCTGAATATTTTGACTCGTTCGGTAAATATCCTACTAACAAGTACTTTAAAAAATTCCTTCAACGCAATGGTAAAGTATTTGTAAATAATAAGCAGAGGTTACAGAGCGCATTCTCGACCACGTGCGGACAGTATTGCTGTGTATTTCTTTATTTTCGTTGTAGTGGTAGAAGCTTCAAAAGATTTCTGAGCCGGTTCTCTACTAAAAACTATGACACCAATGCTAATGAAATAGTTAATTTGTTCCAGAGAATCTATTCGAGGGTCTCTTCGCAAAATGTAGGGGAGTGTAACAACCAGTCCTGCAGACAGGAGACATGTGCTATAAAAGCAGCGTGAGCTCAGTATAAAGGGTGCGGGCAGAAACCCCTGACTTTCAGTCTTAGTTTAAAAACCTTTCGGGCAGTATGACATCACCTATTCGGAAAACCGTGGACATTGCAAAACCGCAGCGATCTAACAAAAGGAGCAAACCTGGAGGCACAGCTAAATTAATTGCTAAAAGATCTTGCAGGCAGAAAAGATCCGAGGTTCCTGGTGAAGATGTGCTACTGAACTACACCTACTATCTGGATGGATGTCAAAACCGGAAAGATACGTTGGGCTTCGATCCACTCACATTTGAGGTTAAAATAATCTTCAGTTATCCTGGACGTTTCCCTGTATCAACTAACTACCTAGGGTGGACTTCATTGTACATTTATCTGATCAAGATGAAGCAAGAAAATATTGAAACTGTAAAAGCAACACAAGCTGATTTAAAAAAGGAGTACATCATACCAGTCGATCAAGGTAGTATCCGGCTAACACCCCAGAGCCTTTTAAATTTGTACGAGAAGATGGAATTCTTCAATATTATTATGTACCACAACAACAACGCAACCAACAGTGTGAGAGAGTATTTCAAACAGTATACAACTAGATGTAAGGCTAAAGATTTATTACAACTATCGAGTGATGACTTTTTTATACCTTCACGTGCTTCAAATGTGCACATAAACTATTCTCGACTTTTTTATGAAATTCCATGGTTTTGTAATCCTCAAATTATTTACAATATAACGATTGGTTAATAAAAATATTAAATAACAACACATTTTCATATTCTACTCAATATTTTCATTTATTAGCATATATAAGTATATGTCTACACAATTTTGCACTGCTTGGACTGTGTCCCTTCGTGAATTTCGCAATACGTGTGAAACTTTTTCAGTTCACTAAGTTTTGGTAATTGCAACTGGATTATATCTGTTGATGGTAGATATTTTTTCACAAACTTCTCTTTCATCTCACCTTTTACATAGATCGTCGATGTAGCATATTTTTCAAATATATCTGGTAGACTGGTGTAATTGATTTTGCCATCATTCCAGTGCAAACCGTTAAGTTTATCCACGTCAAAATCGTTCTGTTTGCAGCCCTTAAAAGATAACTCCTGGTGTGGATACGGTGGTGAAAGATGATACATTGATGGTATAAGTGATCCGAATTGTAGGAAAGCAAGCACTTTCGCAAAATATTGCCCGTTATTTCCGCACACAAACTGGATATTTACAATAATATGTGCCATATCTGATGGTTGCAAGACTAGTAATGAAATGAAAGAAATGTTTAGAGTACTGGTACTTATATTTTATTCCAACAACTATTCAAATTTCATCATATGATCTAAAAGTAATTGTTTAATTTCATAACAAGGCAAACATCACTTAACAACTTATTTACATGATATGAATATCTAAAACATAAATTGCAAATATGTATAAAATTTTAATATAATAAAAATGGATAATATTTATTCTTTATACAAAACTTTTAAATGTTATCATAATTGTTTGGTCTACATCTTTTAAAACCATAGGGATAAGAGAAATATTCATCCGACACAACTCTTTTGTCAAAAGTAAATCTCGGGAGTTTTTTTCGGGTTCTGATACAACAACACCTGGACGCTTTCGCTTGATTTTACGTTCAGTCGTCACATGTACGCCATCAGATAAATCATCCTCCAAAACTATAGATTTTAAACGTTCAAAATTTACAACTATTGAGTTTTCGAAATTAAGACTTATGCCTTTACATTTAACCACATGTTCAGGACCATGTTCAGTTTTAATTTTTAAACCATATGTCTTAGGGCCTGTACTCACATATTCCGATATATAAGCATCAGAACCATAGCATGCCACCTCATTGGTCAGATCACCCAGGAAGTCAGAGATCGGATAATTTATTGGTTTGTCTTTACTATCCACAAATATGACACTGTCTGTATCACAGTAGAGAATCGATGAACCCAGTTTTTCCAATAGTTCGTATAATTTAATTCTAGCCAGCGCCGTTGTATAAGCTGCGATAAAAGTTCTCAGATTTTCCTCTACATATTTCCATGTAACCCACATGTTATCATTATCAACCGGGTAAATTGAACAAATTTCTACCCCTGGTGATTGGAGAAGCTCACAAAATTGTTTGAAATTATTAATCACTTTAGTATTTGTTTGATCATCCCTTTGACCGAACTTGCCCCACAATGAGTTTAAACAAAGTTTGGCAATATTACGTCGACCAGAATTTTTTTGAATTTGGTTTTTTTCAAGAACAATACATTCCCGCCTCTCGTATGATTCAATAAAATTATCTTTAAGCTCATCTGTTATATATTCATTACCCCAGCCACTAGCCATTTGTTTAATTTTCAAAAAATTATTAACATATTCTGTAAATAATCCGCCAGTCTTTGCATTAGGGTTGTACACTGTGTATTCATATTTCCAAACTTCATATACTTTCATGACTTTGTACCCTCTTTTTACAGCTAAGGCTATTTCAGGAATTACCCATGTACCTGTGAGTTTTCGCTCATCATCTGAATGATCGCAACTTGAAACTTTATTCTTCTCGGCACATTTTTTACAGAGTGTAAAATACAATTTATTGTTGTTTTTCAAGGGTAACACAGGAATGAGAAGGTCGTTGGGAGCAATTACATCGCATTTAATGAAACCATGCATTGAAAGAATTTCATGTATAGGAGGTATATTGTCATTTCGAAATATCTCAGGATGCTTTATGGGGTACGGTGCGTATTTGTTGATATACGGGTACAGACTGGTAAAGTCTAAATAACGTTTTACCTCTCCCTCTTTTGCTTTATGGTATAATTTGAATACCTTAGTACGACCTCCAAATAGAACGGCATGATGGTGGCATGATATCATTATAATATTCCCGCAAATTTTCATTTAAAACACGGTCTTTATTTAGTACTTTTTTAAAATCACATTCCCACGAATATACCAGATCATATCAATTTCTCCTTATCGCCTCGATACGTCTTTGTGTGCTTTCATGTCTTTGATTTATTGTTTCTAAGCCCAACGAGCTATTTTCAGTCATTTCTTGAAATTTAAAGCAATCTCTACAACCGTGATAATAACAGCCGAAGAGCTCAAAGACAGTATTTGATTCTTTATGAAAGCCGTCGACATAGAATCCACACTAATCCAACTTTAACTCACCGTTGTTGTTTGCGGAGATTACCAAGCCGCTAGTTTGTGAATTTTTCCAAGCCAGCCACTTACAAGAAATTACGGAATGTGTTTTACTTTCGAAATAGCCTCTTTAAGGTATTACGCCTAAGATATTTTTTCAAGATATTTTTTCCCAAAAACTATCATAAATGTCGATGCAATTAGGAGACTTTCTATTAAGGGGCTCACATCGTTCATTTTAATAAATTCATTCATAAACCTTATAAATCCTCGTCATTTCTATTATTGAAAATATCTTGTGTTTTGGTATTGCACCAATTAAAAAAGGCCATCCTTTCTTTAGGTTTCATTGTATTGCAACTGTACATTTCTGGTTGTGGGTATTTACCGATATAATTTATATTCTCCTCCGTATTGAAATAATAAGGATAGTAACCTTAAGCACTGTCTTCAACGTCGAAAACTTGTGGAAACTTAGAAAGTGGAAACGGCAGGAAATTTAAAGAGTCAACAAATGTAACTTGTTCACATGTCAACTTCATAGTTTTGACTCCATTCATTAAAGGTTCAATATTTTTTTTTCTAGCTATTAACTCCGAAATCAAGAAATGACCATCATAACCTTGTAAATTATGTGCATCACAATATACGTTGCTCACATATGGTCTGGGTATTAAACAATAGTCTAGAAACCTTTGCACAACAGAGGATTGATCACTTTTTTCAAATATATGCTGTCTGACACCACATGTATCACATGGTTGTTTAATATCTTCATCTTGATAACAATTGTGACAAACATGTGCTACAATTAGATTTGCAACATGTACAAAAGTTGAAGAGCTGTCTCCATACAGGCCGTCTTGAGTAGTTTCACAATCAAAAAATATTATGAGAAACTTTTTATCCTTTCTACCTATGTAGGGCTTTATAAAACAGTTATGTTGGGATGGTTGTATTTTTGAACACATCTGACAGAAGTATTCGTCACATTGATGTTTGAGTCCTTTCCTGTATGTAAAATTTATAAATTTTGTGCAAAATACACATATCTTGAAAGTGTCACAGTTTTTCCTCTGAACTTTTAATCTAAATGGTTAGCGAAACATAGCGGTCCTCTAAACCCACGATTACACACGCTACAGTCAACCATCTGGGATACATACACGCAGGTTGGGAATGTGATACAGTACGGACATTTCATTTCATATTTATGAAACGAATGATTTGAAACTTTATCGCAATAGTTACTGTTGTTATATTTATTTTGAATAGTGGATGCCTGGCTTTACAGAAGATAATCGGGAATTAATATATGATGTCAATGTCAGTCAAAACTTAGAAAATCTAGCAGCCATGGATGTGTCCGCTGGTTTCCATTGCGGATCGATCGCACGCAGTGCGCTCTGCCGGCATGTCAGCCCAACTAGTCCATGTTATATTTCCAACACTCCCACTTTGGGTTGACATGGCCTTAGCCTCCTTCTTGCTGATTACATTTATCTTTGGTCGAAGATACTCGAATCTTTGCTTACTGAGTGGTTTTGTCAATATGTTGGCTATTTTCTCGTTAGTATTTACATATACGATTTCAAAGTTCTTGCGCTCGTGCTGGTCCTTGACAAAATGGTATCGCACTTCGATGTGTTTCGAGTTCCGAGATATCTGTGGGTTTTTAATAAAATTTATCGCACTTTGGTTATCAATGTGCATTATAGGAACTTCTACTTCGCTCCTGACTAGTGTTTTAAGGAGCCTATTTGACCACACAAACTCTTTACTCGTTTGACTTGCCGCGATATATTTGGATTCCATAGTGAATAACGCGACCGACCTTTGTTTTTGCGAACCCCACACGACTGTGGCACTTGCAACTTTCACGATAAACCCGCTCGTTGATTTTCTCGTTTGTCTATCACCGGCAAAATCCGCGTCGCTATAAGCGTTTATTCGCATTTTTACGTGTTCTCCCGGGAACCAAATGCCGTGGGTCACCGTGCCCTTTAAATATTTCAGGATTCGTTTGATCGCGTTCCAGTGCAGTTTCCTTGGTGCTTCGTCGTACTGGCTTACTGTGCTGACTGAGTACGCGATGTCCGGCCTCGTGACAGTCGACAAAAACAGCAAGCTCCCCACTGATTCCTTATAGGGAACATTGACTACTTCGCCTCCCAGGCTTGGGTCCTCCAAGCTCAGGGTGGCATGTTGATCAGCCGGAATTGCGACAGAGTTCGCATCGTCCATCCGAAAGCGATCCAGGATTCTCTGAGCGTACGTCGCTTGGTTGACAAATATCGATCCGTCGTCGTACTGATCAATCTCCATTCCCAAAAAAGTGCCCAGAGGTGATGCGATTATCCGTATCGCCGCCGATAAGTGCTGCAACAACTTCGTAATTTTACTTGGATTCGTCGAAGCGATTAAACCGTCATCTATGTAGATTGCGAGTATCAAGATTTCACCGTCATCGTGTGGAACGAACACGCACGGATCTTCCGACGTCGCAATTAAATTGAATTTCTTCAAACAGTCGACGAATTTTCGGTTCCAGCATCTTGCTGATTGTTTTAATCCGTAGAGTGCTTTTCGTAGCCTGCAGATATTTTCGGATGTGTCCTCGTATCCCTTTGGTTGTTCCATATATATCTCCTCGGTGAGGTCGCCATTGAGATAAGCTGTCTTTACGTTGAATTGCATAAGTTGCATTTTCGACGTGGCTGCTACCGCAAGAATCGTTCGGATCGACCCGAATTTTACTACCGGGCTAAACGTCTCCTCGTAATCGATGCCTGGTCTCTGCGAGAAACCCTTGACCACGAGCCTCGCTTTGAAACGCTCCTTTCGATTACCGACGGCCGCTTTTTTGCGGAAAACCCAACGATTCGGTAGAACTTTCGCTCCTGTTGGATGACAAACCAGGTCCCACGTCGCGTTTTCGCGCAATGACGTCATTTCTTCATCCATTGCATTTATCCAGTTTGCGCGGTTCGCTCCTTTTATTGCTTCATGGTAATCTTTCGGTTCTGCTTCCTTGGCAACGAAAATGTTCTCGTAGTCAAATTCGTAGTCTTCATACTTTTGCGGTGGGCGTAGCTCTGCCCGATTACGCAATTTCCGTTTTTCTCCCGAGCTGCCTGGCACGTTGCCGTTGTCCCTACGTTGGCCTATTTGATCCTGAGCCTTCTCTTCGTCGTTTCTTCGGTCAAACGTTCCTGGTGTATCTTCACCGGTTACATAGTCGCCACTCGAACTTTCTCCGGATGGATCGTCATCTGATTTTTCATCGAATTGGTCGCCGTTGATCGATTCTCCCTCGCAATCGAGTTGTTCGTTTCCGTTCGTTCTATTTGCGTATATTTCGTATTTTTCCTTTGCTTGTTTTTTAAAATTTGATTTTCCCTCCGAGATAAATTGCACGTCTCGATGGATATCGACCTTTCCTTGCGTAGCAAACCAGACACGATAGCCCTTCGTATTTTTGTCGTAGCCGACAAAAATGCCTTTTCTTGTCTTCGCGCTCCATTTCTGACGCTTTTGTTTTGGAACGTGTGTCCACACTTCCGTTCCGAAAATTCTGTATTCCATTTTTTTCGATTTTTCTCCGATCCAGAGCTCTTGCGGAGTTTTATCTTTCGTACCGCTCCTCCCAGTACGATTGAGTACGTATGTTGCTGTATTTACAGCTTCCGCCCACAGGTTTACGTCCAATTGTCTCGAGTAGATCATACTCCGTGCTGCTTCGACGATGGTTCTGTTTTCTCGTTCGATTGCACCGTTTTGTTCTGGCATATACGCGACGGACGTCTCGTGTTTGATGCCGTACCGTTGCATGATCGCTCGCATTTCGTTATTGATGAACTCCAACCCGTTGTCCGTTCTGAGAATTTTTATTTTTCGGTTGAGTTGCGTATCGAGTCTTTTCAATAGGCCTTCGAAAATCGATTTCACTTCGGATTTTTGATTTAAGAAGAAGACGAATTTATAGTGCGAAAAATCGTCCTTAATCAACAGAAAATACCTCGAATTCCCGACGGATGGATTTTCCATCGGTCCACAGAGGTCGGCGTGTACCAGTGCTCCAGGTTCTTTTACCTTCGTCAGGCTACACGGGAACGGCTTCTGACTCATCTTTCCCTGAGCACATCCGTCGCAGCTCCAGTGGTTTTCGACTTTGACATCGATGTCCCACTCCTTCAACACTCGTTGAATGTGTGGAATGTTCTGGTGAGCAAAACGTTCGTGCCAAACTCGCAGTGAGTCCCTTTTTGCGACATTGGCTCTTTGCACTTGTCGATTGTGAAGAGTCTCCTTTTCGCAGATACGAAACCGCATTTTGTAGAGATCCTTGTGGCGGTCTCCCACTGCTACTATGTCCTCTCCGCTTTTCAACCAACATCCTCGGTTGTTCGATTCGAATTTTAGCCCTTTATCTAAAGCAGAAGACATAGACATCAGATTATAGCGCAAATCTGGTACATGAAGGACCGGGGACAAGTGGTGCTCCTGCCACTTCACTCCGTCGTACGATGAAATATTAATATCACCTTTGCCTTTCGCTCAAATTATTTCACCGTTGCCAACTTGCACTTGTATTGGCACAGCTATTACCGTGAAGTTGATGAACCACTTACGCGTCGGACACATATGTTGGCTCGCTCCTGAGTCAAGGAACCAACCTGTCGAGAGCTGCTGCGAATACAATCCTTGTGCTGATATTATCGCAACGGTGAACGCGCTTCCCTTCTTTTGCTGTCCAAAGTTGGCTTCGCTCTGGTTCGCTGTCTTTTCTTTCCTTTTACAGTCTCTTTTCCAGTGTCCCGCTTTTCCACATTTGTAGCAAATGCCAGGTTTTTTGTCCTTCGTATCTCGCCGTTTGTTCGCTTTCATGGGGAAAGCGTTATCGCTATTATTCTCGCTAGCATTCATCCGAAGCTCCTGCGTTGTGAGTCAAGCGGTGAGATTCGTCAGCGTGCGTTCGTCGTGACTCGTTGACTCCCACGCCGTTGCAAAATGGTATTATGGGTTTGGTAAAGTCATTAGAATTTTAGTCATTATGCTACTATCTGTGACTGGTTCTCCGATCATTTTTAGCCTGCATGCGAGATCATTTATTTTCGCAATATGCATCGGTATATCGTCAGCACTATCTTTTCTCAGCGAATACCACTCTTGATGTAAGAGATGTTTGGATGCCTCGCTTTTATTCTCATAGATGCTATGTAGTTTTTCCCACATATCTTTTGGCGTTTGGCAATTAATTATATGTAGCTTAGACTGTCGACTCACTGTTTGTACGATTATTTTTTGCGCTGAGCTGTCCAGTTTCTTCCATGTCTCGAGCCCCTTGTCGTACGCTATCGTTGCTTCTGGGTTCATGTTGTCTCCCCGTTCGGGTTTCAGAAACGATCCGTTGACGACATCCATCGATCCACTCGCCGAAATGAGCACACGTACTTCAAATTTCCACAAATTCCAATTTTCAATTCCCGTCAACTTCTCCACTTTCGTAAGTTCCCCGTCCGCCATGATTCTGTTGCACTATTGCACGAGGCCGGCTAATCGTTTTTGACGGTCGCGAGATTTTATCGCACAAAACTCGATAATCACTTTATTTTTTACGAAAGTGGATACCTGGTTTTACAGAAGATAATCGGGAATTTATATATGATGTCAATGTCAGTCAAAACTTAGAAAATCTAGCAGCCATGGATGTGTCCGCTGGTTTCCATTGCGGATCGATCGCACGCAGTGCGCTCTGCCGGCATGTCAGCCCAACTAGTCCATGTTATATTTCCAACAGTTACAAATATAACTTTTGGAAAACTATCCGGTGACCGATTTTATGACGTAAAAATGTTTTGTACTCTCGAAATAGAAGAGGTAAATTTTTTTTGCTGTTATATCTTGTAGCGGAAGAGGTTGAGGTCCAAGGAGAGGTGACGTTCCCCTCACCTTTACAGGCTGTTGATTCTCTGTTGCGGCTCCTGACGCAGCTTCTTGACCCTGCTCGGCTGCTGCGACTCCTGACGCAGCTTCTTCTAGCTGCTCGGCTGCTGCAACCCGAGCCAAAAAAATTTGCGACCGTGAGATGTCTACGGTCGAATATCTGCTTCGATATTCCTCTATCGTTATTCTTCGAGGAATTTGTTTAAAATTTATTCTAAGCTAACTTACATCAGCTGCAAAATAGGCCTTGTGGGGCCGCAATTTTTAAAAAATTATAATATTGCTGTAAACAAAAATAGAGAGAGAAAAATTAATGTATATATATATATATAAAATAATAACTTCAAAATCAAAAACTTACCTCTCTGATAGGTTATCAGAGTGCTGTCCAACAATTTATGATAACCCATGGTACCAGCCACGGGTTTTAGAAAGATTTTTCCACGCCGCACAATATACAAATTGCAAGCATATGCATATAGTCTGTGCTACCTGCCGTGTTAACCAAACGGCATTTTCTCATGAAGCTAATTGATTCACATTGCAAATTGGGTCATACCACTTAATTACTACATTTTGCAATATAGTGTAAAATATGTACAACACAAAAACTCGTCAACAATGCGGAAGACATTGCGTTTTTTAATGATATTCACTCTCAGATAATTTCAATATACAGAACGAATACGCGATCCGCAACACAAAAGCATTCAACCATCAGCCTATACCACACGTGTAAAGTAATTAAATATGCACTGCCTAAAACACATTTTTTCCGCAGACACTAATGATATTCACCCTCAAATCTACAGTTTCCCAGCAAGAAACAAGAACAAAATGCATAACCGACCGTTACATACAACGCATAACCTGTCGTTCGGTACATGATCGTTCATGAAACATCTCTACACGGAAAGAAGCACCTGTTGACGGTCAACTTTGAGGAAACACCTTTTTTGAATACATCTCAACGTACATGTGCATGAAGTTAATTGATATGCGACCGAGATGATACGTTCGAATCAGTATGAATGGCTATTACCATTAAAATTTCGCACTTCTTGTCACCCTTCGTTCGCACAAATAAGTACAGCAATACAGCGTAAAGAAATCAATGGGTGCATATTACATTAAGCTAAATTTTATACAGAGCCACAGAAAATGTACGTGCAAGGCTTTAACCTGTACACATCATATTCGTTGTCTTAAACATATGCTTCATACATTCGCTTGAATTAACATGCAAGGCATCGCCAACGAACGAGTGAAATTCAAGTTGAATTTGGTTTTCTGCGCGCCTGGTTCACCATTTTACAATGCTAGTACGATCGAAATTCAAGTTGAGTTTGAACATACATCTATAGCTGCAGATATTACATATAGATATTACAAGGAGCTCATCGTAAGCAAGTTAATTGTATGTCCTCCTCTGCTGGTACGATTGAAATCCAAGTTTGAACATACATTCATACATACATACATTAATATAGTTTCTTTTGCAAGACTCTCTGTTGATTCGTAAGCGTAAGCGATCGAACTTCAAGTTGAATTTGCACATGAAGGTTCAGGGTATGGGTATGGGGTTTTCTGTCTGGTGTTCTGCGCGCCTGTTTCACCATTTTACAAAAATTGACTTTAGCAGCCTTTCTAACGTACTCTAAGCCTCCTAACAACCAACCAGTTATGCACACAACATCTCCCAACACATGACACATCTCACAAACTACAGCAACAACATCTGACCCTATTTCTACCACCTTTGACTACCTGACGCACCCAAACGCAACACCCCGATCCTCTATAGCCTTTCATCAACGTTCAAAATCATCGCCAACCACCTGATCTGCTATTGTCTTCTACCAGCGCCGCCAATCAACACCACACACCTGATCCTCCACACCCTACCACTACCTCACGCAACCAACCAACCACACCACCCTTCTACCAACACTGCAAATCACGGCCTTAACCGAGACCCTCCATAGCCTTCTATCAACGCCGCCAATCACCGCCACACACCTGAACAAACCTCTACCCCCTTCTACCAACACTGCAAATTACCGCTCACCACCTGAACAAACCTCTACACCCTTCTACCAAAACTGCAAATCACCGCTCACCACCTGACAACCCCAACCAACCAACCGCAACACCCCTCTTACAAACAACAAATCAACGCCACCACGCGACCGTACCCCAGACTCAAAATGGCACTGATTCCCCATCAAAACCCCTTGTAACCTAGTATACAAAGAGCCGAGCTTCAGTGGTTGGTTGTGATTGAAAAAGTGGTTCCCGGTTCGAAGGTACGTCACTTACTACTAAAATATATTCCTCTTTTCGGTAAGTTGCTAAGTTCTGCCTGGTTAGTGATTTCAGGGCTATCAAACTGTTCCTGGTTCCGGCATAGTGCTTTATTGTGTAGTTTTACAGCGTATATCACTCTTTAATTTAGGATTTTAGAGTTAGTTGAGCCTTAACCTTCTCGATCTAATTTAAGGATTATAGCGAGGTTTAAGGTATCTGCAATCACTATAATTTAAGGATTATAGTGCATCTAGGGTATCTCCACCCCATCACCAGTGGCAGATGCTCCAACATTAATCCGTCGAGCCGGATCTTATCCCGGCGCAATATTAGCGACGAGAATTTAACGTCGCAAACCTAGTGTTTTGAGCTCAGTGTCGTGTGTGTCATCCAGTGTTTATCAAATAGCAGGCAAATTCTCGCTTCACGATGGCTACAAGCCGAAGTATCGAAAATGCCAATGCTATTGACTTTCAGCGAAATAACCTGGAAGAACTGCAAGGATTCATTAAAAACCACAAGAAGGACTCCAGAGCTCGATACAGCAAGGAGTATTTCGAGTTAAAGGCTGATACTTTGCCTAACAAATAGCAAGCATGTGAAGAGTGTCACTGCAGGGTCAAGTTGAGCATGGCTGGCGATGCTAAAACTCTCATCGATTACATGACTGAATTCGAGGGAGCTGAGGCGTTGCACGATGAATATGCGGTCATCTTCAGATCATGACTGAAGGAGTATAACGGTTCATCTAGAGGTACCGGATCACACGGACCTGCCGCAACCCAGCTCAGCAATGAAGCGGATCTGCCGTTAGAGCACATCAAGGTCCCTCATTTTCATGGGAATTACGTAAATTGGGCGTCGTTTCAAGACCTTTTCTCCACTTTGGTTCATAAAAGTGAGAGACTTCGTGCTGTACATAAGATGCATTATCTGCGGGCCAATGCGTGCGGCCAATGTAAGGAATCGAGTCGAATTGGTTAAAAAGCACAAACTATGGTTCAACTGTTTGCTCAGCGATCATGCCGTATCGACATGCCCATCAAATAAGCGATGCAGATCTTGCAACAAAAAGCACCATAGCTTGTTGCATATTAACTGCCAAAGGAGATAAAATCTAAGAATTCGAATCCTTCAACTTCAGCTCTCAACGCCGTCACTAAGAAAAACAAAGCTCATTCCGTGGTGTTACTAGCTACAGCTATCATTGAAGTAAAGACAATTTATTGAAGGTTTCTGCCGCTGAGAGCTTTAATTGATCAGGGATCGCAACGATCTTTCATCACTGAGTCGGAAGTTCAACAGTAAGGATTGAAGCGCAAATTCAACACGGTTGATATCCATGGTATAAACAGCAAACGAACTTCAGCTCGAGGAATCGTTAATATAGAGTGCAAACAAAAGGGATCAACTGACTATCAGCGCTTCGATTTACTCATAGTCGCCAAAATAACAGGTGAAAATTCCTCAATGCGAAGTGAGCCAATTTACTATGGGCAACAGACCCGATCTCACTGATCAGGACTACAAGCCAGGTCCTATTGATATACTTCTGGGAGCCGATGCATACGGAAACTTCGTTTTACCCGGGCTGAAGATGATTTGCAACAGCCAACTGGTTACTCAGAACATCAGATTTGGTTGGATCATGTCAGGCCCTATCGACACCCGAACCCCGCCAAGAATTCATGTCTCCATGGTCAGCACTCAAGAGCTGAGTGACAGCCTAAAGAAGTTTTGGGAATTAGAAGAAGTAGCTTCGTCCGAGCAGTTAAGCCCCTTCGCATGCCACTCGCGAAGTTCATTTCGCCCAAACCACTCGCCGAGACGTGGAAAGTGGAAGATACACTGTGCGTCTTCCGTTCAAGGCAGAGACAAAGCCCGGTGAGGCATTGGCCTCCAACATGAAGGATGCAATATTAAGGTGGCAGCAAGTAGATACAATACAACGAATTCCTACAAGAGTACTTAGATTTGGGGCACATGAAAGAAGTTCAAACCAATGCAATCTATGAACAACCCTCCTGTTATCTGCCTCATCACGCTGTAATCAAGGAAAGCAGCACAACTACCAAAGTGCGAGTTGTTTTTGATGCGTCACATCGTACGTCTACTGGAAGGTCGTTAAATGACTTGCTTATGGTGGGGCCCACTATTCAAAATGATCTTCTTTCGATCCTTCTCAAATGCTGGCTTCATAAATTAGCTATGAATGACGACACCGAGAAAATGTACAGACACGTAAAAATTGATCCCAGAGATCGCAACTATCTAAGAATAGTCTGGATACCAGTCACTCCAGGACCAATTACACTTATGGTACGGCGTGCGCATCCTATCAAGTGGTCAAGGTGCTCCAAAGATTAGCTCAGGATGAGCAATTCAAGCACGAGCAGGCTTCCGAAGTGGCTCTGAGCGATTTCTTTGTGGACGATGTACTCACTGGTGCTAATGATATAAACCAAGCCGTATTGCTTCAAAAAAACGTCACCAGGTTACTGGCAACTGGAGGTTTTAGCATCTGCAAGTGATCTTCAAACTGTCCAGAGGTATTGGATTTAATACCCGAAAATGACCGCGCTCTTCCAGGCCCTATCTCAATAAACTTTGAGAATTCAATTAAAACTTTGGACCTTCAATGGAACCCACTCCTAGACGTTTTAACCTTTAGGATATCGCTACCTGACCTTAAGAAAGGAAAGGTGACGAAAAGGCTAGTAGCATCAAGCATTGCCAAACTTTTCAATCCTCTGGGTTGGCTACTGCCCTCTATTGTCACAGGAAAGATATTATTACAGAGGCTGTGGCTCGTTAAATTTGATTGGGATGACCAGCTCCCAGAGGACATTATTGATGATTGGAAGAAATATCTATCTGACTGATGTGTTCATGGAGACATCACCATTCTTTGTTTTGTCGGATACACAGCCAAAGAAAAGGTGGAGCTGCATGGTTTCAGCGATGCATCAACGGATGCCTTTGCAGTTTCATAATATTGAAAGATGATCAATTCCCTAAATGAGGTTAGAGTTCACCTGCTGACATCGAAAACCAAAGTGGTCCCAATAAAGATGCAAAGCATTCCTCGACTGGAGTTGTGCGGCGGAGTATTACTGTCCAAACTGATGCGAAAAGTCAAAAAAACGTTAGATGTGAATGATGCAACGGAAACTTATTATTGGACTGCTTCGACCATTGTCTTAGCTTGGTTGTCCGAACATCCAAGTAAGTGGAAAACAAATGTAGCAAACAGAGTGAGCGAAATTCATTCACACGCTAAAGCATCCCAATTGCGGCACGTGGAATCGCGGGACAATCCAGCTGACTGCGCTTCGCGAGGCTAAGCCCCATCGAAACTCTTCAATTGTGAGCTATGGCGGCAGGGACCGGAGTGGTTGCACTTTCCTAAATTGGAATATAATTTCCAAGCCACGCTAACTACCAACAATCTAGACAAGAAAGAGCCCAAACTACATCTTACTACTTATGAATCGGGTAAAATACCACCATCGCTGAAGGATACCTGTTCCAATCTTCGGGCTCCACCCACAGCATCAATCTTAACAAAATACTCGAACTACCAAAAGCTCATTCGTGTAGTCGCCTATTGCCTTACATTCAAGTATCGTGATAGGCATCCAAGGTTTTTGTCCTCCCAAGAGTTACAGAGAGCGAAGCTAACCTGTGCTTGCCTATCGCAACAAGCTTCTTTCCGAGACGAAGTGCGACGATTGCATCGCCGTCTGTCGATACCACTTACGTCGAAATTTGTATCACTAGCTCCATATCTCGACGCTGAAGAGATAATCAGGGTAGGTGGACGGTTGCAGAACGCCGATATTAGTGATTCAAGAAAGCATCCCATTATTATCAGCGCGACTTCTCCGCTGGCCACATTAATAGTAAGGGCTTTTCATCTTCAAGCCCTCCACGGCAGCAATCAGATTACAATAGCAGCTGTTCGAGATCAGTTTTGAATACCTCAAGTTCAAAAACTGGTAAAAAGCTGCATTCACAAATGCATAGTATGTTTTAAATCAAATGCGAGACCGCTAACGCAGCTTATGGGAGCGTTGCCCAAAGAAAGAGTGACTCCATTCAGGGCATTCATTAAGGTAGGATTAGATTTTGTTGGACCCATCCGCATAAAATGGTCGTCTGGAAGGGGTTCCAAATCGTCAAAATCTTACATAGCATTGTTTATCTGCCTATCCACGAAGGCAATGCATTTAGAGGTGGTCAGTGATCTCACCAGCAACTTATTCATTGCCGCAATAAAGCGATTTGTGTTCAGGAGAGGGCTATGTAGTGACATATACAGTGATTGTGGCACCAACATTGTTGGAGCTAAAAAAAAATTAAAGCACAGTTTGAACAGCTGAAGGAATCCACTCAGGTATATCTTGCCCAAGAGCAAATCAACTGGCACTTCAACCCACCAGCCAGTACGCATTTCGGAGGTTTGTGGGAAGCTGGAGTGAAGTCAGTAAAACTTCATCTAACCAAAACCGTTGGACAAACTTTGCTGAACATCGAAGAGATGTATACGGTTTTGACTCAGTTCGAAGCAGTATTAAACAGTCGCCCTCTAGTGCCAATGTCTAGCGACGTCAACGACGTGCAAGCTCTGATACCAGGACATTTTCTTATTGAACAATTGTAACGTTTTTTATAACTCTTTCCTTCTTCTCCGATCGAGTCTCCGCTGAGACCGACGACGATCGGCGTCACACCAATGTGACAGCTGGACGTGCAGTCCGTGGATTGAGGCAAAGGACTACGTATCGCGCCGAGAATTAGTCCTGCCTCTCACTTGGTGTTTGGGTTTGGTGGCTGCTGGCGGGCTAGCTAGTTCGGTGAGGCGTGCGGTCGAGGGTCTTAAGGTCCAAACACCAAGTGTCCGAGTTCGTTACACAAACTCAGCCACCTGAAAAGCCCTTGGGTTACGCATTTTCAATCCACTATCATAAAACAAAAGATACACAAACCAAAAAACTCTAACCACTCTATTCTCTACTTTACTCTGAGTCCGCGTGACCGTCTTACCCGAACGCGACTTCTCGTCGGCACACAAATAGACTACCGCGATACAAGAACACTACTTTACCGGAAACACACTCAATATAACAAAATCAAAGCTAACGCGCACACTGTGCCGCGGAAAAACCCGAATCACTGCTGAAAACAAAAAAAGAAGGGAGGAACCTGGCGAAACCTCGCCAACCAACGATGTTATAGGCTGGGCCCAGCCTCCTTGTTCCGAACGTGAGCGAAGCTCATTATTCCGCGCTCGGAACCCCATGTCAGATCGAACTACCTGACCTACCTGTTTGGAAGAAAGTCCCGGAAGAAAATCTAGGAGTTTAAGTGCAATTCATATTTATTTCTTTTTTATCTAAATTACTTTATATTATTCATTAAAATTCAATTTAACAAAAGCAAGGGAAGCATAAAACAAAATAACAAAAAAAAATCAATTTAATAATATATGAACCATCTAAATAAGCGAAAAATATTATCATCAATCAAATCATTATTATTGTTCCTATTGTTTTCAAATCGGAATTAATGTTGTGTTGGCAAAATTAAAGTTAACCTAACTTAACATTTTCTTTTCTGCAATCGTCTTCATCCCGTTTCAGAATTCATTTCTTCTCCTTGATTAATTTTTCCTTTGTTTTGCCCTGTAGCTTTTGATCGACGGCATGCCTTATTTTTTTGGGTTTAAATGTTTGCTGGGTGAGTTTTTTTTTCTCTCTTGAAAAGTCTATTCTGTTGTTGATGAGTTTCAATTAAATTGCATCCATTTTTGCTGGATCCTAGTGTGCGCCACTTCACAGCAATCACATGTCACTCGTATCGTTGAATACAACACCGTACATAGATCAAAATTAGATATATTTTTCTGTTGAGTTGTGAACGCGAACGAAAAACAAGGCAGAAACTTGCAAATTTTCAAATGTTTAGATTACAATAAAATAGAACACACGTGTCTTAGAATGCCTCGAAGAATAATGATTCGACCGAAATTGCTACTTCTTATGGTTGTCCTCACGAAGGATGACCGGGTTTTGTAGACCGACAAAATGTCGCACCGAGTTCACCGTGAGAGATACTTTTTTCCGGTCGAACGGAGCCGAGCACATGTGCGGCTTGGACTGAACAACACTTCCACTGAATGAGCGCGTTTCTTTGATCCTTCACTGCCGTCCTAACTACACCTGACGTTAAGGATTAAATGTTTTAAACATGGGATTCGCGTTTAACATCACGTATCTTTGTTCGATTCTTTCGGAACACCATAGAATTCATTATATAACCGATATAAATGGAATGCACTCTAATCACGTCGTGAACACGTTTTTTTTTCAAGTCCCAGCTTCACCTATTGCACCGGTGGTCTTGTCGAGAATCCCGCTTAAACTGCCCATTTTCCCGTTCCCAGAACCAGAATCGCGCTGTCGACCCCTTCTGGGAACTTGGAACCTGCTTGTTGCTAACCGGGTTCCCTGTGGTGTGCAACCAGTTTTCCCAGTGGGTCGTTCCTGCATAGCGCTGGATGGCAACGTGCACGATCGAGGTGACGTGATCCAAGCCAGCGCGGATGTGCGAAAGGGCGCATTACACAATCACTGATATCTCTTCCTCAAGAACCAAGAATCAGTGAAGATGTCAGCCTCCTAACAAAATGCCGCCTTACCACTGCTTCAGTCCAAAACTTCTGGAAAAGTTGAAATACCTCTCAAGGCTCCAAAACAGACCCAAATGGATGCAAGCCAATGAGAATATACGCGTCAGACAGCTGGTGCTTGTCAAAGGTGAAAATTATCCTCCAGCTAAATGTCCTTTAGCAAGGATAATTAAAACACATCCAGGCAAAGACGGTCTAGTAAGAGCCGTGACGATTAGTCTCAATGGACGCCTAACTGAACGTCCAATCGTCAAGATATGCCCATTGCCCATACCCACAGCAGAGGAAGAAACCTCGAAGCAATTTGAACAGACGGCAGAAACCGGCGAATCAGAACCAAGCAAGGAACAAACTGCCGTGCTCGTAGAAGACACCACGATGCGACACAGGCAAGCTAGATCGGTAAGAGACGCTCGTTCGTACTCAAGTCTGCTTATGTTCCTGTTCGCAATCTGTTCTGTTTCCTTTGCGAAATCTGCCAATCACACCTCTGGTGTGAGCGTCACTCCAGTTAATAGCGGATTTGTTGTGGAACATATCGGAAATGCCCATTTAAACCGCGGCTCTCTACAAATTCATGTTAAGATTGCATGGGCTGATATGCAGGAGGATAAAGGAAACGTTCAAAGGGCTCTTGATAATTTGACTCAGCTATGTCGCACTAGTCTCACTTGCTCTGATAGAGTACCTTGCGAGGATCTTAGACAGCATGTATTTACCACCAATGACGATATTATACATAAGATACATACACTGCATTTCGTCCGAAACAGGCAAAGGCGTGAACTTCTGGATAAAATGCTAACCACTCTGTTTGGCGTTAATGATGACATCTACCGAGACATGGAAACAATACACACAAATCAACAAACCCTTAAATATACGGAGGACAAAGAAACCAGGCTATTTCTACAAACAACACAGCAGCTAAACAAGACAAATTCTATGATAAATTGACAATTAGCCCTCTTTAACAATGGATTTAACATAGCTATGCAAAAAGTTAAGAAATTCAACTCCTGGCTGTCCACAGTGGATCACAATGAACTTAACATTCAATTCCTGGGGATCTACCAGCGAGCGCTAGACTTCATGACGGAAGTGCAAAGCAAGTATGCAGCCATACTCAACGTCGTCTCTAATGGCAAACGCATTTTAGATCTAGTACAGCCTGCAGAGTTGATGGCAATAATCAACCCAACAGAATCTGCTCTCCCAACGTCCATGAAAGTGTCCCATTTTCCTCTGAACGAGTTTGCAGTCCATTTCGAACAAGATGCGTGTTACATCATTGGTTACCTACAAATAATCGATCAGCAGCGCTAAGAGCTGATAAAAACGACAACGATCCCACACTCTCTTCTCAATCGCACGTATGCCGTATACGAAATATCAGCGAATATCCTTGGAGTAGACTTTCATGGTCAAACCTACTTCGAAATTTCCGAAGATGAGCTACGAGAAGCACAAACTATCTCCAAACAAACGTACGTTGTACTGCATAGCACCTTATTTGATTTAAGGAATAAGCCACATTGCATCATTAAGAAGCTTTACAACTTGTATGAAGGAAGTAATTGCACAACCCGGACTTTCGCTCTAGGTCCGGATATTAACGTTATTTGGAAAAAATTATATGCTAGGAGCAAATGCACATTACCCAATTTCGCTTTTGTTTGTTTATCTGCACTTTAGACTAACGAATATTGACCTGCCAGCTGCATTGTGCTGACAGGTCAATTATTGATCTATGAATTAAAGAAATTGACGCCGCTCGCCGGAGTCAATCAAACCAAGCATAGCGTGAATTCCGTGGTTTCATTTGTCGTCCCGCGAAAAGAATAAAATATATTCCTCTTTTCGGTAAGTTGCTAAGTTCTTCCTGGTTAGTGATTTCAGGGCTGTCAAACTGTTCCTGGTTCCGGCATAGTGCTTTATTGTGTAGTTTTACAGCGTATATCACTCTTTAGTTTGAGGATTGTAGAGTTAGTTGAGCCTTAACCTTCTCGATATAATTTAAGGATTATAGCGAGGTTTAAGGTATCTGCAATCACTATAATTTAAGGATTATAGTGCATCTAGGGTATCTCCGCCCCATCACCAGTGGCAGATACTCCAACAGAGACAATGTCAATAAAAAAACTCGAAACGTTTGTGCTCCCAGGGAACAGTCCCCAAATTTTAGGGAGAGAATGGCTAGGATTACTGAATTTAGTCAATAACAATAAATTGGATAGTAGTATGCCGATCAATAAAATTTCAGATGTAGCCGCAAATAATAAATGGTTAACCAAATTTCCGGAAGTTTTTGCTCCAAAATTAGGGCTTTATAATAGGAAAGAGTTTCAAATCCACTTGAAAGAAAATGTGGCACCTGTTTTCAAAAAACCGCGCCCAGTGCCGTACGCTTGGCGGGGAAACTGGAAGCCGAGTTGAAAGAAATGCAAAAAGAAGGAGTTTAAACTCCAATTGAAAATAGCGAATGGGCTACACCGAATGTATGTGCTTTGAAGAAAAATGGCAAGTTAAGAGTTTGCGGAGATTATAAAGTCAACTTGAATCCTTGCATTAAGGTGGATAAATACCCTATTCCAAGAGTACAAGATTTAATGGCCAAGGCAGGGAATAATGTGATGTATAACAAGTTAGATTTGTCGCAAGCGTATTTGCAAGTAAAATTATATCCTGACTTTCGTCGGTTAACTGTATTGTCGACAAATTTAGGATTATTCGAGTTGAATAGGGCCTATTTTGATATTTCCTCTGTGCCTGGATGGTTTCAGAGGGAAATGAAAAATCTTTTTGTGGACATGGATGGGGTGTTAGTGTTTTTCGACGACATCCACATAAGCGGGCGCGACCAAGTAGAGCATGACAGTTGCGTATGTGAAGTTCTGAGGCGACTAAAAGAAACAGATCTGACACTGTCGTCGGAGAAATGTGAATTCGGAAAAAAATCTCTTGATTTTTTGGGCTACAGATTAGGTGAAAATTGTATGCATGTTTTGGATAGCAAAGTAGAGGCCATTAGAAGAATGCAACCACCAACATCAGTTAAAGAGTTGCAGACCTTTTTTGGCATGATGAATTATTACTCCAAATTTATCAAAAACTACGCTAATATTGTGAACCCCTTGTACACAAAGTTGAGTCCAAAAAACCCATGGTTTTGGTCACGCGACTGTGAAATACCATTTGAAAATGCAAAGAAAAGTTTAGAATCAGCAGTCGTTCTGATGTTGTACAGTACTCAATCGCCAGTAAAGATAACTTGTGACGCATCTCCAACCGGAAATGGAGCGGTTTGCATATTTTAAAAAAGGGGGTTGGAAAACCAGTCGCAATTGTGTCAAGAACGCTCACGGGCGCAGAGAAAAATTATTCTCAATTGGATAAAGAAGCTCATGTGCTAGTCTATGGGGTAAAGCAATTCCACCAATATGTCTTTGGCCGTAAATTTATATTAGAGACCGACCACAGACCGCTTATGATTATTTTCGAGAACAAAGAAGAACTGCCTCAAATGGCAGCAAGAAGAGTCCAAAGATGGAGCGTTTTCTTAACAGGGTATGACTACGAAATACGTCATATACCGCGTATAATACATTGTCATGCAGATTGCCTATCTCGTTTCCCAAATGATAATATAAAGAAACAGTCAGAAATGGTAATACCATATTTAAATATGATTGAAGAAAATGTAAAAATCATTTCAGCTGAAACTGTCAAGTAAGCGACTTAACGCGACTCGACTCTTAAAAAAGTTTACGAATTTTTAAAACCCGAATGGCCTGATAAAGTAGAAGACGTGCTGAAAATTTTTAAAAGTCGAGCGGGCGAGTTAATTTTGGAAAGAGACTGTATAATGTGGGGTCATCGACTTGTGATTCCAGATTCAATGAAAGACAAGCTTTTGAAAGAGTTACACGATGCTCACATAGGAGTAGTCCGAATGAAGGCTTTAGCTAGGTCGTACATCTGGTGGCCTAAAATTGGTAGAGACATTGAGGATGTGTGTAAAAAATGCGAGTTGTGTGTAGAGAGTTCACAAAATCCACCACGAGTAAATTTGCATTTATGGGACTGGCCAGAATTGATAAATGAAAGGTTGCATATAGATTTTTTAGGGCCTGCAAATAATCGCATGTTCTTAGTTATCGTAGATGCTCATTCGAAGTGGGTTGATATAAAAGAAATGAAGAACATAACCACTGAAAAAACGATTGCTGCAATGAACAAATATTTTTGTACGTGGGGATTTCCAGAGAAAATAGTGTCTGACAATGGACCAAGCTTGTGCTCTAGAGAATTTGAAAATTTCTTTAGTGAAAGAGGAATTCGTCATATTAAGTGAGCATCGTATCATTCAGCCTCTAATGGAGCGGTGGAAAACGCGGTAAAAACTTTTAAAAGCAAATACAAATTGTTAAGTAGATCAATGTCCTCCGAAAAGGCAGTATTTGTTCCATTACAGATCGTCTCCCCAGTGAACCACGGGTGTATCGCCAGCAAAACTGCAAATGAGTAGAAAATTTAGGACATCATGGGTCTTATTGAAAATAAAGGTGGCGGAATCTGTAGGGAAAAAACAGAATCAGCAAATTAGGTTTAGTACAGGCAATCGGCAAGTGGATTTTGATCCAAACGAAATGGTTTTGGCAAAAAACCACGCCACAGATAACTGGGAAAGACCTCGTATTGTCAAACCATTGTGCCCAGTAACGTTCGAAGTTGAAACGTTAAATCAAGGGATCACGATACGTCATTCCAACCAATTAAAACATTGTAAAGCCAATCTGACAGGGAAGTAGAAATTGCAATTGAACAATCAAAGACTGTCGACGGAAATTTGGTTAATCCTTCTCATAATGTAAGTGTCACTGAGAGGAATGATAAGCCTATTGTAATGAATGATAGTAATGATAAGCGTATTGTAATTAATGACTGTCATAGATTTTCGAGAGTTAATAAATCTACAGGGAATGAACCTCAGAAGTTGGAATTAAGTGTTGATGAAAATGTGACGCAAGATCATAATAATAATCCTCCGTTTGTTCCTCGACATTCAAGTCGTACTCCAAAACCCAAAAAAATATTGGATTTATAAGTGTTCATGTAATTGCGAAATAACGGTGTAGGAATGAAATGTATGTGTGAGTCGGCAAGCGCGGTGTCCAGCAACATCGCCACTAGCAATCAGTTCGCAGTCACGGACCGAATAAGGAGCACCGTTGGAATTGACAATATAGCACGTTTTAGTTCATTTTTATTCAAACTTGAAATGTAACAATTAAATGTAAGAATAAAACATCAAATATAACAAAAAGCACACTTATGGGCGGTGTTGTCGACTAGACACGGAGGTTCAAAACTCAAAATAAATGATTATATAGAATTGATACGTGTGCATAATATACGCTAAAGTAAAATTGAGTCGTTATACTACGCGGATACAAATAATTTATAAAATAGTTGAAGTATAATGACCTTAATCCATCAATAAGCCTAACCGTGGTCGTGCTGTTTGGTAGCGGATGGTAAATGACAGCACCGGAAGTGGATGCCGTCCGTCACCCAGAAACCACGCTTCCCCATTGTCGAAGATATTCCTAACGAAGCGGAGCAGAATACAGTTCCTCTATAAATTTACTTTCCGAAAATGTAGACAAAAATGAAAATCCAATGAAACTGTAATGAAATGAGTAAGAGCGAACGTTGTCGCTTCGAAATTTCAAGCCAACAGGACTTTCGTCTTGTTGGCCTCAATGGACGTTAAGTCCCCGGGACGAGGCAACGAGCCCATGTGTCGTTCAGACGAATTTGGGTTCGGCCTCTACCTAGCTAGAGGAGTGATGGCTGCTGGCAGGCCAGCTCAGCTCGGCGCGTATCGTCGTGGGTGCGTTCTCTAGCATCAGTCCCGAATCTCATTTCCAGAGATTTAGCCATCAAATTGCCCGCTTACATATCGACAAAAAAATTTCATTCAACAAAGCAAACTATTCATCTTGTGAGGCTATACCTCCTACGTTACTTTACACAAAGAATTCTCGCGCGCATACCGAGATAATACCGCGTTCAAGGGCTGCCCGAGAGAAAAAAAAATCTTTACGTTACATTGGTCTATTGGTGGAATTCCGAAGCTACTCAAAACAAAAACAGGCAAGAAAGAAAAGAAAACGAAAGACTACCGCGTACCGAAACAATCTCTCGGGTGGCCGTGCCACTCTCGATTTGGAAGACGAGCTTCAGCGGAGCTCGCCAGGCGCAGATGTCGCTGCCTGGGCCCGCCCTACCATGGCCTAGCGCTTGCGTGTCCGCATGTGTTGTGCGCACTAGGCCCACCACTACTCACCTTGGCCGGTCTATTCCGTTAGCTGTTGGAAATGGAGGTCATTGAAGAGGGAGAGCCCTCAAGGAAACTCTGGATTATTCAATTCATGATAAATTTATTCATTCTACTTCGAATAGGTACAAATTACTAAAAAAAATATAATTAAAGAGGTGAAACGCTAGAAAATTTAATTTGTAATTATTATAAACTACTTTAAGGTATATAAAAAAAACTTTACTTTACTAATGGTAGCGATTTGTTTTCTTGAAATATTTCTATATTGGAAATGTTTATATATACATTTTTTTTTCTTCAAAGGGTCTATAGCTACAGATGTCAATCAGTTGTATTTTTTCATAATTCAAAAAAAAAATTTTTTTTTTTCGTACTACTACTTCCAGACTCATACTTCTGTGATTCGCTTAGAACTAGAATTATTCTTACCTAATGTTTAACCTTACATTCTAAAAGTAAATACATTCGGTAGTATGGTCTGGCTATATAATAATGGATGCTTTGACTTACTAAGCGTTTACATGTAACTACTCTTTTAAAACATGATTACTCTCCCTTTTCTTGACATCTGGTTCTATATGTGTCCAACATAAACATTTTTTATATGAAATGGTACTAGGGAGATACTTTAAGTCCTTCCGCACAGACACCTGAGCACGCACATTGAAGGTGCAACGAATATGATCATCACTAGCATGCACTGTGAGCATAATTGTGGGTCAATCGCCAACAACGTTCAAGCGTAAACAAGCTGAAGGCGGGCTAGTTAGTTAAGTAGATAGGATATGGGGACTCTGGGACACTTTTTCCCACGGTCCCCATTTTTTTCCCACGGGTATCGGATTACCGCCCCACGGGCATCGGATTACCGCCCCCGCATGACGTCACCTGTTATCGCTTCCGGTGGCGGTTCTGGACCACTTTTTCCCACGGTCCCCATTTTTTTCCCACGGGTATCGGATTACCGCTCCCACGGGTATCGGATTACCGCCCCACGGGTATCGGATTACCGCCCCACGGGTATCGGATTACCGCCCCGCATGACGTCACCTGTTATCGCTTCCGGTGGCGCCATTTCTTATCGCTGTCTGGGGTGCCATTTCTTATCGCTGTCTGGGGCGCCATTTCTTATCGCTGTCGGGGTGTTTCCCACGGATGATGTCACCTGTTATCGCTGTCTGGGGCGCCATTTCTTATCGCTGTCTGGGGTGTTTCCCACGGGCAGGTGTTTCCCACGGGCAGGTGTTTCCCACGGCCAGGTGTTTCCCACGGCCAGGTGTTTCCCAACCGCGATGAGTCATGCTGATGAATAGGTGTGATAAGAAGTCAAGGTCGGTGTCAAGGTGTTTTCCCACGGCTAGGTGTTTCCCAACCACGATGAGTCATGCTGATGAATAGGTGTGATAAGAAGTCAAGGTCAAGGGTCAAGGGTCAAAGGTCAAGGGTCAAAGGTCAAGGGTCAAGGGTCAAAGGTCAAGGGTCAAAGGTCAAAGGTCAAGGGACAAAGGTCAAGGATCAAACTTCAAGGTCAAAGGAGTTTTCCCAACCGCGGTGAGAGTCATATCCCAGGAAACACCTATGACATCATCTTCAATTTCGCAACAACACGCAATATTCTGATTTCGCAACAAAATGCAATATTCTGAGTCATATCTCAATTCTGAGTCATATCCCAGGAAACACCTATGACATCATCTTCAATTTCGCAACAACACGCAATATTCTGATTTCGCAACAAAATGCAATATTCTGAGTCATATCTCAATTCTGAGTCATATCCCAGGAAACACCTATGACATCATCTTCAATTTCGCAACAACACGCAATATTCTGATTTCGCAACAAAATGCAATATTCTGAGTCATATCTCAATTCTGAGTCATATCTGAAACACATTAACCCAAATACCTAAACCTTGAATCATCTATATAAACATCCTGCACATAATATTCCCATAAACATAAAAATAATAACCATCCACTTGAAATCCAATAACTTCCCAGAAACGAAAATGCCACTCACCGGAAATTCTATTGATAAGGGGAATACAAAAGATCGTATTACTGCACTAGATGCAAATCGGATCGGCATAACGTAAACAATTGCCCTTATCGCAATATTCTGATTTCGCAACAACACGCAATATTCTGCGTCATATCTGAAACACATTACCCCAAATACCTAAACCTTGAATCATCTACATAAACATCCTGCACATAATATTCCCATAACCACAAAAATAATAAACATCCACTTGAAATCCAATAACTTCCCAGAAACGAAAATGCCAATCACCGGAAATTCCACTGATAAGGTGGAACACAAAAGATCGTATTACTGCACTAGTTGCAAATCGGATCGGCATAACGTAAACAATTGCCCTTATCGCAATATTCTGATTTCACAACAAAATGCAATATTCTAAGTCATATCTGAAACACATTACCCCCAAATACCTAAACCTTGAATCATCTACATAAACATCCTGCACATAATATTCCCATAACCACAAAAATAATAAACATCCACTTGAAATCCAATAACTTCCCAGAAACGAAAATGCCAATCACCGGAAATTCCACTGATAAGGTGGAACACAAAAGATCGTATTACTGCACTAGTTGCAAATCGGATCGGCATAACGTAAACAATTGCCCTTATCGCAATATTCTGATTTCACAACAAAATGCAATATTCTAAGTCATATCTGAAACACATTACCCCCAAATACCTAAACCTTGAATCATCTACATAAACATCCTGCACATATTATTCCCATAAACACAAAAATAATAATCATCCACTTGAAATCCAATAAGATCAAGTTAACTTCCCAGAAACGAAAATGCCAACCACCGGAAATTCCACTGATAAGGTGGAATACAAAAGATCGTATTACTGCACTAGTTGTAATTCGGATCGGCATAACGTAAACAATTGCCCTTATTTGAAAGATAAAGTTAAAAGAAGGAAATAATAAATAAAGATAATTTGAATCATGCTGATGAATATGTGAGATGTGTTTTAAAATAGCAGCTGGATTCATTTCTTATCGCTGCGGAGGTGAGTTTTTATTGCTGCCGGTTGCGTAATCTCTTTTATAGGGTTCGAATATTTTACAAACATTTCAAAATTAGAAATTCGATATGTTGATAAGAGCTTGAGTGAGGGCTATTTTAAATGATTAGACGTTGGAAATTGAATAGCGTGCAAGAATTTTTTGTGAACGACCGGATGTTTTCTCTGCCATATAAAATAAACAAAATTATAGAAATTATAATATTAGGTTACCCTTAAGGAATTTATAAAATAAACAATAGAATTATATAAAAAGACATGACCCCAACAGGAATCATTCCAGTTGCTATTCTGCGTTGTAAACCAGTATTCATTCAAAGTGAATTTTTATACCTTATCGAAAAAATATAAAAAATTGCAATAGATAAAAAGTGATAAAAATTTAAAAAGTTTATTTTAAATATAAAATAACTAAGTTTTTATTTAAAGTGGAAAAGGAAGAATTAGATCTTTCAGATATCCAATCCTCTGCTTTCACTTTGCATCTCAATTAGGAAAGTTTTTATTTTGAGCTCAGTGAAAAAAACACGAAGTGAATTGTATTCCTTAAAATGTTTTGTGAATTTTGTAATATCGAAGTCAATAGTGCTTGTTGGAACTATCATGTGCGAACCAATGCTCACAAAAATAAATCTATAGAGCCCCTCAACGAACATTTTAAAAGGGTAAAAAGTTGTTTTGGACAGCGAATGGAAACTCTTGTTTTTGAAAACAAAGATGAAGGTCTTTTAAATTCGGCGGTGTTTTTAAAGATGATGGAAGATCCGTTAGTGAATTATCTGATGAGTGCACTAGATGAACGCGTGACACTCAAATTCAACATTGAACTCTTTGCTGAATTCATTAAAATGAATGATGATGATGAAAACGATTGCATAATAAGCATTAAGTCTTTCCATACAAAAATGCAAGCGATAATTCAAAAAAGTGAGTTGAAATTAGCTTTCGATAATATGGCTAATGAAATTCGAATCAAAATGGAGGAATTCCAGGAGAAAGACAGTGGATGGGCTCTCCTTAGAATTACGCACTGTGAGTTAAATATAAACGATTTTAAACCATTGAGAGGAACAAGTTATATTCCGCTACCAAGACAATTGGCAAATAAGAATGCTTGCATTAATATTAAGAACCGCGACAGTTATTGTTTTAAATGGTGCACAATTTCCGCAATGTGTCCGAAAGATCATCATTCAGAAAGAACGACATCATACCGAATTGATGACATTGCAGACAGCGTTATACATCTTCAAAATGGTATAGTGTTGAATTTTCGGGGACTCAAGTTTCCGCTACAGGTGCAAGATATTGACAAATTTGAGGAATTAAACCAAACAATCAGTGTTAACTTATTTGGATACGATGAAGAGTTAAGAAAAGTTATCGATCCATATCATATCGCAAAGCAAGAAAAATCGCATCACATCAATCTGCTCCTGCTGCAATCCAACGAAGATTGTCATTATGTCTGGATTAAACATATTTCAAGGTATGTAATAGGGAATATTGTGTGTGTGTGTGTGTGTATGCGTGATTACATGAATTATTTTTCTTCTTCTTCTTTAAAGGTTGATTCGCTGTCAGCAAACGCTACACAAAGGTTCTATCTATGTTTGCAATAAATGCCTGCAATATTTTATGTCGAGTGAGAAACTGCAACTGCATAAAAACAGCTGTAGCAGAGTAGTCACGAAAATGGTGGAACCGGAGAAAGCAACGCTGCAGTACAAAAGCTATGGACGACAACTCGAGATACCTTTTGTCATCTATGCAGATTTTGAATGCCTTCTTCAAGACGTCGATACATGTGCACCCAATCCAACACTTTCATCAACGTCAACAATTCAAGAACATACCCCTTGTGCTTTCTCTTATTTCATCAAGTGTTCATTCGATTCAAAATTAGATAGATTCAGATTAAACAAAGGCCCAGATTCACCCAAAGAATTCGTTAATTCCATTGTAAATGATGTAAAATGGTTTTATATAAATCATATCAAGAATCCAAAGTCAATGGATGCTCTATCGTCGGAAGAAGAAAAGGTTCAAAGGGAATCGATTTTCTGTCACATTTGTAAAAAAGAGCTTGCCAATGATAGAGTCCGAGACCATTGTCATTTTACTGGAAAATATAGAGGCCCCGCTCATAACGAATGCAATTTATTGTATCGAGTACCGAAATTCTTTCCAATATTATTTCACAACCTCTCAGGCTATGATTGTCATTTGTTTGTGAAAGAATTGGATAGCATTGATGGGGAAATATCTATTATACCCATTAATAAGGAATTATACGTTTCATTATCTAAACGAATTCAAGTCGATGAGTTTGAAACGATTGAGCTTAGGTTCTTAGACTCAGCCAGATTCATGCAGAGTAGTTTGGATGCTCTAGTGAAAAATCTTTCTCCAGTAGATCTGAAAACCGTAAGATCAGTATATGAAGATGGGGAGAAATTTCAACTGCTTACAAGAAAGGGTGTATTTCCCTACGATTATATTAACTCGTGGGATCGATTGAATGAAGTTTGTTTACCACCTCGAGAAAGCTTTTACAACAAAATGACAAATAGCGAGTGCAATGAGATTGATTATGAACATGCTGAAAATATATGGAAAGTTTTCAATTGCACAACGATTTGGGACTATTTGGAATTATATCTGAAGACAGATGTGCTGCTTCTGACAGACGTTTTCGAAAATTTCAGGAAAGTTTGTAAAAATATCTATGGACTTGACCCTTGCCAATACTATACAACTCCTGGGTTATCGTGGGATGCCATGCTCAAAATAACATCTGTTAAACTTGATCTTCTAACAGATATAAACATGCATCACTTCATACAACGAGGAATCAGAGGTGGTATTACTCAATGCTCACATCGTCACTCAAAAGCTAACAACAAATACTTGGAAGATTATAAAGAAGAGGATCCTTCCAAATATCTGATGTATGTAGACGCAAACAATCTATATGGTTGGGCAATGTCACAACCACTTCCCCATGCTGAATTCCAGTGGGTTGAAAATATAGATGAGGTTGACATTCTCAATATTGCAATAGACGCAGACATTGGATACATATTGGAAGTTGATTTGGAGTATCCAACAACAAAGCACGATGAGCATAACGATTTACCTTTCTGTGCAGAAAATAAAAAAGCACCTGGTTCGAAAACTGCGAAATTGATCACTGACTTAACTAACAAACAAAATTATGTGATTCACTATAGAAATCTACAGCAATGCATTGCGAATGGTTTGAAATTGACCCGTGTCCATAGAGTTTTACAGTTTAAACAATCGACCTGGATGAAGCAGTACATAGACTTGAACACCCAATATCGCAAAGCCAGTAAAAATTTGTTTGAGAAAAACTTTTTCAAGCTTTTAAACAACGCAGTATATGGCAAAACGATGGAAAATGTGGATAAAAGGAAAGATGTGAAGATTGTGACGGATTGGGAAAGCCGAGGCAGACACTCAGGCGCACGAAGTCTTATATCCAAGGCAAATTTTCATAGTGCAGCCGTTTTTACCCCCAATATGGCAGCTATTCAAATGGATAGAGTAGTCACATGTTACAACAAACCGACTTATCTTGGTTTCACCGTGCTTGATCTATCAAAATTGAAAACGTATGATTTTCACTATCGTTTCATGAAGCCCAAATATAATGAGAAAATTATTCTCAACTATATGGATACGGTTCATTTATCTACACTATTCAAACAAACGACTTTTACAGTGATATTGTACCGGATATAGACAATCACTTTGATACTTCTGAGTACCCCCAAGATAACATATATAATATTCCGCTGAAAAATGGAAAAGTGTTGGGTATGATGAAAGACGAAAATAGTGGAAAAGTCATGAAGGAGTTTATAGGATTAAGAGCTAAAATGTATTCTTTAAGTATAGAAAATAGTGATACAATTAAAAAAGCAAAAGGTGTGAAGAAGCTTATTATGGATGGACTAAATTTAGATGATTATAGAGATTGCTTGTTTAGAAAAAAGATATTTAGAGGTAGTATGTACGTGTTTAGACCTAAGCTTCACAATTTATATACTGAATGTATAAATAAGGTTTCTTTAAGTTATTTAGATGATAAGCGATATATAAGGGAAGATGGGGTTAGCACATATGCATGGGGACATTATAATATTGTAATGGATGTAGAATAGGAAGATTGAAATAAATAATAAAATTGAATGAAGCAGAGAATGGAGTTTTTGAAAATATTTGTTGTTGTTTCGAGTATCGGAATACCTTTTCTTCAAGGTTATCCTCTACCAGTGGTGAGGATTTCGGCAAGATTTGCTTAGAAAAGAAATGGAATAATCGAAAGTAAAAATGTTTTTTACAGACATTTCAAATTAGAATTCGATGACGAAAATATCTTAACAGTACCATGCACATATGATAGCAACTATTCCGAACGTTCACTCAAAATCTCGTGCTTTGAATACCGTGAGTTTGAAACCGAGAGGATTCTTAGCAATGGCGAAGTTAAATACATAAAACAACAACAAGACCTCAATTATAGATCAGATGTAGAATTTTTAGATTTAAAGAACATGAAGCAAACATATACCATGAGTATTACTTGAACCGTCAACCGCTTCACAACGATGGATACTAAAGACGATAATGATGATCTTCAGCGTTCTATTGAGGAATATAAACAATTTTTTGTTGATAGCAAGCAACTAATTTTAACGAAGCACTTTGATAAATTTGTAAACAATTACACGTTTTTGAAAGCCTACGCTGACATGCAACAAAAAGTCAACAAGTTTGGTAAACATTATGTGAAGTGTCCTTGGGCGTATGATGATGCAGAATGCGGTCCCGATACTTGTGAATGTTACAGTGTTCATAGGAGATTGTGTGAAGTTAAAAGGCTTGTTCAATTTTATAAACGATTAACAAATAAATAAATTTTATTTTTCAATTATAACCACAATGTTTTATTTTGAATCTTAACACTAAAACAATGAATGAGTTATTCCATATCTTTAACATTTATCCAGGAATTATGTTCTTTTGAAAACCCCAACCACTTTACAAATGCTTTATTTCCCCTCCTTTTTAAAACTTTTTCCACAAGATAAAACGACGGATTCTTAGCTTTTAGCAGTTCAAGTTCATAAAATCCTCCTTCGATTGGATTTCCTCCATAATCTTCCAAAAGATATGTGACGGGGTTGGTTATTTGAATTTGACGAATTTCAAAAATCTCCGTTGTCCAATTTGGTGTATATCCTTTTTCAAATATATGCTTGTATTTACTAATTCGTACATAGTCACCCACTTTATATTTCGACTTTCCCATTACTTTAATATTGTTGTACACGGTGGACAGAAGTGACAGTTCATTTGAGCTATTTACAGCAGAAGGAGCCATTTTTATTGTTCGATGTTTTTTGTTATTATACTCCTTGGTCAAATCATCAACGAGACTAATCCACTTGTAATTTCCATTCATGCTAAACTCCTTCCACATCATGTTCTTCAGTGTACGATTGAATCGTTCAACAATTGACGCCTTAAGAGAGCTATACGTGGAATAGTGGTTTATTTGATATTGTTCCATAATGTTTTTGAAATGTTTGTTGTAGAATTCTTTTCCGTCGTCTGTTTGCAAGTTTTTAGGAATGCGCCCCTGTTGAAGTATGTGTTCAATTGCCTTGGCAACTTCTTTACCAGTCTTCGTTTTGATAGAAACCGTCCATGCATACTTAGAAAACGTGTCAATGATCGTAAGAAGGAAACGAAACCCTGTATTTTCGCTAGCATATGCTCCCATTTCAACTAAATCCGCTTGCCACAAATCATCCAAACCTTTTATAATAACACGCCGTCGCTTAAAATTTTTTCGAGCAGACGCGTGCAATTCGTTAATAACTTGTCGTTTGCTCATGATAAAAAAGACTAAGCTTGTTTACTTGTATTTTTATTAATATATATATGTAACGTTAATTCAAACAACATCAACATTTTTATTATTATCGTAGTGAATCTGAATTTGCTTGTCAACATATGCCTTCAGCTTCTCAATATACGTATCAACGTAAACTTTTGTTGTAGCATCATCATCATCTAGAGGCGTGCCAAGATGCTTTAATCGTTTGAATTTAAGAATATAATCACTGTTCTCCGCTTTGTCGAATCCTACACCTGGAGCCCCCTGCGGACCTGGAGCCCCCTGCGGACCTGGAGCCCCCTGCGGACCTGAAGGTCCTCGTTTGCCTCCACCTTCCTTTGAAAATCGACCAAATTTGTCAACACTCATTTTTTGAAACAGCTGGTGATTTCTATCGTATTTATTCTATTATTTGCGCTTCTTTCAATTTTTCAATGATCGATATAATTTCGTTGTTATGATTATTGTGACCGGCTTGTTGCGATCCAATGAGTAACTGCAATCGACTCACTAATTCATTCGGATCATCCCAATATATGTAGTCTTTCTGTTTGTCGGATGTTTGCATTAAACTATAATCTTTGTGTTTAGGTGTTTGTCTTAGCCCTCTTCCTTCTTTGTTGATGTTATCTACCAGTTTTGAAATTATTTTTCTATATTTAAAGCTTCGGTTTCCATTTATTTGACTATTGCTGTCGTAAGAACGTCTGTAAGCATTAGTGTGCAGAATAATACTTTTATAGTCTGCTAAATCTTCATTGGTATATAATTTTTCATCTGGATACTTCATAAAAAGCAGTTCGTATAAACCTCGAGTTCCTATGTAGGATTTCTCATTTACAAGTATTTGATTGCCATTGATTACGAAATTCGAAATTCCTATTTTCCACTGCTCTCCATCATCATCATCATCCCTATATATTCCATAAACATTGTCAATTGCAGACGGTTGATTTACATAAATATCTAGATAATGCCTAGGAATCTCCGGAAATTGGTTTTGCTTCATGTACTCTTCAAAATATTCTCGTCCTTTCGCAGTGGCAACATATTTACGAACAACTTTTGTAGAAGAAGAGTTGGATGTTGTGGCGGCGAGATTTCGTTTCAAGTTTGGTGTAGGAGTTTTAAAACTGTCTTCTTCTTCTTGGTGATTTTTTCCCTCATCTCGTATTGATGGAGGCTCTTCTTTAATTCCATTTTTTATGTCTTTATTATTTTGCAACAACTTGGTTCTTTTAACTAATTCTTTGAGAGGGCGCGTGATTGGTTTAAATGTTTCCTCTAGCTGAATCACTTTTCCAGCTTTGTTAGCTTTCAGCTGTTGGTACTTTTTCCTTATCGAATTGGTTGTTGCTACAATATCACTGAGTAGCTGCGTCTGTTGTTGCTTATCAGACATTGTTTTTTTCATTTTTTATGAATACAACAGCAGCATTTCGTCGTCAAATTTCGAAAGGTATCTACAATATTTTGAAATATTCTTTCAATAGGTTCTAATTTGAGTTTGAAATGGTTTTTGCTGTACCTGAATCGATTTGTGTCTTTTTCGAATTGTTTGGTACTGTCTTCACTGTTGCTGCTGTACTGAAACCTTATTGAATTGTTATCAAACTGTATTGAACAGCTATCGAGCTGCATCAAGCTGGTAATCTGAACTGCTATTGAACTGCTTGGAACTGGTATTGAACTGCTTGGAACTGGTATTGAACTGCTTTGAACAGGTATTGAACTGCTTTGAACAGGTATTGAACTGCTTTGAACAGGTATTGAACTGGTAATGTACTGATTTGAACTGCTTCGATGTTTTTATAGTATTATGAATACATCAAACCCCTTTCGATATCGACCCTTGTCTAAGGGACTGTCTTTATCAATTACACAGAACCCATATTTATCGCTCCAACATTTTCCACAGATGTTTCTAAACTGATCGAAAGTCATGTCTGTGTTTACGTGATTATTGTAAATGTGTCTTAAATTCATATCATCCTGTTTGAATATAATCAAAAAATTTGCATTATCTCGAATAAGGTGTTTCGGTATTCTCGTATAAGTTTGACACAGATAAAAACTATCAATATTATGATGTCTTCCCATACAGAAATATAATCGAACGTTATCTTGTTTCTCGTTGGCAATATCATCGAAAATGAAAACAGAGTTAGACTCAGCTTTATCTGGTGGAATCACTGCACTATTGTTTGAAAATGTATAGAAGCCTAGTCCAGAAATAGGTTTTACAGCCTGCTTTAAATGTCTATATTTGGATTGATGTAATGATTTCGAGTAGATGTAGATGTTTTCAAATTTAACGCCACTGGGATGTTTCAACAGGGATATCATAACGTTAGTTTTAGCACAGTTGGAGGGACCCACAATTATAGCTCGAATACTATTAGGCAATAAATTGCTATGTTTATTTGTAAAGGGTTCATTTGCAATGTCAACATTTTCCACCAATAACTTTTGGTGTTGTTGTATAAACCGCATCCTGATAACTAAACATCAAACATGTAAGTGACTAGGTTTTAACGAAAGTTTTACAGTCGGCGATGAGTTGTTAAACAAGGTGTATCGCGATCAGTATAAAATTAATGATTATAAAAAGAAATGTACTAGTAGTTTACGAAAAGCCGTGAGCGGAAGAGGGTTCATTAATACTCTAATTAATAAACTACCGATTGAACTGCATTTGCCTGGCTATCAATATTGTGGACCTGGCACGAAGCTTCAAAAACGACTTGCCCGAGGAGACGCCGGAATAAATCCCCTTGACGAAGCGTGTAAAGAGCACGATATTGGTTATTTACAATTTAAAGAAACGAGCGATCGTCACAAACTAGATAAGATATTAACTGAAAAGGCGTGGCAACGCGTTAGATCAGCAGACGCAGGATTAGCCGAACGCACTAACGCGTTACTAGTAGCCAATATGATGAAAGCTAAAGTAAAATTAGGAATGGGATTGAAAGATAAACAGAAATTTGGAACAGTTATTTCTAAAGTCCGAAAAATCATTAAACAGATGAAACCCAACAGTATGAAGGCGAGTATTAAGGTAGCCTTAGCTGCTGCAAAAAATATTACAAAAGGACGGAAAAAAGTTATCAAAACTCCAAGAATAATACCCATTCCTAAAGTTGGTGGAGTTTTGCCGTTCCTAATTCCTCTTTTCGCAGGATTATCTGCTATTGGTGCTTTATCAGGTGGAGCTGCGGGAATATCTAAAGCTGTTGATGATGCTAATAATGCCAAAAATACATTAGAGGAAAAAAAGCGACATAACCAGAAAATGGAGCAGATAACATTAGGTCGAGGATTACATTTGAAGCCATACAGAAAAGGCTTAGGATTGTATTTAAATCCTGTTCCAAAAAACTTTTAAAAACGCTACCCAAGAGAGCATTAAATGAGAATGATTTGAGAAAGTTTGCAAGATTCTTACCAACCTTCAGAGGAGTTTTTATGCGAAATAATTTACCAAAGGGATTTTCCATGCAAAACGAGTGTGGTATAGTAAATTTAGATAATATTCAAGGCTCTGGTACCCATTGGGTAGCGTACAACAAACAAAATCGTTATGTGGAATACTTTGATAGTTTTGGTAATTTACCTCCACCGATAGAATTACTAGATTATCTGGGATCTAATATAAAATACAACTACAATACATATCAAAGCTATGACTCATACAACTGTGGACATTTATGTTTAAGATTTTTATACAAACGTTTGTAAATTGTCTAGTGTATTCATATTAATAAATACTTTACTAAAAAACCCAATCATTGTGTTATATACTGCCATGGCACTAACATTAACTCTCAGTGGAAACACATCCATTCTTACAACAGAGTATTTTCCACCTATCGAATTACAAGATGACTATGTGTGCGGACTTGTTGATTTTCAAACATATAATTCTATACCTAACGTGGATGAAAACAATAATTTATTACACATTGGAAAGCACGTTATAGAAATATCCGTTGGATCATACGAAATCGATGATATTGCAAATTATATATATAAACAGTTGGCGAAGATCAATGACAAAATAAATTTTTCAATACGTGCCAATAATAACACTCTCAGAAGTGATATCAAGTCAACTGCTCCTATTTACTTCAACAAAGAGAGATCCATTGGTCAATTGCTAGGATTTGCTAAACGAGAATTAAAAGTCAATGTCAAACACTCTTCTGATCTACCTGTAAGCATAAGTAAAGTGAACGTAATACGGATTGATTGCAACATAATTGGAAATTCTTATATTAATAATATTCCCTCGCATACAATCCACGAATTCTCACCTGAGGTAGGACCAGGCTATAAAATAGTGGAGGTTCCTAGTAATGTCATTTATTTGCCGGTAAACGTTAAACGAATAAGCACGCTAACTCTTAAGCTGATTGACCAAGACGGAGATCTAATAAACTTCAAGGGGGAAACAATAACTATCAGACTTCATTTGAAACCGCAGAATGTTGTTATATAACGATGATAAATACCTGTCCAACAATGTAGATACAATCAGTTTAACCAGGAAAATCGGTCGAGTAAGACCCCGACTAACATTACAAAATAAACAGTTCTTGAAATTACTGGGGTTCAAATTAAAAAAACAAAAATGAGTGAGATTCTGAACGTTACACGTAAAGTCACTTATGACGATAGTATCTCAAAAATTGAATACCATAGCTACTCTCCATTTCTATCATCATTCAACTGCAGTGATGAAATTAGAATACCTCTACAACAGCAGGACTTGTGTATTTTGCCAAGTCAAAGCTTCATCTATATTGAAGGTGCTTTAATTAAATCGGATGGAACAACATCAACAACTGCTAAACTTACGAATAATAGCATCGCTTTTCTATTCGATGAGATTAGATATGAACTGAATGGAGTAGAAATCGATCGAAACAAGAATGTTGGAATAACATCGACACTGAAAAATTATGTATCACTTAGTGAAAATGAAAGTAAAATGCTTTATAATGCCGGTTGGTCGCCGGATGAATCTATCATGCCATCAAGTGACTACTTTAACTTTTCTGTTCCGCTAAGAAAATTTTTGGGATTTGCCGAAGACTACAAGAAGATTATCGTAAATGCTAAACATGAGCTAATTCTCATTAGATCTAGAAGCGATGAAAATGCATTTCTTTCGCCCAGTGATGATGTATACATGAAAAATTTTAAACTGCAATGGAAGGTGCCACACGTTACCCCAGATGGTTCTGAAAAATTGTCAATGTTGACATATATTGAATCAGGACAACCAATTCAAGTAAGTTTTCGAAATTGGGAACTGTACGAATATCCGGTTTTACCATCAACGACAGATCATGTATGGAATGTGAAAACTTCAAGCCAACTCGAAAAACCACGATATATTATTTTAGCGTTACAGACAAATCGAAGAAACCTCAAAAGTGAAGATGTCAGCAAATTTGATCACTGTGATTTAACCAATATCAAAATACATTTAACCTCCGAATCGTATCCTTACGATGACGTTAATATAAAATTTACACATGATCGATTCGCTCTGCTTTATGATATGTACTGCAACTTTCAACAATCTTATTACGGGGTGCAAGCACAACCATTACTCTCACGAAACGAATATAAGAATTCAGCACCAATTATAGTAATTGATTGCTCACGTCAAAATGAATCTATAAAATCAGGTTCAGTTGACATAAGGGTGGATATCAAAACATCTGTAGATGTACCTGCCTTAACAACAGCTTATTGCTTACTTCTTCATGATCGTGTAATAGAGTACAATCCTCTCACTAGTTCAGTTCAAAAACTTGTATAAAAAATAATTCTCTAATCAAATCGAATCATTCAATCATGGCGCCTTTCATCATTGACATGCAAGGATTTAGAGGATACAACAACAACGCCTTTATCATCAAAGAACTATCTATCGTGGATGTGAACAAGGATTTTCATCGACATTTTTTACTGAAACCCCCCTTCAGCATAACAACACTTTCGAAAGAGCTGCAGTTTCAAGCCAATTGGCTATACGAACATCATCACGGTTTGCAATGGGAAATCGGAAATACAACGTTTACGGAAATGAAAGAATATCTATATCAAAACATGAAGGGTGCCTCAATATATGTGAAAGGCTCGGAGAAAAAACACTGGCTTGGTAGTTTACTGGGGAACACTATCATGGTTTGCAATTTGGACGACTGTTGCTGTCCTAGTCTGAAAACACTGAAAAAGCACTATCCTAAAATATCAACCTGCACTTTACACGATGGATGTAGTGCGCAACAAAACGCATTCCTTCTGAAAAAAATTATTATACAAGAAAATCTAATTGAATAAAAACACTTTGACTTAACCGAAATAATTGTTTTATTTAAAGAAGTTTTTAAAATACATTTGAATCGATGACTGTTTCATGGAAGTGCAAGTCCTTAGAATCATGACTGCTGCAGCTCAACGATAACTTTGCCGCATTGAAGTCCTCCATAACCTTATCGCTGCATTTTTGGTAACGACCAGGTAGAAATAGCCTCATGATATTGTTTAGGTCTACAACAATAGCTTCGCCGTACCTTCAAAACAAAAAAAATGAAGAAAAAAAAATAAATTTTATTTCATTTACAAAGCTCTGTCTTACCTCGTTTCCATTTTTTTTGCAGCTGTAATGCGGTATCGTTTTCCAATCTCCAAGTCGGAAATTTTTGTAAATACCAGGGGTTTGCAGCTAAGTAGTTCGTTTAATGAATCCATACTTCTTCGCAGACGATATTGTCACTTGTAACAAAATCTTTATTCACTTTTTATCTTTTGCAATTTTTTATATTTTTTCGACAAGGTATAAAAATTCACTTTGAATGAATACTGGTTTACAACGCAGAATAGCAACTGGAATGATTCCTGTTGGGGTCTTGTCTTTTTATATAATTCTATTGTTTATTTTATAAATTCCTTAAGGGTAACCTAATATTATAACTACTATAATTTTGTTTATTTTATATGGCAGAGAAAACATCCGGTCGTTCACAAAAAATTCTTGCACGCTATTCAAATTCCAACGTCTAATCATTTAAAATAGCCCTCACTCAAGCTCTTATCAACATATCGAATTTCTAATTTTAAAATGTTTGTAAAATATTCGAACCCTATAAAAGAGATTACGCAACCGGCAGCAATAAAAACTCACCTCCGCAGCGATAAGAAATGAATCCAGCTGCTATTTTAAAACACATCTCACATATTCATCAATTTAGCCCTTCGCTAATCTTTATTTATTATTTCCTTCTTTTATCTTTATCTTTCAAATAAGGGCAATTGTTTACGTTATGCCGATCCGATTTGCAACTAGTGCAGTAATACGATCTTTTGTGTTCCACCTTATCAGTGGAATTTCCGGTGAGTGGCATTTTCGTTTCTGGGAAGTTATTGGATTTCAAGTGGATGTTTATTATTTTTGTGGTTATGGGAATATTATGTGCAGGATGTTTATGTAGATGATTCAAGGTTTAGGTATTTGGGGTAATGTGGTTCAGATATGACTCAGAATTGAGATATGACTCAGAATATTGCAGGGGCGGTAATCTGATACCCGTGGGGGCGGTAATCCGATACCCGTGGGGCGGTAATCCGATACCCGTGGGGGTGGTAATCCGATACCCGTGGGGGGGCGGTAATCCGATACCCGTGGGAAAAAAATGGGGACCGTGGGAAAAAGTCTGCCTGGCGCCACCGGAAGCGATAACAGGTGACGTCATGCGGGGGCGGTAATCCGATACCCGTGGGGAAAAAAATGGGGACCGTGGGAAAAAGTGAGCTTGGCGCCACCGGAAGCGATAACAGGTGACGTCATGCGGGGGCGGTAATCCTATACCCGTGGGGCGGTAATCCGATACCCGTGGGAAAAAAATGGGGACCGTGGGAAAAAGTGAGCCAGAGTCCCCACATCCATACTACTGCTGCCGTGTTTAAATGGGCCAAAGCATTCAAAGATGACCGCGAAACCGTCGAGAATCAGCCGCATGCTCGTCGACCGCGAACCAGCATCACACCAGACAACTTTCGCCGCGTAGAACAACTCATTTTGGAGGACCGTAGGATGAATGTTCGAGACATTTCGACTGAACTCGGCATTAGTATTGGTAGTGTAGAGTCTATCATCCACGAACAACTTAATTATCGCAAAATAACGGCGCAGTGGGTTCCTAAACTGTTGAACTTCGAGTAAAAATTCATTCGGTTAGAAGTTTGTCGCCGCTTGCTGACGCGATACGAGGCGCAAGGGGATGATTTTTTAATGCAAATCTTCACTACAGACGACACATGGGTACACTATTACACTCCCGAAAGCAAGGTGTCGTCTAAAGAGTGGAAAAAGAAAGAGGAAGGGGCGCTAGCTAAAGCGAAAACAACCAGGTCCGCGCGTAAGGTTATGTGTACTGTATTCTGGGACCGGCAGTGCTTGCTATACGTCGATTTCCTGCGCACCCAACGTTCCATCAATGCTGCATACTACTCTAACCTTCTGAAAACACACGTGAAACCCGCTTATCGCTCGAAACAGAGGAGCATTCCAGCACGAAGTGCGATTATTCTCCAGGATAACGCGCGTCCTCATATCGCGCGTCTCACGCTCGATACAATATCGGAATTAGGGTGGAAGGTACTGGAACACCCCTCCTATAGTCCGGATTTATCACCCTGCGACTACCATATGTTTTGACTACTGAAAGAAGCCCTCGGAGGTCACAGATTCAACACCGACGACGAGGTAGAGGAGTTCGTGTGCACATGGCTGTCCGGGTTGCCCAAGGAATTCTTCGATACCGGCATCAAAAAACTTCCGGAAAGGTGGACAAAATGCGTAACTAGTGAGGGGAATCACGTAGAAAAACTGTGAGTTTTTGTAAAAAATTTCGATTGTAAATAAACGTGTTAGAGTATTTGTCTCGATCATATTCGAACCGCCCTTGTACATATTGTAATGCTGTTTTCATAAGATGGCCACATGCTACCTCCGTCGTTCTTCTATTCTGACTAACTTATTCTATCTTTCCACAACAGGTGTCAGGTTGCCTCTTCCGCTCAATGGTGCTGGATTATAGCTTGGTTCAGATCCACGAGCGAAGCTTCGAATCTACAGTGATCAACATGGCCAACCTGACACATGGTCGACCGCGACAATTTTGCGAACTGTTAGTCAGTGCTGCATAGTTTACATCTAGACAGCGCGATAAATGTACATATCTATGGCAGAAGGCTAATAGCAAGTCACTAATCTATATGATATAAATAAGCAGCGGAAGGCTAATTTTTAACTTATAGTTATGGCAAGTGCTGCTCTTGCTTTCCCATTCCTTTAAACACTCAGTTAACTCGTTTGCTCTTTCGACCTGCTGCTTTGCTTGAGAGGAGGCGGTGGCAACTTGGACATGGGTGATGTTACATTGTACAAAAATAATAACAAAGTTCTGCGGAAGTGAAACATGGAGCACGGCCACAAATGATGCGGTTAGGAGGGTTTCAATAATTTAAGTATCTTTCGAAGCAGCATATCACTCCTTGTGTACTTGTCAACCTAATGGGTATCAGTTTTACGAATTTGGTGAATCTGTTCTACATCAAAAGTATGCACTTTCTATTGAAGTTAATAGAGGGTAAGGAGCTGAAGATGTCTAAGTGACCCATATTAAAAAGCAGCGTTTCCTTTGAGATATTATGCAAGTAAGGCTGATTAGACCGAAGGGCGGAGCACAGTTATTTTTAAAAAATTGTCTATTTTATGCCTCATATGAGGAAACCGGTAGTGCTTCTTCAGATTTTACAGACTGTTTCAGTTCCCTGGTGACCTATCGTCTCTTGGCTGATTTGGATGACTTGGTCTTCTATCTCATGAGGGGCACATAACTGCAGGTGTCCGAGGTATTTGTCTTACGTCCATCATGGTTTTGGGTAACTTGAATCAAAAGTCTAATTTTTTGCTTTCGACTAAGGTGACAAGGCAGAAAGGGGCACTGAAGTGTTTCATCGGTTAAGAGGGGCGATCAGGAGTATGGATCGAAATCGGGTTGTCACCATCAGTCTCATCGTTTTCGGCATCAATGATCATCAAAGAGACTGAACAGATTACTGCAGGCATCACTAATAACGAGAAGTGGCTGCACATTTTCAAGTGGGGGCTGGATATTTCCAGAATGGCATTTAATAAAGCGTCAGCATGTCCCATAAGTGTTCCTGCGTGGTATTGGACAATGTAATTGTAATTTTTAGCCTCACGATCCGAATGTTCATCTGTTTTTTACTTAGGCCAAGTATTTAAAGTCAGTCACAAGGTTTAAAAGTTTACCTTGAAAGTAAGCTCGGAAACGTCGGAGGGCATAAATTATAGCCAACGTCTCGAGCTCAAAGCTTTGATATCTGGACTCGACATCAGTAGCAACCGAAGAAAAAATCACTGGGTGAAACTTCTGGTCCTCTTGTTTTTGCAGCAGTGCAGCCATGAATCCAGAAGAACTTGCATTGCAATGCAATTCAGTTTCTGTTTTAGCACTAAAAATAGCTAACAGCGAGGCAGCAATCAATCGGTCTTGTAATTTTCGGAAGGCTTCCATACACTCGTTAGTGAAGTGGTAAGATCATCCAAAACTTTCCGCGCTTCGGTCTGTTCATAGTAGGATAAATGCTGAAGCATTCAGTGAAAAGAGTCATCATTTGTGAGGCAGAACTTCATTTCATATTAAACTGCGGGGCGTGCACCTGTGTGACATTACTATTTTGAATGACATCAAAGGGCACTTGCTGGCAGTATTTTGATAGTAGCAAGCTGACATCAGGCTCCTCTTCGACATGAAAAACGGAGAACTTAGGAGCCCAAAAGAGGGCTTCAGCATTAACGGGGTTCACTTGAAAACTTGAACTACTGGGACGAAGTTCTGGATTTGCCAATACTCGGTTTCGAGGGTCACCATCTAAAATGTCTTTAAATGTAGCTCTAAATCGAAAGCACTTGTACGCTACGACCCAACACAAGGAGTATGATCATTTCGGCGTCAGGCAATACCGGCAACGAGATCCTTCTTACAGCTGAGTGGTACTTTAGGTGACAGTTCTCTCTGTCTTAAAAACATACAGCAGCGTTTCCCAATCCTCGGTATTTTGTGGGCCTAAGTTTTATGGCTTGCGGATAAGACCACCTGTATCAAAAATAGAATGTCATGTGTTAATTTTTGGCTGTCATTAATATGTGCGATTACAATACTTAATTATAGACGGTGCTGGTGTCAGGGTTTCACCTTTATTGGATTCCATGCCGTTTAAGGCGTCTTTAACTAGGTATAAGTGGGTGTTTCTTCGTTCAGTTAGCGTAACCAGTGCACGGGTAGCAATCCTTTTTGGATATGGGCAATTCCTATGTGGCTATTCCAGCTTCCATCACTAAAACAGGGAGGGTTTCTTTTCATCAGGGCACTTAAACTGGTAGTTGGCCCATTTACGAGCAATTATAGCATCGGCGTTGCTCGTCATGTCTAGCGGCAAACATTAGCGGCAAAGATCGGGCACCTCTTGTGCAGCTCTAGCTGCTGCTTCAGGCCCTTCAACGTTCGAGCATTCAGCAGCAGACATGTTTCGCCAACGGGCAACTTCAAACCGATGATGAAGCTTATCAACTCGATCTCCGGCATCTGACTTCGGTATATATAACGTTTGGGTGTCAAGGGAACTCCATAATTAATGGAAATAGTGGCTGCGAGGGAGGATCAAATTGCAATGAGTCCCAAAGATAGTCAGGAGGATCCACCCAGCCCAGAAGCGAAGTGGAAGGAGCTGACACGTCCTACTGATGGTAAGAAGACCGCGATGTCCAATCGGACAACAATCAGCCTACCCATCACTTCTTCGCGGAGTGCACGCAGCTATGCCAGGGGCAAACACATCCTCAATTTAGCCTATTGCCGTTACCGGCAATGCCGAACAAGCCGGCCCCTTTTGTTACTTGCACGCTTTTCAACACCGCTACCACTTCAAGTGTTCAGAAGCAGCACAATCTCTTGGTTTCGGCTCACTTGATCAGCCTTCAAAGTTCAGAAAAGGCTTTGAGATTTACTTCACTATGTTTTCTTCCAGGAGGACAAAATCTCTCTTAAATGGACAACCAACACAATAAAGGCTCACAGAGCCTCTGTCCCAAACCTAGGAGCAATTCATAAAAGATCCAGGTCCAATGAGACAGCCCGGAATCAGCCGAGCGCCCAACAGCAGATCACCAAAAGACCAAGATTGGTCACGTCCAATCCTTTTAAAGCCAAAGTTTCAGTGAAGCAGCCAAGAAAACCTGGTATGGGCTGTCATCAACTAGAGTAGCAGTGACAGAACGCTGTTAAATTGAACGATGGTAGAAATTTCTATTCTCTGGTTGTACAAACCCATACTGGAGGTAAATCTCGGCCCTCCAACAAACTGTCGAGACGCTGGATGGTATCAGAGTCACAAGAAACTGAAAACATGCATGAATCAACGCTCAGCGGATCTATATAAGCAAGCTATGGACAGATTTTGAGGAGTTTGGCCTGGAGCAAAGCTTGAAGTTGTCTTACAAATCGGCCTCGGTCCAGAGTATGGATACCGACGGAGTCGGGGGAAGTTTTTAAGTTAATTAAGCTCAGCAATGCTGACCTTCTGGTTTACAACTGGAAGGTAGCCAATGTCAGCGAGCCCAGCAATACATACACAAATAAACGAGATGAGTCACTCTTTAAATTTATTTTACTGCATGACTTAGCCCTACTTAACAAAGGCGAGGATCCAATATCATTATGGATATTCGCAGAACAGTTTTGGACATCACTCTAACGATCGAGCAATTCCACCAGACTTTCAAGGTACGGCATGCATTACAAGAGTACTCCCCGATTCACTGCTTCCATCATGGTTTCAAGTCTGGGTCTGGACTGGCCAATAGACAGAAGTGTGTTGCAGGAATCGGTCGACATCTATACTGATGGCTCTGAAATGGATGAAAAAGTTAGCCGTAGCGTCTTCTCAGAACAGCTAGGCCTGTAACTATCCTTCCCGATTCCAGACTTCTGCAGTCCTTATGAGGCAGAAGTCATTGCAATAAACAAGGCAGTAGACTTGTTGAGAAACCATAAAATTTCCGTAAAAAACCTAAATGTTTTTTTCTGCAGGGCTGCAAAAAAGGCCTGCTTACCGTAAGAAACCTGCAGGACAACCAGGCGAATTTGGCACGCACTGAGCTCCAAACAAACGACGCAGCTCCCCAACACGAGTCGTGAAACCTTGACTTCTACCGTAACCGTAATGACGGCTAATGCCCGGCTAATTGGCGTTGTCGACTCATGTGCTTGCCCCATACGCTCTGTCTGCTCATTCCCATAGCTGCTTTTAAATTGCTCATGAATATCATCACATCATAGCCGCCATTCACAGTTAACCGGCGTACTACCACTTGAACATCGGTAACTTCATATGTTTCTTCAGCTGGTCCAGCACCCAACTGCTCTAACTCTTGAATGGCAATTTTAAGCTCTAGTATTTGTCTCCTTTTCTCGAGAAGTTCAATCTACTTATCTGCGGCTTATATTTTTCGGCTCAGCTAGGTACCTTTCGCAGCAGTGACAAAGTTACTGTTGTCAGGGTCCACTGTCTGCAGTGCATCGGGGCAGCAGTAGGAGTTTTCGTGGCATCTTTTAGAACATCGACTTTACGAACGGCAGTGATATCGGTTACCTATGCATCAGTTTCTTGCAGCATATCCGCCGCATCCTTTATAGCTGTCCGTTTTCCCATTTTTAAAATTCGTCCTTTCGACTTTTTTGCTAATTGGTTGACAGCAGTATCGTCGTTTTTACTAAATGGTCCGCAGTGGTGCCGTCTGTTTCACTAATTGCCTAATTGATTCTCTGGCTCCCTTCGCTTTGGGTGGACCCCACATATCAGCTGTGATTCTGATTCCACAAGATGGACACGTGCTTTCTTCGACTAACTTACTCTAACACTCAACATCAGTTTGAGATGTTTCTCTGCCGCTCAATGCTTCCATATGATGATAGCTCATTCTGTATTCGCGAACTGTCATAGAGCATTGCAGTGAAGCTACCAACCTACATTCTAAAATACTGTTTAACCTTCCGTCAGGCGCAATGTATAATTATACGTTTGTTATACGTATTAATAAAAAAAAACGTTTTAAAAGTAGTGGAAATTCTTTGTTTGGAAATAATCGATGGCTTTAATCAGAAGAGTACTTAAAACTGAACTAATTTTATGGATCTTATCCTATTTAAAACTTTTCAATGTTTACAAACGTTAGCAATGATCGATGTGACAGATCACATTAATTTGCTACTTGAAACTGTTTATTTTTACTTAATTGATTTTTGACCACGCTTCAACTTAGCCACTTTCTTCAGGCGACATGCACCTCGTGTCGTTTGAAGTGAGATGTATTGGCTTTTGTTTATGTGATCCGTCATCACATTTAGTTAATGGTTTGGGTTTTCATATCAACACTTTGGGCTTTCATATCAGCCTCTGATATAACAGTTCTCTCGAGTTCGGGCGCAATGTGCCTATCCGGCAAAGGTTGAAAATTGATAATAACCATTAAAATTAAAATAACAGACATACAGTAAGCAACATTTTCTGGGTTGTTCAAAGAACTATACATACCAAAAGTTGTTTAAAAAATGTATTTGGTATAAAATTGGTTAAAAAAAATGTTGAAAAATATATGATAACCAATTCAATACGAGAAGAAATACAAGAAAATATGTGAATATGCAATGAGCCTGTCAGATCAAATGATGTATAGTTGCATGCGGTGATGGGCAATGGGTAAATTGAGAGGGAGGTTAAATAGACCAGGTAAAAACAAACAGCTACTAGAAAGCATTACCTTTATGCCTCATTGAGAGTGGAGGGGAGAGAAAAAGTGACGTGGCTGTGCCTGTCAGATCGGTTGAGCCTGACCGAGGGTTAAATGAGACGTATTTAAAAAAAATTCTCCGAATTAATAAAAATTTATCAAATCAGTCGGCTTCCAAAATTATGCCCCCTAGTTATGATAGCCTACGCCTTTCAAGTTGTCATTTTCCATTTTGATTGTAGACGCTTCCACACTTGGAACAGGAAACTAACAGGAACGGAACGAACTGAATAAACGCATATACGTGTGTGGTATCAATAGAGCGCTGTTCATAAGTGTCAAAGGTGCATAAGTGCCAAACGGCTTTCATTGACAAGTCTTAACAAAAAGAAAGCAAAACGCGTATTCATCGAAATTTAGTGGTTTTTTTCAAATCCTGCCCTTGTTTCGAAGTACTATGTGACAAAAACAAGTGATAACCTCGGATGTAGTTGCCCAAAGAAAACGGTGTTGATAAATTGACGAGACAGTTAGTGAAATTCAAGAATTTGCGGTATGAAGTGCAAAATCATGGTTGTGAAAATACATCATATTTTCAAGATAAAGGAGTGAATTTTTGTACTTAAGTGCAGTAAATATACACGTTGTTATCTGTTTAAAAGATTGAGTGCTTTTAAAAGCTGATTTAATTGAAAACTTAATACTTTTATGTGCTCTGAAATATCCAATACAAAGAATGACATTTCCCAAAATTTTGTACAATTGACAATCAGTGGCGTTTCAGAAATTAATGAGAAGAAATGAATTTACTTTATTATTTATTTCAAATTCGATGTTGGTAACAGCCATAATTCTGCCATAGCCGGTCCCAAGCCCGGTTGTAAAAGGAAGAGGGTGGCTTTAAAATTTAACAAATTAAGTCAGGTTTTCCCGTTTTTTACTGTTAATATTGAATATTGAGTGGTTTACTGCAATATTGACGGATTTTTGAAGTTTAACATCAACCATAGAAAATCGTCTTAAAATAAATCTCGAAGACATATGATTTTAATGTTTTTTTTGCTGTGTTTAAAACTAAAATTATTGATGTTACATGTATTTAAAAACTCATCCGATATGTTAAGAATCTAATCGTTAAGTGAGTGAGATGTAACCTATTATGCATAATTGATTTCGGTTTCTATTTGATATTCATGCAAACTCTTTTCATTGAAGGTCTAAAATTGCCGTAATATATTCTTGAATAATGTTTCGATATGTAAAATTTTTGAAATCTTGGGCCAAATTTTCAGTTCCTCAAATTTTCGATGTCGTCCGCCAATGACAACCAACCATCATATGAAGGTGTCACAAACCCATAGTGAAACTGCTACCACAAATTATGTTGATGTTCCACTCCATAGTTACCTCAATTCTTCCACAGATTCATACTAACAATATTTAGCCTGTATACATGGCGACTTGAAGCATTACACAAGAATTGTCCCAGTCATGTAAGCGATCTTGCTCGAGTCGAAAAGATCAGGAAATTTTATAGATACGCACCAAGGTATATAAACTAGACATGGTAGTCTATTCCCGATTCCCAAATGCGTTCACTACTGCGCATGTACGTCACTGATGCCAGAAGTCGCCGAAAAGTGCCCAGTAGGAATAGCATCAACACTTTCTGGAAAACATGTTCAACCCAGTAGGACACGGAACACCCCAGGAACGGCGCACATCGTACAAGAAACAGTTATAAGTGGGCACAATTGCACTCCCGAAAGGGTTTCGGTAAGAGAAAATGCGAAATCGTTCAGTCATGCACCCAATATCCGCCGCCGGTTTACGCCATTTATACATTTTGAATTGTGGCGCCTCGTTTTCTTTCGCCTTGCCAGATGTGCACCCTATGTTTTGTTTATTTGGCAGCCCAATTTTTTTGGCCAAAATGACGCACGTAATGCCAACTGTGTGAGCGAGGTAGAAGAAAAGCTGCGCATGGGTTTACCATGTCTAGTTTATATACCTTGGATAGGCACCATGCCTTTTCAGCTTGAAAGATCGATGGCTCGACAGTAGTAGTAACGTTTGTCAAAACTACTTGTTTTCGTTTCCTTGATTGCTCCAGAAGACAAGCAATGGAGAGGAGAAATATATGAAGTTCTGTTAAACAAAGTTACTAATTTAAGTGTTTAAGAACAAGAATGGTCACCTGTGACAAATTCATACCTAATGACGTATGCACAAATACACACAAGTCGATCCAATTTCGAGCGGGTATAGCTTGAATGTGTTCAATCAAAAACGCGCTCGTTTACTCGAAATTCGATTTACTTTCGAGCGTTCAAGTTTTCAAGCCCGTCTTTGGATCAATGAGAACATAACTAACAAGAGAGGTGAATAAACAATGCTTTTGAGATGACGACTTCGCGCTCCTAGCGTTGAACAAGTGTGTTGATATTACCAAGGGCGTACATTAACAACACCAATAACGAAATATTTTTGTGTATGATTTTCGATTGAGCTTATGGTAACTAGTTATTGGTATTGTTGCTTTGTTATTGATAGTTATTTGACAGTTTAAATTTTCTGCATAATTATCAGCAACATGGAAAAGAAGTGCTTGTGCCTAGTTAAACGATAATCAGCATTAGATATTATATAAATGTAATTGGCAAATGTAGGAAAGTTTTCATTGAAAGGAAACTAAGAGATATGGTTGATATATATTTATATATTTATATATATATATATATAAATATATATAAATATATATATATATATATAGATATAGATATATATATATATAAATATATTTATGTGCCTCCCTCTCCTCTAACAACCGGGCTTGGGACCGGCTACAGCGTAGTTAAGACCTGCATAAGTATCATTGTAATGTGCAATTATAATAATGTATATCCTATAATTGCCCCAGAGTTTTTTTTCCAAACACGCCACTGACCTTCATCATCAACTTTGCGATTGTTTACGTACGAATTTGTCACTATGAAGTTTTGCCTGCAACTATTTGACGTTTCGCCTGCGCAAAATCTCATACCATCCCACGTATAGGGTTTTACACCCTTGATACCCTTTGGATACAGGCTAATTGTTCACATTCCTCTCCTATATTAGTTCATTCCCCATATGTCTACATAGCGTTCTTCAACTAAAAAAACAAGAACATAGAACAATTTGTGAAGTTAAGAGTTTGCCCAGCTGGTTATAAGTGTGTTAAAATGCATTAAATGTCTGCACATTAAGGTAATTGAAAATAGTGCTAATCTCTGACATATTTTATGGGATTAAAATTTTCTATCCGACTTCCCGTCTGAAAACTAGTTTTGTAAAAGTGTAGAAATCCTCGAATTAAACGTTTCAAATTTAATTTTAACAGTTGCGTTTGAAGCAAATGTCTTTGAAATCTTCTACATTTGAAAATAAATCTGCATTAAGATACGAATAACCTTATATTTCTCGAAAAATTCGAGAAGAATGATTAAATATTGCTCGAAGGGATCACAGTCTATACTAGGACTTAACTGAAAATGGGAAGTAGGGGAAGTCAGTGTATTGCATTTAATCTAAAGTAGAGATGGCATTATATTGCATTTAATCGAAGTCGTCGATATATGCTAGAGGTCAATATTTTCTGGATACATTGTTATCAGTGGTCCTCCGGTTTATCAAAATCTATGGAATACATCAAGAAAACTACAAAATTTTCTTTTGATTTCAAAAAATTACTAGGCTTGGTTTTGTTTGGTCATAATCGCCTCCTGATTCTTTTTACAAAAACAAAGAAGCAAATACCTTATGAGAGTCTCAAAGTCATCAATGGTTTCTAACGCAGATACGAATTCTAAATGTGTGTGACTGGTAATCGCGAATAGGCTGTTGCTATCCGGCCGACACCGTCCAAATAAATTGAGCGTTTGTGCATGGGTTGAGCGAGTCTGACGTAATAACAACCAAGAGGAAATTGAGAATTAGATAAGAAGTGAAAAGAGCGAAATGAGAGTTGATAAGTGACAGATCGAGCCAATTGTACTGTCGATATACGGGAAATATGTGTAAATGTAATTTCTGCAAATATTTCAAATTTCTTTGCCAAGATGAATCGATTGGTAGGATATACAATGGAGCGTCATTAAGAGAAAAACCAAAGATCATGTAGGATCGTATAGCATATAGTCTGAGACTCTGATGCACGTCAAAAGATATTGTGTAAAAAATGTGAAAAGATAAATATTTGTAAGTTTTAAAAATATGATTTATTGTGTAGGCCGTGCAAAATTTAATAATATAAAAACAATTTATAACAGTTATTTTTCTGTCTAGGCCCATACGAAACAGTAGTTCGTAGCAAACTATGTCGACGTCCTTATAGTGGGAGGAATTGGCAATTGTCAACAATAAAAGTAGACGGTTCATCAGCTTCTGCTAATTGTGGTCGAATGCGGATATCATCGTTAGTTGAAATAGTAGAAGTTTTTCCTTTCCAGAAAGTCCGGTTTATTCTTTAATTTTTGTAATTCGCATATCGTCAGTGCATGCGATTACAATATTGGGCATTTCATACCACCAAAAAAGCGCGTCACCATTGTTTTCAAAGAAGAATTTTTCGGTATTACCTGTCTCAGTTTCCTATTAAGGGATTCCAACCGATTATTTGTTAAATTTGATAAATTATATGTGTTCATACTGAACACAGTCCACTGGTCGTGCCAATGTTGGTTGTAATACCTAATTAAATTTTCAGGGTGTTTTTCGCAAAACTTTTTATATAAATTAAAATTGACACTCGATTTACGATCAGTGTTCAGTATGGACACATAATTTAACAAAGTAACGAATAACCTTTGGAGGTGTTCTTCGGAATTTCGGACTTTTTCCAATTAAAACCACCTCCGCCTCGCCCAAATCTTAATCTCCGTTAGACTTTGCTTGTACCCTCAACGTGTAGTATTTTCACTCTTTATTTGTATGTTTACTTAGTATGTACTACCTAACACGATATAAGGAATAGTGGTAAAAATTGAATGAAAACAGTTTATATCTTCGTTGATGCTTTTGATATGTTCATGACTTAGATTTTAGAGGTCGGTTTAGTTTAAATGATCGTATCGTTCATGGCATTCTTGTAGCATTATAAGTGATAATGATGTTTTTAACTGGTTAGTATAATACAAATTCCAACTTCCGGAAGTCGGTAAAAAAAACTACCACATTTCACTATTTAGTTTTTAGCTCATGACTTCTTGCAATCGCAACTGTTCGTTTACTGATGCCAATATGTTTTTAGAATTAATAAAAATTTAATTACTTATAATTACTTCAACGCAGTGTTTCTAGAAAATCTTTAGTTTTGTTTTCTACAGCTACTCCCTAATAATCCCTACGTATTTAAAATTAATCAAAATGTAGTTATGTTAGTGCCAAGACTATAAAAATGAATTCAGAAATCCAATATAATTACACGCATTAATTAATTACAGTGTAACTTCGGTAATTGCAACTAATAGAAACAGAGACTAGTTGCAATTTTCGGGTCAGTACTTGTTGTGAAGAAAAACAACCAATTAACCCAAATGAAGTTATTTTTATTGAAAAAAAATATAATTCAAAAAGAATGAGTGCAACAAAAACTTTTCTTACATCTTTATATTTTTCAAACACATGTATTCAGATTTTCTCAAAAAAGTTTAAAAGTGTGGCCTGCTTCTGGCTCTTGTCTTGCTTTACAATAGCTTTCTCCTTCAATTGTTGCAAAACGATTATATCCTGAAGATTTTCGTTATTCTGTTCTGCCCATTCAATACAAATGTTGAAGCTTCGTACTGCGTCTTCATTTTTTATCTTGTTCACTCTTATCTCCAAAGTGCTTTTGTCAATTGACTTTGTTTCATCGTCGTCTATCTCTTCAAAACAAATCTCAGCTCCAGTTATCAATATCATCTGATGTCAAATTATCATCAGACCCAATTTGTTTCAGAAGATCGCCTATTTTTTTTATTTCATCTTTATTTTTACAAAGTAAGGATTAGATCATTGGAGATCTCTAGCTTACTACATTGCAACTCTTAAGTCTAGCTGGAAAAAATTCGACCTCCATTGACAATACTCTGGGGATTTGTGGTCCCACTGTTTATAATAGTTTATAAGAATTTACAATATTTTATAACATTTCATCCAATTAGTTTACATCATGTTCAATAATTTTTTTTTAGAAAGCAGTTACATTAGTAATCTCCTTTAAGAAAACTAGAATGTATCGCTGCTACTCCACTTCTGCTGTAAGTCGCTGAGTAGATTTAGGCAGTGTTATTTTTCTGTGACATGTATTATCTCTGTACTTTTAGGGTCCCCTACCGCCGATTGGCTGTTGGTCGTAGTGGGTCAGTTCTTTTGAGCCGTACATATGGTCTAGTCAGCAATATTTTTCTTACTGTTTTTTTTTGGGGTGGTGTCGCAATCGCTTCTTGTAGTTCAAACTAAGCTTTTCTGCTTCTTCCATAACTGTGCTGACATTGGTGTCTCTTTGTATAATTATGTTATTGACGTATTTGGGGGCACCCAGAATCGCCCGCAAGATTTTTGTTTGCGTTCTTTGTATGATTTCCAAATTTGTCTTTTTTTGCTGAACCCTAGAGCTGTAGGACATACGTCCATACTGGTTTGAGAATTGTCTTGTATAACAAGATTTTTGCTTCTAAGGTTAGTCTGGATTTACTGTGCATTAAACAGTATAGTCTCCTGAACTGTAATTTCACTTGATCTCGTTTTTTTGTTTATATGACTTTTCCAGGTGAGTCTTCTGTCTAAATGGACTCCTAGGTACTTTACAGAATTTTTTATTTGAGCATCCGTATCGTTAATTTTAATGGCACAGCAGGATGTTTTTTTTAATGTGAACGTGAACGTCGTTAATTGAAATATGCCACTTTCTAGCCCAATTTAATATTATGTCTGTTTGTTGCTGTAGTACTCTTTTTGCAGTCGATGGGTTTTTGTGTGCAAATAGTATCGCTGTGTCGTCAGCGAATGTAGTGGTAAGCACCTCTTTTGAGGTGGGGAGATGTGCAGTGTACAGGAGGTAAAGGACTGGTCCTAGTACACTCCCCTTGGGTACTCCTGTTTTTATAGGATGTTCCTGGCTAATGGTATCTTTGTATTTGACTTTAAAGAACCGTTCAAGTAAGTAACTGGTTAGTATGCCATGAAAATTTGGGGGTAGAGTGGTCTTAATTTTTTGGATGAGTCCAGGATGCCAGACTTTATCAAAGGCTTGTGATACATCTAAAAATAGTCCAACACAATATTTATTATCTTCGAATGAATTTTTGATATATTTTACTAGTTTATGTATCTGTTCTATGGTTGTTTCTAAACCCAAATTGATGTTCAGGGATAACAATGGAGTGTGGGGAGCATTTTGTCAAGAAGTAGCCTCTCGAACAGCTTAGAAAGGGTGAAAAGCAGGCTAATGGGCCTATAAGACTCCACTTTTGTGCTATCTTTCCCTGGCTTTGGAATGACTATGATACTGGCATGTTTCCAGACGTGTGGAAAGTAATTAATACGCAATATTGCATTGAATATGTGCAATATTGCGATTTTGCCTGATAAAGGTAAAGTTTTAATCATTTTACCTGTTATTTTATCGTGTCCAGGTGCTTTATTGTTGTTTAAACTGCTAATTTTCTTGAGAAGCTCGACTTTAGTGAATCTAATAGGTTTATAATTCACACTACTATTATTTGTGTTGGTATTGTCCTCATTAACTGTATCTAAGCAAAATACTTTCGTTAGGTAATTACCAAATGCTTCAGCTTTTTGGGTATTGTCTCTGAGCCAGCCACCGTTGTGATCCCTGATTGGAGTGTCTGCTGATACAGGTTTCTTGACCCTTTTAATTGTTTTCCACAATGAATAGTTAGTGTCCGCTTTATTAGATAAAATTCTTAAAAAGTGATCTATTTTTTTTTGCTTATCTATATATAGCACTCTTTTTAGTGCTTTGGTTGCTTCGTTTAAGGCGGCTTTTGCCTTCGCAGAGCGTACCATTTGCCATTCGGCTTTGGCACTACGTTTAGTTCTTAGGAGTGAAAGTATTTTATTGTTGTAATACTGAGGAGTTCTAGCCTCCGTAGATTGGGCGGACGGGGTAGCAAATACAGCACAGTCATTAACAGTATTCGTTAAGTATTTTATTGCACTTTCAATATTTTCAGCAGATTTTAATTTAATATTAGGACAGAATGAGGATTGAAATCTCCTGCAAAACTTGTTCCAGTTGGTTCTACTATTTGTTAGATCATTCGTGGTCCAGGCCTTGATGAGGCACGGATCTAATTTCTTAGTAATACCGAAGTCAATGACATCGGGGATTTTTAATGGATCTGTTGGTCAGTATGTTGGTGTGCCACCTGTTATACAATTAAGGTTGTTCTTGTAAATAGATTTAAGTAATTGTTTACCTCGTGGAGAGGTTAAGCGTGCACCCCAGTGTGGCGACTTAACATTGTAATCGCCCGCGGGAAAGAAGCAGGGCCCAAGTGACTTGAAGAAATCATCGAAATCTGTTGAGGTGATTCTGTGGTTTGGGGCACAATAAGTAGCCGCAATACACGTGTCTACGCTTCTGGAAGAGATACACAAAGCGGTACTGTGAATATATTACACATTTGCTTACATGGGATTGGGTGATGCTTGATTCTGTTTCTGATTAGTATGGCAGTACCACCGTGTGGCTTGTCATCAGGGTGATTGTTGTTATAGACTGTGTAGACATGAATTTTTAAGTCATTATTCTTACTGCATAGGTGAGTTTCAGCGATCAACATTATGTCAATATTATTGGTGTGCAAGAAAGATTCTAATTCAATTTTACGGGACAATAGTCCGTTTGCATTCCATTGTGCAATTCTTAGGTTATTCATTTGTTCATTAAATATGTTAGTAGGTCTGTTTGTTTGTATAAGGTTGTCTGAATGTTATTCATGATATTTGTTAGTTGGTGTATGTTATTAACTAGAGTTATCAGAACCTGCATTATTCCTTCCTGTGTATTGCTGTTTACTGCTGGGCTTGAAGCTGTTGGATGACCATATTGTGGGTTTCTGACTACGTCGGCGTATGACATTCCTGTTTTAGTCTGATCCGTGGGTTGTGAGGTAGGTTGCACTGGTTGTGCATTAGAATAGTTATTTTTCCCTACTTGTTACGTCTATTAATTGTTAGAAACACAGAGGAGCCCCTGTAATTAGCGGTGTGAGCCCCGTTGCAGTTAGCACATTTTCTGCTGTATGTATTCGTTTTGTACTTGTTGCAGTAATTGTTCTGATGCATTTTTCCGCAGGCAACACAAATACTGGTCAACTTACAGTAATTTTTGGAATGGCCAAACTCTTGGGAATTAAGGCACTGGACAACAGCGTACCTTTTATATGGTTCTTCAATAGTTATTTTACTATGCAGCAGATATTGTAGATTGTATATAGGGTGTACTTTTCCTTTAGGGATTTTGCTAGCTTCCGCTGTAAGTTTCACCTTGAACATTGGCTGTGGAACCTTAAGTTTATTTATGACATTATATACCGAATTAGCCTCAAAACCGGACTGTTTAAGCTCTTGTTTTAAGTCTTAAGGTTTTACTGCGGAGTCTATGCCTTTAATAATGACGATCAATCCTTTAGAGCTTTTCAGCTGATATGTATAGAAATTGATTTTTTTCTTTTCCAGCCGTGAGACTATCTGGGTGTAGTTTGGTTCGGTCAGGACTTACAATTTCATTTCTTTCAGATTGCATTTTTTTAAGTCTACAGCATAGAAATTCTTGTCGCCAATTAGCGTGCGTATATTTGCTATTAAGTATGTGCGAGTAGATCCCCTGATATAGATCGGAAGAGGTTTGGCTTTCGGTTTATCTTCCTATACTGTGTTAGCGTTGTCTGTATTGGTTTCATTAGCGAGTATCGCATAATAGTTTCGATCAATTATTCTAGTTTCCTTGACCATTTTCGGAGCTCGTTCCGCATTAATTGCCTGTGTGCTAAGTTTTCGTTTCTCGGATATTTTTATATATCTTTCAATGCCGGTTTGAATACATTTTGTGGCAGGAGAGTTATTACCGGTTGTCTTTTGGGTAATAACAGTTGTAGAGGCAATACCGGCAGAGTTACCAGGTTTTTCTCACTCTTCGCCCCCAAAAACTTAAAAAAACCCAAATCGGACGAAATTCTTTTAAAAAACCCCAAATAATTTGAGAGCAATCTTTTTTACAAAGTTCATACAAAAAACATTGATAATTACCAAAAAATGTTGTCAAATAACTATATGTAACAAGTAAATTTTCAATTGTATTTCATAGTGAGTTAAAGTCAAAATAGAACAAATATACTTTCGAGACTTAAAATTAACACAAGTAGCAGCATAATGAAATTAAAGAAAAACTTTTAATATATTTTTGGAGTTTCGTGTGTAATTTATTGAAATATGTAAAATTAACACATTTTACACAAGTTTACTGCACTGTTTGCCTACATACATTTGTCGTTTGATTTTGCCCATCAGAGGAGTCCCAGGAATTTCTGCCTCACATTCATGAATTCCATGGTATCAATGATAATTTGCTGGATATGCCAATACTTGAAGTCTTCGAATGGCACAATAAAAATCATTTTTAGTTTGCAATAAGTGAATCAGATTTCATAAATTACATTTTGCAAACAATTGATTAATTTGATAAAACCCCCATTTCACCCCCAAAATAAAAATATAATTAACCGACCCCCAAAGGTATGTAAAATACCCCAAAATGGAGGTGAACCCCCCCAACTTGGCAACCCTGAATACCGGTCTTTTCATTAACCTCGTCAATTGACATAGATTCCATCATATTGCTATCGACTACGTTAGCTGATTTGGGTTTGTTCAGCACAGAACTTAATATTGTGTTTGAGTTTACCACTGGTGTGGGATTATTGTCTTCATTATCACTTACTGATTGTATTGCACCATTATGCACTACGGCGCTTTTTTTGCTATTTACACTAAATTGTTTCATGGAATAGTCACTGTTTCCAACGTCACGCGCATTGTTCAACGCACTATGGGCTGCGTTACAGTTATGTTTTCGCTTAATTTTGCTCAGATATTTAAAAATGGGCTTTACACTTTCACTTTTATCGGAGCACCACAATTATACGTCTGTCACCACCAGCTGCAATATTGCATCTGAAGATCACCTATTGGGTCCATTAAATCTTTCATGCACTGCATTTCTGATCTTATGATAGTCAGCGGAATGTCATCCTCTTCCGTCTAGTCAGAGACTGGTGTCATTAATTTTCCCCAGCATTTTTCAATAACGTGTGATCTGACCTTCGCCCATGCTCCAGATAAATGACATACGGCGTGTTTTAAGTTTATTCCCTTAATTATTTGCTCCGTGTCCGATTCCTCAAAACCTACAATTTGGGCTAACAAGCTTTCTTTGTAAAAAAGTTTTGTCAACCTAATCACGTTTTGATCCATAGGTTGTATGATTGCAGTGCAGTTCGGTGGGAAGCACATTACGGATATCATACCGTCATCACTTTCAAGCTGGCCATCTTTCGGATGGCATGGAGCATTATCAAGCAGTAAAAGTGCTTTTGGTGGAAGTCCCTGAGCACTTAAGAATCTGCGGACCTAAAGCAAAATAAAGTCAATTGAAATCAATTAATTTTATTTCGGAAATTGAAAACCTTACTTCTGGAACAAATGTGTGATGAAACCAGTCGTCGAATAAACATTTCGTCATCCAAGCGTTGCCACTGTTTCTGTACACCACAGGAAGATCTCCAGCATTTTTGAATGACCTGGGATTCTTTGTTTTTCCTATTACTAGGATCTTAACTTTATGCGTTCCGGTTGCATTTGTACATGCTAGAAGAGTTATCCTGTTCTTACTAGTATTCCTTCCAGGTGCTGAAGTTTCCCGGAAATTCACCAAAGTTTTTTTCTGGAAGAAGCTTCCAGAACAGGCCAGACTCATCTGCGTTGTATATATGTTCTGGCTTCAATTGCAATTCTATGATTTTGGAATGGAACTTTTCAACAAATTGGTCAATGGCAGCTGCATTGTTTGACAGCTTTTCTTCACAAATTTTGAGAAGCCGGATCCCGTGTCGCTTTTTAAATTTTATGAACCAACCGTTGCTTGCATTGAATCCTTTCGAATTCTCTGGAATTTTGTTGTGAACAAATTTTGCCTTTTCCTTCAGCAATTCCGCAGACATCGGTATGTTTTTTGATCATTGATCCAAAAACCAATTATACAGCGCAGCCTCCATTTTCGGAATTTCAGACTGGCGCATCGTTTTCCGTTTATCGAATCCAAATTCTGCATTGGCCCCATTTTTTTTAATTTTTTTTGGTTTTTCATAATACGGCTAATTTTCGATTTGTTGAGGCCGTTTCTGATAGATAAAGCGGCAATAGATGAACCACTATCGAAATCTGTTATAACTTGCGCTTAACCTTTAAATGATAAAAACTTATGTGCTTTTGTACCCGACATTTTCAAATAAACCGCACGAGCGACGTAAGAAAACGAAATTTAAACGAAAATCACATGAACATACCACTTAACAAGCACGCGTATTGGGGGATGAACCGGAAAATATGTACTATGTTGCGGATCATTTTATTACATTTTTTTTTATTTTCTACCAAAACGTTAATCAATTTAAATTGAATCGTTACGCTGTCAAGTAATCGTCATTGGCAGTACTAAAATCCGAATTACTAATCCACCACTCGCACTGTCTCTCTCGAGAGGTGAGGAACGCGTTTTTCTTTGTTCTAGTCGTGGTGAGTTCAGGTGATCGAGCGAGAAGCGGCACCCTTTTGGTGCGGTCGCCCATCTGATTGGACATATTTTCGGATTGCCATATATGGGCATAAATGTTCGGACTCGAGACGCGAGCGAGAGGGATAGGGGGTGTGAGTGCAGAGGTGCAGAGTCAGTCGGGAACAAGTCGTTGTAGTCGCAGGTGGAAATGTTTGAAAAGTGTCTAAGTTGATTAAGGAAACAATATTCGGGCAGTTGCATCGTGTTTCCAGATTTGTTGGGAGATTGTATTCGTGGCTTTGATCAAGGCATCCATCCGACAGCCTACCGGCCGTGAACGACGACATTTTTGAGATCGGGCCGGACAAGTTCAGCGTCCCGTCGGGACACACGTCGCGAGCTTTCTATGTCCTGGGTTTCCGCACGCTGCTGGCGCCGACGCCCTGGTTGGACTGGCCACCGCTGTTCGCCTGGGCCGCAAGTGTGGCGGTCTCCCGAGTGCTGCTGCTGCGACATCACATCCTAGACGTGCTGGCGGGTGTTATGCTCGGGATCCGAGAAACCCTCTTGATGTCGATCATCTGGTTCGGACCCGACTTCTCGGCGTGGATAAGGCGCTCGAATTCGGAAGACAACGTGATTGGAGGTCATGATAGTGCTTCTTATACATTTCTTTTCTTTCCCATAAATTGGTAAAATATGTTTTGTAGCGTCTTCAGCAAGGATTGTGATTTTTTAATAGTTAGAAATACTGTTTTTGTTAAAACCACAAAAGTGGATATATTTGAAGTGTTTATGAAATGTTAAATTTTGTCGCCTCTAGACTGTATCGATCAGTGGTAAAGTAGAGTTTAAGAAAAGAATAAAGTGAAATCTAATATCAAGTGAGTGTCTAATTTGGTTTCTCTCCTCCGCAGCTTGTGCGCGCTTATGTTTGTCCGGTTCTTCAGTTGTTTTGTGTTTTTGATTAGCCCACGACCCGGTGAGCTAGCCGATTTCAAAATTTTACTCTACGGTCGACATTATGCGGCCACAGTTGGTGGGTGCTCCGCACGGGGCCTCCTCTCGGCAATCATCTTTCATGTGGCGTCCGAATTGGTGGAGGATGATGGCTGGAAGGGAGGTGTGGTAGTGGGAGCACGCAACAACTATTCTGCCACTAGACTTCCAATAAATATCTTGTGAGTGCATACAACAGGGTAAGAAATTTTAAAGTAACCGTCTTGATTTGATTTCGACTCTGAAACTGCAATAAGAGTTGCAACTTTAGAGTCTACAATAGAAAAATATTGACTGTTGCAAATTTCAAGTATTGCAATTATCGGGGGTTGCAATTATGGAGGTTACACTGTAATTAAAATCGTAATACTAAACTGAAAAACTTCGTTTGTTCACAATTTTTGAAAAAGCAACATGATAGAATTTTTTTCAAAAATAGACGTTAAATAAGATTCTAAATAATCTTTTCAATCTATATGCAAAAAACAATATTACTTCTTAAGTTATGAAAACGCGAAAAATATCAACTTCAAAAATAGTAAAAAATAAGTTTTCTTTCTATTTAATATATGTATTTTAGCTTCTAGTTGAAATTTTTGCAGAACCTATCTTAATGCCACTTTGTAAAATTCTAAGCATTTCAACATGACTTAATATGAGTGAAAAATACACCGAATTTTATTGTTCAACTGGCATAAGAATTGTGCTTCGCTGCCTAACTTTATATTCCCTGCTAGCAGAAAGTTTTAATCATCTAATAATGTGCATGTTTCTATGTTTTAGCATGGCGATAATTTGATAAATTCGTGCAAGTTGCATATATAAAGATTTTCAAATGGGAATAGTTTGTTAAATGTATGTATTCAAAACAGTAAACTATGTATATTGCATGAGGTCAAGAAGATCCCGTTAGTTTGACGGTTTGAGATTCGTAAGTGTTTTGCATAGATTATTTCAACCAGTTGTCCATAACACCATTCAAGTAATTAATGATACTTTTTTGAATATATTGACATATACAAAATTCGTTATTGTTACTATGTTTTATAATTATCAAATAGGATTTGTAAAAATATGTTCTTTAAATACTAAAATTGATTTAATTTGGGTTAAAAATTTCATTTCTAAAAAATAAAGTCGCAGCTGACGTTATGCTTTAGTAAAATAATATATTAATTTGTTGATATTACTAAAAATAATAACAACGTAAGTATCGTTTGAAGAAAATATGTGTAAAATCTAGCCAAGCTGTGGTTAGAATAGTAGGGAAAGCTTCATAAGTGAAAAATTTGGGTAGTCTCTGTTGGCATTCATTTCCAATGTGTTGGTTATATAGGGATAGAGAGATAGAGATCAAAGTATCTTGAAGTACACCACGTTTTTGCTCGAAATGAACTGATGAAAAAATTCATCATCATATTTAACCTTGTCTAAAAAAGGATCTCAATTTTCTTTTGAAAAAGCTCCTTGAAATTTCAACATGCTGTACTCGATTTCGAAGGTAAGATGCAAGACTTACCAAAGACTGAGATACTAAATTTCAGCAATTTTCAGAATAAAGTGTCGTGATCTTCATGATGAAAGGCTTTATTGAAGTCCGTTTAGACTGTCCATTTGGTTCCTTTTCTTCATTTCAGAGAGAACCGTGAAGGTTAAAATCGGCCTTTGAGAAGCTCGTGCTTTTGTTCGTTAACAAGGCTTAACTGAAGCGGTTAACGTATCGCAGATAATTTTTTCAAACAGCTTCGGAATAGTGAACTGTACTGTAATACCTCTAGTTTTCAACTGAACGCTTAAGGCCGTATGAATAGAAAGTCCTCCAAAAAGACGGGAAAATACTTAGTGGCAGGAATTTATTGGAGACCATGTGAATATGTGAGATTAGCTGGTTGATACACTAAAATAGGAAACTTGGTAGAAGCGATTCTGGTCCCTTGTTCATCAAGCTCCATGGTAGCAGTGGCACTAGTTGGAAAAACCATAATTTTCTTCAAGCATGTCACTGTTTATGGTTTTCTGGCAGTTAAAGTTGGCTCACTAAGAATTTTGGTCTGATTGTTTGATATTGTCGTTAGTCTTTTGCCAAATCTTTTTTTCGAAATTTAGTTGATTTTTATTTAGACTTGAGTTTCACTAATGATGAGTTTAGTAAGTGTAACCAAAATTATTGTTGTTTTGTTTTCAACAGCTGCTACCGCTACCATCCTATCGACACTGATTTTGTTGTTAGATACTATTGCAGGTAGACTATCAAAATAATTAGCCATTTCATCGAAATTTTTATCATTACCTACATAATGGTCGTCACCCGCATTAAATGTATCTGTATGGCCGAATGTATTGCCATACATACATATTATTAGGTTTTCAAATATTTGACATACCCTGCAGATAAAGTGATCACCTAGATAGAGGTGGTACCAATCCCTGGGTGAATCCATACAAGGACCATGAAGCTTTCTTTGACTAATAGCTTCGCAGGTGACTGTCTTCAAAGTGTTGTCGAAAGCAATGTAACTTTGTTAGCTTGGTTAACTGAATTGTAAATTTGGTTAAATCTTTATTGTGCTTTAAAATTACTAGCTATAAATTATATGGTACACACCGAAAGTTACACAGAGTTCTTGCCTATTAATGGTGATCATTACAAAAGTATCGTTGACAATAAAAGTTGGAAGATATCAATCTATAGAGGAATTATATGTCAAGAAAAGAGTTTCCCTTAGGCAATCAAGTTACCACGAATTTACCGCAGATGGCATATTACCAAGCAGCCCCTTTGTTATTACATTGAAGAACTTGCGCCAGGTTTACAGTGCAATGAAAACTATGCTCCAGTAAATTACAGCGAAGGTTTAAAGTCAATCGGCAAGTGTAATTTTGCTTAAAATGACTGTCATGATTATATTTTTCATGTTTCCTTGTTACATTTACTTAGTTGCTAATCCCCACTCTCAATGAATAAATCAAATCAATTGTGTATACAGGTATCCCTCAGTTAACACTGCACTTCATTAACACGGTTTCGTTTTAACACGAATTCAAACTTGTACCCATACCCTCCATTAACACGACTAGATTCACTTTAACACGGTATAAACATTTAAATATGTATGTACATAATCATCGCATAGTGTGATACATATTAATTAATATTACCACAAACCAAGCGAAATTTTTTCTTGTTGGTAAGATAATTTCCATTTATAGAAAGAAAGACAAGCTTTTCTTCTTGTATGGAAATCGTCATAGTAAACTGCAACAAAAAAGAAACCAGCGCTGTAAAGACAATTTAAATGAGTGGTGACCAAGTGTTAACAAAAAAGGGCTGAGTGGAAATACCAATTACAGTAGGAAACAGGAACACTAACTTCCGATTCATGCGTTTTTTTGAAGAGAAATGAATAATATTTTTCATGTCAAATCAATTTGTATTGTAACACATGATTCTTTTTTCAATTTAGAAATTACGTACATACTAACATGTCTATGGATAATCTATTACAGGATTTACCTGACAGAAAAGGATTCTGAAACGTAGCTTTTAATATATTTTCGATATTATTAAGTACATGTTTAATGAAAAGAAATTCATTTTATTTGATTTTAATTATGTTTTCTGCCACACAAATTAGTGTTATTTTATGAGTGAAATTAATTTTTTTACATATGTATATGTTATAAATGATGCCTTTATTTTGGTGATATGTAACGTAACCCCGGCTTTTATGAGTCAAGTTTCCCCATTAACACGAAACTTTCGCAGAACGTACCTACCGTGTTAAACGAGGGATACCTGTAATTGAAATTCAATTAATTTTTGCGTAATCCTTGTTCCTCAGTCAGAAGTACGGTACAGAAATTTGTGTCCATCTAAGCAATTTCCAGTCAATAGGCATGTCTCTGGATGCGCGCTCTGTTTCATTGGGTTCGCTAGCTCAATATCTAGTTCAAAAAGTATGCAGTACAGGCGTGACCATATGAACAGATAGTAAGTTGTCTTTGGAAAAGGTGGCCGTTTGTTGGTTTGGGTTACGCCTTATTTTTGTGCAACGACACCGGTTAGCCTCTTTATTAATTGTACATTGACGAATTAATGCAAGCAATTAATGTTAGTGTTCTACCATCTCTTAATAACTTCCCAGTAAATAAAACTCTTAAAAACAACAACGATAACTTCCTTTGAAGTGGATATTTTATTTTTATACAAACATATGTTTCAATAGCTACTTGCTACCTTCCTCGGTGTTGTATGGTTACTAAATTACAAAGTCTGTGATGCCTATATATACCTAACATAAGTGGATACAATTAAGGGATATAATTAAGCCTAAGTTTAAATAATGATGAAGTGCAGTTGCCTGTATCGGTGTTTAATCTGTTCGCCACTGGTTCCTTGTTGATAAAAAGGCTTTCGTAAGGGTCCAATTTTGATGGCTTGGAGACTTCCTTGATGACTTCTATATGCTCCTTCGATATCTCATGGTGGCTCTCAATGATGTGTTTCGCGATCGCTGACTTCAATCCTGTTGATTGTTTTCGCCCCTCTCGCACCAGTTCGGCCGCCCTTAGATGCTCCTGGAGTCGTACTCCCACTAGTCGCTTTGTTTGTCCTATGTACGTCTTAGAGCAATCAGGGCAGGTCACCTTATAAATACCGCTTTTCTCCCATAAACTTTTTGGATCTTTAGGGCTACCTAGCACCGTTTTCAGCTGTGCATATCTACTATAGCCCACGCTTTCTATAGTCCTTCGTTTCAATATTCGTTGAATATGTTTGAACACTGGAGTGTAAGTGACTGCCGCTCTGTGTATAGTGTTCGGTTGTATTGCTAGATTTGTAAAGTTTTTGAATCGATCTTTCTTTTGTTTCTTGTTTACTATTTGCTGGATATCGTTTACGGTGTAGCCGTTCAGTTCTGCTGTGGTTTTTATGTACACAAGTTCCTTATTGAATCTATCATTGCTTAAAGGGACGGTCAGCAATCTCTGTACCATGAAATGGTAAGCAGCCATTTTTTGCTGCATAACATGCCTTGATGACTTGATTCGTTTTGTTGCTGTTAGCTTTCTATGGATATCGTATTCTAGTCTATTGTTCTCCCTAACGATTAGTATGTCTAGGAATGGGATTCGGCTGTCTGTTTCCACTTCCATACTGAATTGTATGTTCCTATTTATTTTGTTGATCGCTCCTAAGATGTTTTCTAGGTCCTTCGTCTTCACTACCGCAACAATGTCGTCGACATATCTATGCCATATTCTGGGCATAATTTTTTTTCCTCTATTTCTTTTTCAATGAAAGTCATGCATATTTCGGCTAGTAGTTGGGAGAGTGGGTTAATCGCCAATAAAAAAACGGGAATAAACATTAAATAATTAAATACCTGGCATGTTATAGTGATATGAAAATGCCCAATGAAAAACAAACAAATTTATTTGGAGTTGGAATGATACAGTGTCAGTGAGTCGATCGCGTAAGGAAGCTGAGTGAATTAAATTAGATCTGCAGTGGTGCCTCCTGCGTTCAACCCAAGACATCGATTTTTCCGATTTGTCGGTTAATCGTTACACATCTCTAGTCTTTAGAGTACATTTAAAGTGATTTAGGAAAACGTCTGTGCGTGTATATAAATGTACGTTAAGTGGATAGTTTTTTCTACGAAAAAACTCACGTAAAACAATCGTATCTACTTCTTTGAGGTGTCAATGCAAATATGCATTGCATTCTCACGAGCTGGTTAGATTTTGGAAACTTCGGTCGGATGGTTTTTGTTTTAATCACCCCAAGTTCATTTCTGTCATGCACCATATCTCGCGAACCAAACATTGATTTTGTGTTGTTAATGTGTCAATTGAAGCATATTTGCAATTATATGATTATTCCAAATTTTAAAAATATTTGATGGAGCCGTTTTTTGATTTAATATAAAAAGTGCAAAAAAATGTATTTTTTTCAAAACAAAATAATTTTCCATCTTCATGTTTGTAAATTTTATATATTCTAAACAGTTCATGTAAAAAAATCTAATCATTACAATCAATCATCCACACTGCGAATTTTTACCGCGTATTGTAAGATCAACTTCAAAATAAGAAATGATTATTAGTGTTCGCAGGTAAAATAGTGTAGTAGTACAGACACAACGGTACTCAATACTCTTGAAAATCAAATTCTCTAATAAGCTTTTATCAAATAAAAAATCGTAGTTTTTATTAGTCTACTAGTTTAGGGTTTTAGGTTTCGTAAGATTTCAACTACTTCCTACCCTGTAATACTTTATATTTTTTGAATATAGTAATTACAATAGCCGATGTCAAAACGTTGTCTTTAATATTCCTTCATAATCTTGTGACCGATTTTTGAAATCTGAAGTCGTTTCTAAATTGCAAACGATATCAGTGTCTCCAATAAAATAAAAGAATCGTTATGGAAGATTCTATATGCAAATATACCAAATCAATAGTTTCTTCCATCTCAGTGGGTCATAAAGCTGATCAAAAAGTGTTTATAAGAGAAGAAAAAAATCCTATGTTAACAGCTTCAATATAATACTAAAGGCTAGAAAATAAGTATGGGTCACAGATATGGGGCTTCGATCAGACTGAGATAAAACCGCAGGACACATTTGCTAGAAAATTTCTTTTGTTTGAGCTTGAACACTATTCCGGTTCCAACTGTTTCATCCTGGCTTCTCGTTACGAACTCGTTGTACATAACTTTTGTTTTACTAAGATTCATTTTTAGGCCTGCTATCTCGCTAGCTGCGCTTAAATCTTCGAGCAGCGTCTGTAGCTCATATTGATTTTGGGCGATAAGGACTAAGGACTTGGTGATTTAGTCGTTCTTTATCTATGATTAGACCTTTATTATCCCACTTCAGGTTTCGGAAGATTTCGTTTAAGGTGTCGTTGAACAATCTTGGCGATATGGTATTCTCCTGTCTGACCCCTCTTTGCGTGGGAAGTTCCGGCGTGTCATCAAACACGTTAACTTTCGCTTTCGACTTCTTGTAGATGTTGGCCAGTGTTTCTATATAGAGTTCCTCAATATCCTGACTTATGAGCGCTCTTATTATTGCTTCGGATTATATTGAGTCGAAGGCGCCTTCTCAAAGTCGATATACCCCAGCGCTAGTGGAAGTTCGTATTCCCTTGCTCTGCTCATGACCTCTAAATCCAGTGCTAAATCCACTCTTGAAGTCAGCTTGTTCTCGTAGCTGTTCTACATCCAGGGCCGATTGTACCGTCTGATCAAATTTGACCCGGACTGGTCCAAAGCAATAAAATTTTTTTTCCCCTAGATTGGTACAACCTTTTTTATGTTGGTGTGAAGTTTCATCTCTATATGTCAGTTAGTGTGTGTTTGGCTGCTGTTTGCTTACGGCGCGAAAAGTTTGTCTGGCGATTTTCATCATGAACCAAAAAAATTCAACAACGGGCTTGCTTAAAATTTTGTGTTTCCAATGGAATTACGGCTACGGAATCGTTGGAAATGTTGCAGAAGTGTTTTGAGGAGTCTTTTTTTATCACGAACACAAGTATTTGAGTGGCACAAAGCATTCAGTGAAGGTCGTGAAGTCATCGATAACTTGCCTCATGCGAGTCGTCCATCCACCTCTGTTAATGATGAAATAGTTAAAGAAACAGTGCTTGAAAATCATCGAGTTGGCATCAGAGAGATAGCAGAGGATCTCAACATCTGTTACGGATCGACTCAACACATTTTGGTTAATGTTTTGGGTATGAAGCGTGTTAATCCTAGACTCGTACCAAATGACCCGAATCTTTTGCAAAAACGTCGAGTAGAGGTCGCAAAAGAGATGCTTGGCAACGAAGCTGAGGACCCTAGATTCATCAAACGCATCATAACTGGTGACGAGACGTGGGTTACGAATATGACGTCGAAACTGTCCAACAATCTAGCGAATGGCGCTTCAAAAATGAGCCGAAACCGAAAACAACACGCCAAAATCGGTCAAAAATAAAGCTCATCGTTTTCTTTGTGACTGACTTTTTGGCCAAACACGAAACGAGAGTCATCACTCAGCCACCGTATTCGCCAGATTTGGCTCCCTGTGGTTTTTTTCTGTTTTCGAAACTGAAAAATCCGCTTCGGGGAGCGCGCCATGAGTCCATTGAAGCCATTAAAAGTAATTCGCTGAAAGCAATCCCAGTCGAGGCTTATAACAAGTGTATGGAAACTTGGATTAAGCGTTGGCATGCTTGTATTGGCTCAAAAGGAGCCTATTTTGAAGGCGATAATAAAGATTTGTATGAAAATACGTGGAAATGTCAGTCCGGGTAAAATTTGATCAAATGGTATTCTATTGAATGGTGAACACTTTGTAGAACAATGGGTGCAGACTTATGCAGTTTCTAATGCTGCCCTTTTCGTGGATCAGAATTATGTTGGCGCTGTTCCACTGGTCTGGAATTTGCCTGGTTCGCATACAGCTTATGAATACGTCCGCCAGGATCTTCCATGTTCGTCTGTCCGCACGTTTTAGCAGTTCCGCTGTGATTCCGTCATCGCCAGGTGCTTTGTTATTTTTCATTTGTTTAAGCTCCAGTTCCACTTCGCCAATGAGAACTTCTGGTACGTCTTCTTCGAGTTCTGCTGGTGTAGTCGTTGTAGATGTGTAGCTTGTTTCGGGGGCTGTGTCTTCTTGATCTTGATGGTTATAATTTCCAATATTCTTTTTCTATCTGTAATTTTTACGTTTTCGTGTTGCATCACTTGCATCAGTGCCCTTTTCGCCTTCTTGACCCTTCTTACCCTCGATAGCGTTCTCCACCAGTTTTTCGTTGTATCTCATAATATATTCTGATATTTTCTTTCTGATTGTTTTGAATATTTCGGTGTATTCAATCCTTTGGATGTTCGAGGATATTTTCATTTCTCTGCGTTTTCTGAGTAGAGTTTTTGTTTCGTTTGAGAGTTTGTAGTGTCTACTCGTGGCCCGCTTACGTCTTCAGCACATTTTATGATAGCGTTTGCGAGATATTATGCGTCCTTGTCCCGCATTTCAGTTTCCAACTTTTGTTGGTATTGGCTAGCGTTGTCTCTGATATAATCAGTATTAATACCTGGTTGGCTTTCTTACTAATCTGAGCCTTTCTGCTTTTAGATCCAGGGAGAGTTTTGCTCTAGCCAGACGATGTCTTGAAGTTGTTAATTATTGATACGTCCCTGACGGTTTATTCGTTAGAATTAGATAAATTTTATTCCAATTTTATTCTTAGTGGTTGCATTTGGAGCTTTCCATGTCCATTTTCTATTTGGGTTTTTCTTGAAGAAGGAGTTCGTTATGTATACACTGAGGTGCAAAAGTGTAACAATATATGTGCACTTTGAATTTTTTTTATTATAACTTAGCTTTTAGTTCTTTTGTAGAGTAATAACTTATATTCCAGTATGAACGTGAATGTGTATTAATGATGTGTAGAGTTATTGATTGCCATTACCGCTAGTTTTTGAAACAGAAATGATAAATTGTTCATCAGCTGATTGTGACAGTTTTGCACCCGTGTATCAGCTGATATGAATAATTGAAATTTTCTGTTTGTGAAAGTTGAAATGATGTTTTTCTAAGGCAATTTGTGTTCAATGTGAGACTACGAAGAAATTAAGTGTGGAAATTAAAAAAAGAACAATAGATTTACTGCAAGATGGTAAATCTAGTCGTGAAATCGCAAATATGTTAAATATCAGTCATATGCCAGTAATAAGAATCCAAAAGGCGTTCAATGAGGATCATGAGTTAATTCCTGCAGTAAACAAAGGTGGTAGACCACAAAAAATAAATGACAGAGAAGCCATAATTATTGGACGACAGTTGGTAAGTGGTAAACTTCTGACTCCCAAGGATGCAATTCCAATGCTAAATCAAAACGCAAGTGTATGGACTGTAAGAAGGTCACTGAAAAGAGTTGGAATGAAGGTCAAGGAAAAGAAAAAGAAGCCACTACTATCTACCAAAAACATCAAGGCCCGAAAGTCCTTTTTGGAAGAACAAAAGTTCTGGACTTTGAATGATTGGAGACAGGTAATGTTTGAATTAACCTTTTTTGAAAAACGATCTGTCAAATAAGGTATACTATTTAGGTTATTTGGTCAGATGAATCGAAAATAAATAGATTTCAATCAGATGGACGTTCGTGGTACTGGATGAATAATACTGCATACCTAAAACCCTCGCAAGTAAAGCAAACTGTCAAGCATGGAGGTGGAAGTCTGATGGTTTGGGGGTGTCTTACGCCAAATGGTGTCTGTCCAATCATAAGAATTAATGGTATTATGAAGAAGGAAGACTATTTAAACATTTTACAGCAAAATTTGCCAATTGCACTTGAAATGATGGGAATTAATGAGAACCAGGTCATTTTCCAACAAGACAATGACCCAAAACATTCTTCTAAATTAGTAAAATCTTGGCTGCATTCTCAGAATTTTCAGACAATGAAGTGGCCTCCACAAAGTCCGGATTTGAACCCTATCGAAAATTTGTAGAGTCATTTGAAAAGGCAATTGGCAAAATATGAAACTGCACTAGCAGGCATAAATGAGCTTTGGGAGCGTGTTCAAGAAGAATGGAACTGTATTCCACCCGAAACTGTACACAAACTTTATCAGAGCATGCCAAGACGATTGGAAGCTTTAAAGAAATCAAAAGGACTATGGACTGATTATTAAAATTCTGCAGTTTTGCAATATTTTATTATATGGTGCAAAACTGTAACAATTCAACTTTTTTATACTTAATTTTTTTTTATTTTATCCAAGCATTGAATAAATATTATTTGTTTCGTTTTTTAAGATGTATTAATGCACAAAATAAACCGATGTTAAGTATTTAAAGATTTTTGAAAAAATGAAGTAAATATATAACAGGTTATCTGATGGTTTTAATTATTGTTACACTATTGCTCGTCAGTGTATGTTGTGTTGTGGACGAATTGGGCCAGTCTTTCTCCTCTTTCGTTTCTTGTGCCTAATTTGAATTTACCTATATATGCTTCGTGATCTTTTCTTCCTCCTGCTATGGCATTGAAGTCCCCTATTAAGTATTTGAAGTGGCTGTTTTGGTAAGGGGCAAGGGTTAGTAGGGTATATTAGAGATAGGATAAGAGTGGTGGTGGGGGGGGGGGGTCCATATGAATTACCATCTTCCTATGGACATTCTACCCTAGCTGAATTGATAAGCTTTTTTATTGATGAAAAAGGCCGTGCGTGAGATTTGAACCTGGTACCCCTCGAGCGAGAGGCCAACGTTCTACCCATCGAGCCAGCTAGGACAATATATATATATATATATGTATATATATGTGGGATTTTCGCTTCCCACTTGAAAACGATCAATCAATTTCAACAAATAATTTTTCTTGGTCCACCCGCGTTGTAGTTTTTTACGTCCTTCTATTCGTTCTTATCAAAAACTCTGTCACTTCTTTCACTGCCAAAGTCGACCCTTCATTGTGAACGCACTGTCTCCAGCGCACGCGCGGGAAATTTAAATTTGAATAATGAAAAATCCCACATATATATATATATAGATCTATATATATATATATATATGTATATATATAGATCTATATATATATATATATATATATATGTATATATATTGATCTATATATATATATATATATATATATATAATTTATATTATTAAACGGCAAACAAGAATTTTGTGGTACCATTTTACCCGTTGTTTCTGGACCGATTTTCATGAAAAATACATCAATGGAAAGAGAATATCCTGTAGATGTGCAGAATTGTATTTTTTATGAAAATCTGTTTGGAAAATATAGAGAGAAAAATAGAAAATAGATTTTCTTACCAATACATACACAGCGTTGAACGTTCGCACAGCGATAAATACCAATGGTATACTAACTTTCACTACCAAAATAGAAATGCTGATTTTCTACGGGTTGTGTAGTGTATGCGGTGGTAATTTGCCCTTGCACGCGGGAGTCCCAGGTTCGTATCTAGGACTGTTCCAAGTGTTTTAATTTCGTTTTGAAAGCTAATTAAATCATCAAATTTCACCACATTTAGCAATATTTTCATTCTCACTTTACAGCTTCACACCGTTCATGTGTATTGTTTTTGACCGTTCACTGGTTCGGTGTTGTATGATGGCTTTCTCTCTGTTGTCCATTCGTGTGTATTGCATTTAGCGTCGCCGTTCATTATGCAAATGTATACGCACATTTCATCACTATGGTCATATTTTTTTAGTTTGTTTTAATGAAGGTCGTCTAACATTCCACAAAAAGCGTTTTCAGATGAAGAAAACTTTCAAGATTTAAAAACGTTGTTTGGTTTCCTAACATTATTTACACCAACCGGTTTGGTAGATATCAAGAATGTGAAAATCGAATGATGACATGCGCAAAACGCTTAGCATTGTTATACGTTCGAGACGCATTGAAGCGCCAATAATTGAATAATGAATTTTTAACATTATTAAAATTCATAAACATTATTTAATCACATTAGAAAAACAAATTTAGCTTGCCGTTTTATTATATTGATTGATGATTATTCGATCGAATTTCTAGAGTCAGTAATAATAAAATCATCATTGCACTCGAATTTCGAGTGCTGGGTTCTGCTAGTAAACATTAAACAATGATGAGTTAAAGGTGCATCCAAAAACTACCTTGTGAATATAATTTTTACATCATTTCATAGTAAAATGCACTGGGCAAAGCATGTGAATTTGAATTTTTCAGTAATATTTTATCATGGTAAATTTAACAATGATTGATGTTAAAACTACACTATATATTTTTCTGAGTATATGTGTTTCATGTATTCTAGATATAATTTTATATTTGTTGTTGGAAGAGCATTGAAAGTCAATCCGCCTGCTTCAGTGAGCGAAGGTTCATCTAGATTAAACTGTCAAGCGGGATACGCATTGTCACCAGCACACAACGTTTTGCTTCAGCATTCATAACTGTACCACAGATTGAACAATAAAAATTGCCATCATATTTAACGGAGCCCCTTTTCTATAAGTCGGTTAAAGCTAAATCAAAAGGTTATTATTATGATTTTCATGAATTTGCAACCATTTTTTTTACTGTCCAAAATGAGGGATTCCGTGAATTAGTTACTTTGGAACCTAGATACAAGCTTTCAAGCAAAAAAGTGAAAGAAAAAGTGATTTGAAAATTGCAGAAGTCATTGCTGGACATCTATGAACAACAAAAGCTTTATTGCTGTTACGTACTATTTCATTATGAACTCATGGGAAATGAGATCGTACCTATTAAAATGCTTTCATTTTGCGGCAAAATACAAAGCAGAAAACATAAAAACCGAACTGGAGAAATTAACTTCAGGATAGAATAAACCAGAAAAGTGTACTGCATTATTGCTGAAAATTCAGCAAATATCGTATCAGCAACACAAGATAATCGCACTTACCATGTTTCGCGCACACCTTGAAAATAGTTGTTCAAAATGAAGTAAGCAAAAAAGAAGGCTGAAAAGCTGAAGTGGAATATTCACAGAAAACCAATAACGTAGCAGGAGAACTAAAAGAGTTTCAAATACAAATGGAACCAGCTAAAACTCCTTAATCTTGAAAATATGACACGTACAAGATGGTATTCAGTTTTATATATTTTTGGAAGATTTTGCGAAGCACAGGAGCCAGCAGGTGTGCTCTATATCAATGGTTATTTCCAAACGTTAACTTCACAAGAATGCAGCTCATTAAAGTAAATGTAAATCGAGCAACACTATTTCGCCTGAAGCAACTTATTCAGCCTCACGTTCCAAAAAGCAAGAATTCAGTGACTAATCGGCAGTAGAAATAGTGAATAATGAACTTCAAGATGATGCTACTGAAGTTGATACTCAAACTCGAGAAAGTGGTCAACATCTCATTGAAACAGCAAGAGTAGCAAGAAATAGTCCTATAGCTAGCACATCCACCAGAGCTGAATAAGAGAATAAGATGAATTTGAAAAAATGTTGCACTGGCCATATCAATTCCAACACTCGAGGCCACCGTTGAATTGTGGCAGTTCTGGGACATATTTTCGAAAAATTAAAAATTGAGTGCATGCCGATGTAAATATATATATTTTTATTGTTTCTCATGATTTTCTACAATGTTAAGCTGAGATACATAATTGTGTTGTAGAGAGATCAGACCTAATGACAGTCTTAACAGCTCTGATTCATTTTGAGGGATTGTGCAATTTATAGGGATCGGTGATAGTTTATTAGAGAAAAAGCAGATGAAAAAAAACCTCAAGATTTGAATAAGATAAAAACTTATAGTATATGGGGCGACTTAGAAGCTACTTGTTACAGTGTAATCTTATAACTAGTTGTAAATTCATGTTCTTAGATTAGATTATCTTTAAAGTAACCTTATGCTAGTGATTTATAGTTGAAAATTGTGGAGAGGGTTGTTGAGCATCAAGCACGAGTTTCTGAACTTATTGAGTTGTTTGTTACATCTATCATATATATATATTCTATTCCTGATATTTTATGCAGATGCTTAGTGGAGTACCAGGGTGGTAGTCTCAATATAATTTTTAGAACTTTATTTTGGGCGACCTGAAGTTTTTATAAGTTGGATTTCGCAGCTGTTATCAAGATTGGGGAAGCGTATAGCAGTGTTGGTTGAAAGATCATTTTGTATATCAATAATTTATTTTCTAAGTTTAGTAGTGAGTTGCGATTTATAAGTAGGTATAATGTTTTTATCAAGACACTATTCATTTTTTGACGTTCTGATATATGAGCTTTCTAAGTAAGTTTCTTGTCAAGAGTAAAACCTAGGTATTTGACGGTATTATTCCATTCGATGTGCTGTCCACAACATTGAGTGGGTCTTCCGGGAAGAAACATGGGGCTTCGACGCTTTGTAAAAAATATTGTTTTTGTTTTGTTCAAGTTAATTTTTATTTTCCATTCGGAGTAGTACTTGTTTAGTTTTTCGACGCCCTGTTCGAGCTTGTTTATTATTAAATTGAAGTCCGTATGGGTTGTATACAGTGCAGTATCATCCGCGAAGAGGGCTAATTTGCATGTAGGTATGCTGGGGATATCGCTAGTGAAAATGTTATATAGTGTAGGACTTAACTCGGAGCCCTGTGGCACACCGGCTAGTATTGGGAATAATTATGAAGTCTCAGAATTTAATGAAATAAAATATTTTCTATGAGCTAAGAAACTTTGAATAATTTTTGTGAGTTCTATTGGAAAATTAAATTGAAGGAACTTGTGAATCAAGTCGTCATGCCAGACCGTATCGAATGCCTTTTCGATGTCTAAGAGGATAGCTCCCGTAGATTGGTGACATGAAAAGCCCTGTTTAATGTCGTTCGTTATTCGATGGAGCTGATGAACAGTACTTTGCCCACTACGAAAGCCACACTGAAAGTTGGGGATGATGTTCTTTTCGTTTGTGAATTTTGTCAATATTCGATGTAGGAGTTTCTCGAATATTTTGGATATCACATTTAGAAGGCTAATGGGGCGATAACTGTCCGCTTTGTCCGGACTTTTATTGGGTTTGAGTATTGGTATGACCTTGGCAGTTTTCCACGAATCCGGGGAGTATGAAATACACATGCAAGCGTTAAAAATGTGACATAAAAAATAATGCATTTGTTCGGAAGGTTTTTCAAGACTATGGGTTTGATTCCATCTTCTCCGGCAGATTTGTTGGGTTTAAGTTGGTGGAGTATGGCTTTGACATCTTTGGGTTTAAAGAATAATTTAGTTACAACTGGAGAATTATTCACTGTTCTGATGCTGGATTGCACAAACTCGATATTTACATTCGATATTGCAGCATTGGTAAGTTGGTGATTTCTCATAAATTGCTTACCTATTGTTTCGGCTTTATTCTTTGCATGGACAATATATATAAATATATTATTATCTTTCAGCGTAGGTATTGTGTGAAATCGCTTACGGAGGGCTTAGATTCCAAAAAGGTTTCGAAAATTTATGGAGCGCTTGCAATTTATTATTCCAACTGATGTTTTTGTACTCCATGATTTTTTTTGTCTACTTCATTGCATAGTTTTTTGTATATTGCCTTACTTACTTCTGTTCGGTTTCTTTGCCACCTTCTTATGGCGATGTTTCTATTTTGGATTGCTCGTTTTATTTGGGGTGGAAAAGGTTCAAACAATAGTTTTCTCTTAAATCTGGGGATCGAACCGTCGATAGCTTCATTAATGCTTGCATGGAACTGGATAAAGGCATTATTAATATCAGTAGGGGTACGAAATTTATCTACCGATACGTTTTTAAGTTATGTCTGCGGTTCAAGATTTGACGGTACTCTTCCCAATTTGCGGCACTGTAATCAAAGGTAGTGCAATTATTGATCTGGGCTGTGTTACCTTTGATTGTGAATAGTAATGGGATATGGTTGCTATTAAGCGCATTGATCACCATTGTCTGTGAAAGCAACCAAGGGTTGTTAGTAATTACTAAGTCGATGGTCGAAGGCAACATTTTATTGTTAGTGGGGTAGTATATTGGAGCCTCAGGGTACCTAATTGTAAAATTTCTAGTCGTATGCAAGGAATGGAGTATATTTCCCCAGGTGAGTTGGAGTTTCCTCCATTGAAGTAAGCTGCAACTATACTTAAATTTGAGTTGTCTTCTAATATTAAATTTATTGTGATGTTTTCAATGCAATTCAATTTTATTTCCTCACCTAACTCGTGCTTGATGTTATTTTTTACAATGATGGCAACCCCTCCGCCTTTACTTATGGAACTATCACATCTATAGACATGGTTATGTGGGCAGTAGAATTTATCGTTTGGTTTAAGCCAAGTTTCATTAACAAACATTACATCAATATTATTAACTTGGATAAAGTTGTTAGTTTCAATGATTTTATTTTTAATACTTCCAGCATTCCATGTGCATATTTTTAAACTTATTCCCGTAATTGCATTATCCATATACATATTTTATGGCGAGAGTTGTGACCACGTTAAATTGTTCTTCTTTTGTTTTGCATTGTTTGAGATTGGTCAACAATTCTTTCGTAAGTGCATGTTGTTCAGTTGGCGTGAAGAGCTCCGGTTCATAACGATCGCGAGTGCAGGGTGACCAGACGTCTTGTGGAGTGTTTGTAGGTGGTACCGATGGCCGTGTTGTTGGTAGTCTCGGGAACTCGTTCGTGTTGAATGAAGGTAGGTTTTTAGTTATTCCTTCATTTGTTTTGCCTTGCCTACTATGTTTTTCGGCTAGTCGGCGCTTAATTTCAATATATTCTGCGCGCTTTGGACAATTGACATCTGAAGCGGTGTGGTTTCCGTTGCAATTGGAGCATTTTGTTTTATTGGTGTTGCAATTAATGGACTCGTGATCCCCCGAACAGATCTTACATTTAATTTTTCTGAAGCAATTTGCCTGACCTCGCCCGTACATTTGGCATTTAGAACACTGTGTGATCGTGTTCATTCTTTTCTGGTAGAAATCAAACTTCACGGTTGTGTGAAATAATGCCTTGACTTTTCTTAGATCTTTCAGTTGTATTGTTGACCGTTTAAAATACGACGTTTGTCCATCGAATCTGGGTTGTCGGTGGTAAATCATTTTAATGTTTTCGCACATAATTCCATTCGCTTTGAGTTCTTCGTATAACTCTATTATTTCAACTTTTGGTAACCCGGACAGTATGATTTTCGTTGGTGTTTCTGCTTTTGTCGAATGCGTATAAAACTCCAGCTTTTCATTTTTTAGGGCTGTTACCTTGATTTTGTCTTCTTCAGTCTCCAAGAATAGCTTCAAACCGATGGATATAAACTTTATGGAATAAATTTTAATGTTCAATTTTGTGAGGAAATCATAGATTAAAAATAATTATTGGGGCATTTTAGGAGCTTTTGTGTTATTGGTGACACGGTTTTGTGACACCTTTTCTTATTCACATTCAATATCACTGAGTAATGCAAACCGGTTGCTGGAAAGTGACGCCATTTCTTGTTTTGTCGTATTAATTCATAATATGCGTGTTATTTACCGCAAGCTTCGCGCGGATAGCATAATTATCACCGTCGCCGTTAGGCGTTTCGATTTTTTTGCGCTTCACTCCACTACTCAGGTTTGTTAAGTAAACTGGTATTTATGTATGTATTTTTTTGATAGGCTTTGGAACAACACAGAGTTGAAAGAAACTTTTGAGGCTGTTGATTTCGTATATTTGCATTCAGCATCTTCCTAAACGGTTCTTTTATTTTATTGGAGTTGAAAGAAATTGTTGAAATTATTGATTTGGTAAACATATATGTATTTTTTTTTATTCTTAGGACTGGTGAAAATTTTGAAGGACATTAATTGCTTGACAGAAACTAGTAGTGTGGGACCTACACCCAAGGGCGTGGCGAGCTTCATGAATTCGGGGTGGTGATAAATGTTGAAAATGCCGACTTGATTAGAAAAATTTGCCGACTGTCCGACTTTACAATCAAATTTCTTGAATATGCCAACTTCGGCACGAAAATGCCGACTCGCTACAAAATTTTAGGGGGGTGTCACACCCCCGCCTCGCTACGCCCCTGCCTACACCCACAAAAAACATTTCCCTTTCAATATTAAAACTAGTCTGATAGATTAACCATTAATTTTCCTCTACTTTCTTAAAACTAATTCTTAGACCAATTCAAAATATTTTGTCCTTCATATCATTTTGACAATCGTTACAGTTACATACAGGTTTCTAAAATAACCACGGCGCAATATGGCTTTGTTTGGCACAGCCCCATAGCTGTATTCCATATACCCATAACAGTTTCAGAATCTCGTTGTATTGTAATGTAAGTAAAGATGCTACTGATTGTAATGAAGGTGGATGCGATGAGACTACTGTTGTCTCATCGTGCTGGCCAGGTGAAGAGCGTCTTCTTCTGTATTCCTTTAATGATATGAACTTCTTTTCTCTAGAAAGAAGCTATACTTAGATAGGGTGATAATAAGTACGCGAGATGGACATACCGGCATTCCGTAGATTGCCACATGTTTGGCGCAGTTCAATAGAACAGGCAGCCGATATTTCTAATTAAAAACTGTTGCCGAAGCTTGAGGCAACTTTTAATCTGCCGAACTTTCAAAGGCAGACTTTACTTGAATCTTCCTTCCAAACACTTTGCCGATTTTAAGGCAAAGGTTGCTAAATGAAACAAGCAACTCTGTCTGGCTATGGAACGATTCTGCCTTCTGCTAGACTCGTTCCTTCCTTTTATTTACAAAAACTTTTGCTGTACAATCGATTTGCTTATTCTATAAAATTCTTACTCTAGTTTTAAATCTACTTACCAAAACCAATCGTTCCCACGGAATTTTTGCTTGCTTGCAATGTCCTAATTGCACATTTGCTTACTTTGAGCTCAATGCTCTACTAAAGAGTTTCTCACGGTACGCGGGTTCGAGAATATGATTATTAGAGAGCTTACTAAAATTTTGTAGGACATAAATATTTGAGTATGCTGTCACAAAAAGCTCGTTTTGGGACATAGCTGTGTATTGGTCGTTTGGGACATAGTTGTGTATTGGCTAGCACCGGTTTTGGAACTGGGAATACACTACACCCCTTTCCTTTAGAAGAGTATTTGTTTGCAAATACGACTGATTGGTTGTGGTATTTTGTTTTACAATTATGCTTATCTGATGATGAGATATAAGTTTGTATTAAGTATAAAGTGTACAATAATTTTACAATGATTGATTGAATGTTTTATATAATTTAAGTCTATTATTATGTATCCATTTACATTTGTCTTCTATCTCTAGTAGTGTATTTACATTGTTTGTGTTTATTACTTTATATGGGCCTTTATACGGTTTCTGGTTTTTCTTTCTGTTTTCTACTGTTATCAGTACTAGATCACCAATGTTTAAATGAAGAGGTTTTGTATATGCTGTTCTATTGCTCCTAGCTAATTTTGTTTTCTCTATTAATTCTCTGGCTTTTGATGCCGATATTTTTAATCTTAGCTTCAACTCATTCGCGTAATTTTCAATATCATAGATTCTATCTGTGTTTTCTAAAATGTCGTTTGGCAAATAAGAAAGTTTTCCGAAAACTAGTTCGTATGGTGTGTAGTTAGTGTCCACGTGTGGGGTTGTATTATACGAGAATGTATAATATGGTATCCATTCGTCCCAGTTATTGTCATCAACGAATGCTAACAGATATTCATTGAGGACACGGTGGTTTCTTTCTACAACACCTAACGTCTCGTGGTGATAAGGAGTTGAAAAGATTTGTTTTATATGTAACAGTTCGCAAATGTTCTTTAGGAGATTATTAGTAAATTCTGTCCCTAAATCGGTTTTTAAAATTTTGAAATGACCGTATTGTAGTATAAAATTGTTTACTAAGGCCTTTGCTACTGTCTTAGCTTCCTTACTTTCTAAGGGTATAGCCGTGATGTATTTCGTTAATTCGCATTGTATAGTTAATATATATCGAAAATTGTTTGAAAGTCTTAATGGACCTACGATGTCAGCGCTTACTATTTCAAAACTAGTAGAGGGTGTATCGGTTTTTATCATTCTTTCCTTTGTGTGCCTTGTGATTTTGTTATATTTGCATTTTTCACATTGGTTAATGTAGTGTTTTATCATTCTATTCATGTCCCTCCAACAGTATCTTTGTTTCAATTTTAAAAGTGTTTTACGGATTCCTGTATGTCCTCCGTGCGGCGATTCGTGGAATTCTTTTATAAGTTCATTTTGTTCAGCGATGTCATTAATTCTTTTGGGGGGTTTATATATCATAATTTTTAACTGGATATCCATTTTTCGTTGCAACGTATTGAATATTTTCTTAAATTCTTCTTTGGGTACGTACCTGAATATTATATCTTCCATAGATAGAGCTAGCTCGTTTATATTATAATTCTGCGCATAATTCAGTAACTTCTTCACTACAGAAACTAGTTTCGTGTTTGAATTATCGTTACAGTTATTGCGAGATTTCACACTTTGCTTGTCGCTGGCGGAAACGTATTTCTCGTGAGCTTTATCGCTAAAGTGGACCATTAAATAATCTTTCTCCTTTGAGATTATTATACTTTCTTTATCGTTGCGCAACATATTAAATTTTACTTTTAATGCCCCTGTTATATCGGATAGTGAAGTACAATCGAACGCATAGAGGTGATCAATCTCCCGTTTTCTTTTGTCGCTTTCGTTATCGATTTTTGTGCTTGTTTTATTACATTGTTGTTTTATCGCCTTGCTTCTTGTTATCGCCATAAGTTTCTTGCTGATACTTTCGTCATTGGTTGGGGGTATCATTGATTTTAGTATTTCTGAGTCTATTTGTATCCTTGATAATGCATCGGCATTTGTGTTGATATTACCCTTTTTATACACTATTTCAAAATCATAGTCCGATAAATCTAATCTGATTCTTGTTAACTTCGAGGATGGGTTTTTGTGTGTGAACAACGATACTAAAGGTCTATGGTCTGATACTACTGTAAACTTTCGTCCATACAAATATGGTCTGAAAAAGTTTATTCCCCAGTGTATCGCCAAAAGTTCCTTTTCAATGATTGGTTTGTTCAGTTCATGTTTGTTCAATGATTTACTCGCGTATGAGATTGGTAAATCAGAACCGATCTCTCCTTGTGACAGAATCGCACCTAGTGCAAAATTTGATGCGTCAGTGGTTAAAATGAAAGGTTTTTCAAAATCTGGATACTGTAGTATCGGTGGTGACATCAATTTTTGTTTTAGTAGATCGTATGCTCTTTGCTGTTCTTCCTCCCAAATAAACGGTGATTTTTTCTTCAATAAAGAGTTCAAACTCTTTGCCGTTTCTGCAAAATTTGGGATGAAGCGTCGGTAATAGTTACAAAAAGCTACGAATCTCCTGACGTCATCCGTGTTTTTAGGAATTGGATAATTCTTTATTACTTCGTGTTTAGCAGGGTCTGTTCGTATACCGTCTGCTGTAATTAGGTGTCCTAAATAGACTACTTCCGATTTTAAAAATTTGCATTTATTCGCATTCAGTTTGAGGTTATATCTGCGTAGTCTTTGTAACACTTTAGATAAATTCTCGTTATGGTGTTTGATGCTGCATCCAAAGACCATAATGTCATCGACATATAAAAATGCTGAATGACTTAAACCAGTTAGTGCAATGGTAAGCATTCTTTGAAAACTGTTTGAGGATATTTTAAGTCCAAAGGGTAGCCTTTTAAACTGATAGTGTCCGTTGCTAGTGGAAAATGCTGTCAAAGGTCTGGAGTCTTTCTCTAGTTCAATTTGGTGGAAAGAACTCGTCATATCTAAGGTGGAGAAGTATTTTGCTCTACCTAGTTTGTCGAGCACATCTTCCAACCTTGTCAATGGGAATTTGTCATTGACTAACTTGTCGTTTAACTTTCTGAAGTCAACAACAAGTCTCCATTTCTTTGTATCGTCAGAACTTTTCTTTGGTACAACTAGCAGTGGTGAGTTGTATGGGCTTATCGAAGGTTCAACAATGTCGTTATCCTCCAATTCTTGGACTTGTTTTTGTATTTCCTCGTTCTGAGTGTGAGGTAACCGATAATTTTTTATATATACTGGTGCATCGTCAGTGGTATTGAGTCTTTGCTTGTAAAAGTTATTCTTACTTAGTTGTTCCCCTTCAAGGTGAAAAACATCTTGATATTGTTTAATAATATCTAGCAAGCTCGTGTTTGCTTGTTCATCTAAGCTATTTGTGTTTATGACGTCCAGTAATCGGTTCAAACGTTTGTTGTCGAATGTTTGTTTAGTTTTCAAAATGTGATAGTTTTTCAAAGGTTCTATTTCTAACTCGAAGTTTTTGAGTGTTATATTGTGTTCACTAGTGTTTAACACTTTAACGTGGCATACACCTCTTGCTGGGATAATGCAGTTCCCTAAGAATACTCCGTTTAGGATTTCCTTGTTAAAAATGACGCTGTCTTCGGATCTGTTAATTTCTATTGGAATCATGGCTTCAGTTCTCGCCGGGATGACAATCTGTGCCATGTTGATTTTTCTGGTGTACATAGGTATTGTAATGTCTTTGTCAAAGATGCAAAAGGTAATAGTATATGACTCGAAATCTATTTTGCACATATATTCACTGAGTATATCTCTTCCTAATATACCATCAGTTTCAATTGGAAAGTCCTCATCTACTATGTGGAAAATGTTGGTTATCATCTCGTTTTCGATGATAAATTGTTGCTTGGTAGTTCCTAGAGACATTGTTGTCTTGTCTGTTATGCCCGTGAGTTTACATTTATTTTCGGGCTGAATATCGATATTTTTGCGAATTAAACTATTACTTTTTAATATTGATATGTCTGCACCTGTATCTATTAGTAGCTTCAGGTGTCTATTCTCATTTTTATTATAAATGTTAATGTAATTAGTGCTAATACCCGTTATCCTATATATTTTGTTAGTTTTGGTTTTTACATTATTCTTGGCTTTGTTTACCTTTATTCTTCCGGGAGGTTGCCAAATTCCTCTCGGGGAGCTGTCGAGTTTCCCTGGTCCGATATTACGCGAATTCTTCTATTATTGTTTGAATAATTTCTATTATTGCGATTATTTCCATTTCTATAGTTGTTGAAATTTCTATTCGTTTGGAAATTTCTAGCGCGGGTAAAATTTCTATTGTTGTAATTTTGGTTATTCGCGGGTCTATTGCCGTCGTAATTTCGATTATTGACATATTGATTATTTTGAAAGTGATCACGCGGCCTATATCTGATATTCTGGGGATTATAATCATTTCTGCTTATATGATTTGTATTTTTATTGTTTGGATACCTATTAAATCTGTTTATATGTAAAACACTATTTTGCTGCGTTTCGGTACTCTCAACTTCTGTCGCAAGAGAAATTGCTTCACCTAGATTCTTAGGTCTCGCAGCGAATATTGTCTCCCTTATCTGGTCGTTCAGACCGTTTTTGAACACTGTTAATGCGTATGTGTCGTTTACGCTTTGTATGGCTTGTTTTGCAGCCTGGATTGGGTTCTGACCTAGTTCACTTATCTGGAGCTGATTTAGCTCATTGACTAAAGTTAATATTTTGTCTTTGTAGACAGAAATGGGTAGTCGTTTTTGTGTGACCGTAGATAATTGTGTGTGTATTTGCGGGATAGTTTTTGAATTTTTGTAGTTTCGTCTCAGTTCAGTTTCAAAATGGTCCAAGTCTGGAATGTCTGAAGTGTTCAACGATGTCCTAACATTAGGGCTTAGTTTCACATGTAATACAAAGTTTAATAGTTCTGTTTTTCCTTCTTGCGTTAGTTTTTTGCCAATGAGTTTTACTACTATTAAAAATGTCTCAAGCTCAGAGAATTTACCGTCAAAACTTGGTATGGTTTTAATAGCTGTTTCAATGTTAAATTCTGCCATTTCGGTGTATGTAACTTCTTCTTTTGTTTCTACTTGAATGTTTTCGGCGTTCAACCGTGTTACTAAATTAGAAATTATTGACTTGCTTGTGGATGAAAGTGCCGTTTTTAACTCTATAGCTTCACCTTCTTTTAGTGTTCTAAAAAGATTGAGATATTCGGCTTCTATTTCAATTACCTTTTCTAATTTTTCTTTAAGAGTTTTGACCGTGTAGGTCTTGGTTTTTCTTAAATTTGAAAGTGTGTTCTGCAAGTCAATAAGTAACTCTTGTAGTCTGTTTATAGACATTTGGAAAATTTATTAAACATTGTTTCTTCCTAAAACAAGATTTCTGTCTACGACTTTTCGAGCATACTTCTTTTGTTTACTATTATATATATATAAAAATATCAAGATTATAGAAAATACGACCGTGGTACTTATGGTTTGTTTATATTCCATTAAAATGTTAGAATTAGTAGTACAATTATTTCCCATTTTACTTATAATTTATCTTTACTATTTAATTTTGTTTTTATATATATTTAAATCATTTACGTTTAAGACTATTTAATTTGTTTGAAAAATTAATTTTTTGTTCTCCTGCCGATATATGTATTAGGCGATGTAATATCGCTTTTTCGCGTCGTTCATTACATGCTTTTCCTCCTCGTCGTCTTCGCTTTAACTTTACAATTTTCGGGATTGCTGCTGTTGGCTTTTTTATAAACTGCTCAATGTGTCTAGGACGGGGTCCGGGTAGCGGTGTTGGCTCATATTTAGGCGCCTGGGCTACCGGTATAGGCACGTATTTTTTTCGTGTGGGTTTTGCTGATTCGCTGGATTTTGCTCGTATTAGGCATCTCTCGAATGCACGATGGAATTCTCCGTCTGAGGTAATCTCGCGTATTTCACCTTCTTCTTCGTCTTCTAGTAGTCCGGAACGTGCAGGATCGTGGGTCGCAGGATCGTGGGTCGCAGGATCGTGGGTCGCAGGATCGCCATGTAATGTAAGTAAAGATGCTACTGATTGTAATGAAGGTGGATGCGATGAGACTACTGTTGTCTCATCGTGCTGGCCAGGTGAAGAGCGTCTTCTTCTGTATTCCTTTAATGATATGAACTTCTTTTCTCTAGAAAGAAGCTATACTTAGATAGGGTGATAATAAGTACGCGAGATGGACATACCGGCATTCCGTAGATTGCCACATGTTTGGCGCAGTTCAATAGAACAGGCAGCCGATATTTCTAATTAAAAACTGTTGCCGAAGCTTGAGGCAACTTTTAATCTGCCGAACTTTCAAAGGCAGACTTTACTTGAATCTTCCTTCCAAACACTTTGCCGATTTTAAGGCAAAGGTTGCTAAATGAAACAAGCAACTCTGTCTGGCTATGGAACGATTCTGCCTTCTGCTAGACTCGTTCCTTCCTTTTATTTACAAAAACTTTTGCTGTACAATCGATTTGCTTATTCTATAAAATTCTTACTCTAGTTTTAAATCTACTTACCAAAACCAATCGTTCCCACGGAATTTTTGCTTGCTTGCAATGTCCTAATTGCACATTTGCTTACTTTGAGCTCAATGCTCTACTAAAGAGTTTCTCACGGTACGCGGGTTCGAGAATATGATTATTAGAGAGCTTACTAAAATTTTGTAGGACATAAATATTTGAGTATGCTGTCACAAAAAGCTCGTTTTGGGACATAGCTGTGTATTGGTCGTTTGGGACATAGTTGTGTATTGGCTAGCACCGGTTTTGGAACTGGGAATACACTACAGTATATTAATATTTTGTTCTTGATTGACATTTTTGATTAACGTCCTAGTATCCAATAAAGCAGGCGGTAATTTAAATCTAATTTAGTTCTTTTTGCTTTACATTTTTTCTCCATCTAAGCCTTGCATCTATGCAGCTATGCCTAGGCTTTCGCTGTGTTTTCATATAGAAATGTGACTCCATTTATTGTGGTTTTTTCACTTGATACTGGTAGTAATTTGTAGGTAGCATCAACATCATTAATTCCAACATTCAATCAAGCCGTGTCATCGGTGAATGTAGCTGTAATATTATTTTTTAGATGTGAGATATCGCTAGTATATGATATTGTGCCCAGTATGCTTCCTTGAGAAACACCAGCTTTGACTTCTGTCAGTGATGAATATTTATTTTTTAGTTTTTTTCTAAACAATCTAACCGATAACAATTTTACATATGGCGTCAGTAGTATCTTATTTAATTGGAAGATCTATCTCTAATGCCACATCTTATCAAACGATTGGAGTACACCCAAAAAGGTAGCCGAGCATATTTCTTCTTCCTCTAATGCTTTTTCGATAATATCGGTTATATGGTGGACTTGGTCTTCGTCGAGTAATTCTTCCTGAACCCAAACTGATGAGATGTTGTCACATTTTTCGTTTCTATAAGTGATTTGAGCCTTTTTAGTAGAATTTTTTTAAACAACTTAGAAATATTTGGTAGTAGCCTATAGAATTTGGCTTTATTTTGTAGTTTTCCTGGTTTTTACAAAATAATGACTTCAGACATTTTCCAGCTATTCGGAACATGTTTCAACTTATAAACTTCATTTATGAGGGAAGTGCCTTTAACTGGTAGTTGTTTCAAAATATCGCTTGTTGTCAAATCATATGGAGCTTTTTTAACGATTTAATTTCTTAAAGTAGTTTCTCTTGTGTGATGAACTCTATTTCCATTGATTCTGTATCAACTAGGTTATCTACTTCTACGCAATATGTATCATGTCGTAACGTTCCAGCAATGTGATTTGCAAAAGTTTCAGCGTTTTCTTTGGTATCTGTGATCCAATTTTCATTTTTCATTTTTACGTGTATGTATTCTTGGTCTTTTAATTTTTGTTTGTAGTTTTCTATAGCGTGTGATTTGTTTTTTCATCGACTGTTGGATTGAATTTTTTGATTTTCTTTTTGAACTCCTGCGATTTGTGTTTTAGAATTTTTTCTCTCGCTAGAATCACGTGATTCTTGCTCTTAGTTGTTGCACTTGGTTGTTTTGTGATAAGATTTTTTATCTCAAGAGGACAACTGTTTCTTACTTTCATGTAATTACAAATCCTATTGTTTTTCTGGCTGCTTTTGTATGACGTTTGCAACCTTTTGTCTTCCAATTGAACTTTATTACCTGGGTTGATTTCCGCATTAATGGTATTTTCCAACTCAATTCTAATATTTTGGCAATCTGCTCATTGCTCATTTTGGTTTTCGTTTTTTTTTCACTCGGGGTTAGATTTACTTATGAAAGATCTGAATTTAAATAGTAAATAAAAGCTATCTTCTATATAAATAAAATTTTAAGGTAGCTTTCTTGTTATAAAGATGTCAAGCAAATGTGGCCTTATCCGTGAAATGATTTGTCTCTTATTTCAGGTAACCTGGATCCCCAGTGTAGATGTTTTGCTTCGAAGTCATCTCTCAGGATAAATCTGTCTCTCATATGTTTTAGTGTGTTGAGAAAAGTATTGGAACTTCAAGTTACTATTTTAACATTTTCAATCATTTGGTGTTGTTTGTACTGCCCTAAGTTTTTTAATTCTATTCTCTTCTTCTTTCTAAACGATTCTTCTTTTATTTTATTGAAGACACTGGTATCATTTACAACTTAGAAGCGAGTCTAGATTTGAAAAACTGAGAATGGCAGTGTCGCATAGCTCCTTGAGGCATGATTCAATGACAGAACACATGCAGTACACAATTTGTTGCACCGATACAGTCACCAAATAAGCTGCTGCGCACGCCTTGCCGACACTAGTTTCACGCCATATACATAACATTGATCGAATGAACGCAAAACTGTCCAGTTTATCGTCGATTACTCACTTTTCGCGGCAATCGTGGATCTATGAAGACCGAAAGTATCTCGGATATTGGAATGATGGCTCTTATTGGCTCTCTATGTGTGGTGCCGTAATTCAACTCTTACAACACTCGGTTGAATAGAGGTTTTCTCACCATAAATTCTATTCACTCAGCAAACAACGTGCGATTTTGGGAGGCTATCAACAAAGAGATGCCACCGCCCAAAATAAACGCCGTGCCGATTCCAACCTCAGTCAACTCCCCAGTAGCGGTAGAGTTGTTGGAATTTTTAGTGTTGGTGGCCTCAACTTATGAGGGAAACTGTGAGATACGAACTTCACTCCATCACATAGGCAGCCATCGAGATAGTTAAAATACCCATGAGTCCGTATCGCGTAGGAACCCGGAACGCCCCCGATTGTTGATAATGGAGGCTGTTCCGGCCGCGGCTTCTTGGCCCGGCAGTCGCGGAAAATATGTTTCACCTTGCATTCCATACCCCTGGATGGCGCAACAATGCCGACTGAAGCCTATGCGCATGTACGGCAGAGTTCGTTAGAGGGGAAAGATTGGGCTATCGATCCATCCTATAATTTACTGGAAAAATAAAGATTCGGGATTGGGTGACCGTAAGGAGCCTGAAAATATATATATTCTACTCCATTAAAACCACCAGCGCAATTAAGGATGTAGATTTTACAACGGATTTTTTTTTTGAAACTGAAGAGCAACACACAATATTGTATGTCGATAACGATCGCTCTAATTTCACCTTCTTCCCTGTGCTCTAGTCTCCAAATCCCCATTCCTAGGAGACACTCAAATAAAATTCATATCTCATTGTACAAGCACTCTATGGTATTCTGAGCAAACTAGTAGTGTAACTTTGATTTGATCTTCGGTAAATTCACTTGTCGAAACTTCGACTTTTAGATTATACATTCCATTTCGCAGAAGGTAATTTCATAGTCTTCTCTATTAAACAAAAGAACTCTCGATTAGCACAAGGTATTTATGATGCTCCAAAATCTTTGCACGGTGGATTACCGATCAGCAGGCCTTTTACACCGTAAATATTTACTGACACCTAAAATTTATGTGCACCCACAGATATGCTTTTTCGAAACTTCTAAAAAAATCTTTGTATAGAATTTGACCACCTTTACTGGGTTCGCGATTCAACTCCTACAAAATCATAACTTTAAACTTCCCGTACACTAACTGAGTTTGATATCGTTCCTCAACGATAATCCATCAAGTGAAAATGCGATCGAACGGAAATCACGAATTAAATCCACAGCCGATTTGAACCATTGCTAACATTTTGACATTTTCAGTACGAAAATAATATGAAACGTCTCACATAAATTGTTACCGCACAGCCAAAAGAAAAAAAGCCAGCTTGTCACCGAGCTGCGCTGCTCTTTCACAGGCGAAGGACGCGGCGAACTCAACGTTGTTAAGTTGTGAATCAGAATTCAAGCAGGGGTGACCTCTGACATTGGTAAGATCTCATCCTTCTCGTTTTTTTCAATAAGCGCAGAACTCAAATTTTGATTATTGATACCCGCTTTTTCACAACCTTAGCCTGGTGCATTTTGCTTCAAACTCGTCGTAGTAATGCTCTGCCTTCCGATAGTTTCAACAGTGACGTTGGTCCCGCATTTCAAGGGATAGGTCTTAAAGATCGTTATTAGGAGAAGACTCCGGCAAAAAGACTTGAGTTGACGATAGTTCAGATGATATGTTCGAATAGGATCCTTTGCTCACCCCAAATGCCAGATAAAGTTCCCGGAGAAGAAAAAGCGAATACGACGACGTGCAGCGATGTGTCTTACATCTATCGTCTTAGCGCAAAAGCTGCAACTCGTAAGTAGTATCTCTGAGAGCACACATCGTTAGTTGCTTAGATTCGAGTCGGTAGCCATCTCATTATATTTTCAAGCGTTCTCTATAGAGGGTGTTATTTTTAGAAGTAAAGAACTTTCGATAAGGATATGTTATTGTAGCTGTCAAATTTCGCTGCCACTTCGACATTATGTTTCACTTTGGCAAATTAGCATGTGAAAACTTACGCCAAAATAGTGGAACTTCCGAAATTCGCGTTCTGTGCGCCAAACTTATAGAGCACTTCGTTCAATTCATGGTGCTATGGAAATATTTATGTCTACGTATACTCTAATAAACAATGTTCATTCAACACGACCTTGTACAGTGCGTACCGAGACAGCTATCGCTGCTGTAGAGGATAATATGACTGAGCATCCAAATTTATCGATTCGACGCCTGGGTTCGTCCACTACTTGGAAAATTTTGAGGAAAGATCTTGGACTAAAGCCCTATAAGATGCAACCAGTGCAGCAATTGAAGCCATCGTTTGCGTCGTCCAAATGAACTAATAGACCGGAAGCTAAGGTTAAGGTGTCCGATTTCATACAACATGCCATTTTGAGGGATTATAATTTACCCTCAAAAAATAAAGATAACATCGTCGATATGACAAGCCGAACTCTACAAAGTTTAATTTTTTTTGTTTAACTAGAGGAGTGCAACTCTGAGCCTTTCCCACCGTTACTGCAATTAAAAACACTTTTTGAAACTTTCAAAATCACGTTTAAACCGCAATGAATACCACTGACCTTTTCAAATTGATCATAACGAATTTGCGTGCTATCCTATTTGTGGTAAAATACAGTGTTTCTTATAAGATGTCCGCTCCAAGTCTTGGGGTTTTCAAGACTTTGTCGTCCTCACAGAGGTAGCATCGGCCAACGCTTTGCCTCCCTCTCTAAGGCAAATGAGCTACCTTATGATCAAAAATAAACCGAAATTTCTATTTTTAAAAGCCCGCACTTTACCAATCGATGAAACCTTCAGTGGCTATGATGGCAGCACTGGTTGTGACAATCTGTCAAAGATTGGCAGCCATAGCTCAATTAGTATTCCGTCAGCCAGCGTCTGTTTATTTAAGTCAAAAAATTGTTATGTGGCGATTTTTTCAATGGAACAAAAATTGGAACAGCGTGCCTGCTTAAAATTTTGTGTTGCAAATGAAATTGCATGTGCCCAATCATTGATAAGGCTACAAAAAGCCTTTGGTGAATCATGTGATGGAAAAACAAGCATACGAGTGGTATAAAAGGTTCAAAGAGGGTCGTGTAAGCTTGAATGATGATGCGCATGCTGGACGCCCAACAACGGCAGTTACTGAAGAAAACTCCGAATCGGCAAAGCAAATCGTGTTGGAAAATCGATGTGCATCAATTCGTGAGATTTCTGTGTTACTAGGTATTTCATATGGATCAGCAGAACACATTTCAACTGATGTTTTGTGTATGAAACGCGTCAATGCTCGGCTGGTGGCAAAAACACTGAATTTTATTCAAAAACAGCGTCGTGTTGATGTGGCTAAAGAGATGATTTCCAACGGAGATAGCGACCCAACATTCATCAAACGCATAATTACTGGCGACGAAACATAGGTTTATGAGTTTGATATGCCGACCGAACAACAATCGTCCGAATGGCGCTTCCAAAATGAGCCAAATCCAAAAAAAAGTTTTGCTAACTGTTTTCTTCGATATTCGTGGTGTTGTGCATTACGAATTCTTTCCGGTGGGTAAAACGGTCAACAAAGAATACTATTTAGACGTTATGCGTCGCCTGCGGGAAGCAATTCGTAAGAAACGGCCTGATTTGTGGAAAGACAGGTCATGGATTCTACACCACGATAATGCACCAGCGCACACAGCATTGATTGTTTCACAGTTTTTGGCCAAAAATTCCACCAATGTCATCAGCCAAGCACCGTACTCACCTGATATGGCACCGTGTGACTATTTTCTGTTCCCCAGACTCAAATTGCCATTGAGAGGAACGCGTTTTGAGACGATTGATGCGATAAAAGAGAATTCGCTGCGTGAGCTACAGGCCATACCTTTGCAAGCCTACCAAAAGTGCATGGAAAATTGGAGCAAACGCTGGCATCAATGTATCATTGCCAATGGCGAGTATTTTGAAGGAGATAATAAAAAAATTCATTAAAAATTTAAATTTTAGGTTTTATTTTAATTTTCCGGTTTACTTTCCATCATAAGGTATATAGAAGGATTCATTGACGAATTTGGTTTGTTAGGAAGCAAAAAGTGTTGCTAATTGTATGCCTAAGTTTAATTTAAAGAGACAAAATCTGAAAATAAGTTCAAAAAGCACTACTTAAATTTTTATTATCTACGATTCTACGAAGTTTCACATAGGTTGGGCCCAGTTTTTGGAATGTTTCCAAAAAAAATTACTCTAAATAATGAAATTATGTGTATATCGTTTGAGTTACTAGTTTTTGACCGGCGGGGTTATCCGTTCTATCGCTCGAAATTGTTCAGCATGTTATTAACGTTGTTAAAATATAAACATCAACTGTTGCTTTGATTTGTGCAATCTACAAATAGAAACATAGCAATCTATTTAAAATCTATGAAAACTCTTTCGCTATAGGGACAGCTTTTTGAGATTTAAAACTACGTAAAAATATAATTGAGAGATTTGTTGTTATATACACAAGTGTAACTAATCTGGTCACTTCGATAATTTTTACCGTCTGTGGTTTAATTTTACATATAACAAATACAAAACCACCAAGCACCAGACCATAATCATCTTTTTTTTAAATATTACAGTACTTTTTTGGCTCTCTCATCAATGAATCTATTAAAAAATAGTATATTTAACCTTTAAAAATAAATAAAAACGGACATACAAGGCTTTGCAAAACTCACATTGATGAGTTTATGTAGACTTGATTTGAATTACTTCAAAATTTGAAACATTTTCATTTTGCCGCGGATCTAACATTAAAAAACTGGTTGAAAAACATGAAAATAAATTACTACCGGCGAATTCTTATTTTTATCATTACACAACTGGTTGACAAACATGGAAATAAATTACGACGGAGTACATTTGTGGGTATACCGATTTACTTTCAAGTTATAGTGGGCGGGAAGGGGGGGCTATTGGTAAAGCACTCGGGGAAAGCAATGTTGACGACAACCTGATAGGGTTCATCGGACAACTGCAAAGCAGCATTAGAACATCAACTCCACACTAGGAACCAGCACCTTAAGAAGGAGAACTTGCAGATCCCCTTCTATGGAACTTAGTGGTGGACAAGCTCCTGTCAAAAATAGAAGCGACTGGCTGCAAAGTCGTAGCCTATGCCGACGATGTTGCAATAGCAGTATCTGGCAAATTCATTAATACCCTATTTGAGAGACTGAATTTTGCCCTAGGTATTCTTACCAAGTGGAGCAAAGAGTGCGGTCTAAAGAAAAATCCGCAGAAAACGGATTTTGTGCTTTTCACAAGAAGGTACAAAATTCCATCATTTCTCCCACCCAAACTAGATGAAATAAACCTCAAATCGTCTCATCAGGTTAAATATCTACATAAGATGTTCTTACTATTTCTAAAATTAAATCCTTAGAATAAAACCCAGCTAAAAAGGGAAGTCCACATAAAGCTAAATTTGCTGTATTTAAACAAGATACAGTTAAATTTTAAAGTTATAGTCCGGATATCCTGTAAATTAGCCATATTATGAATAATCGCCCCGGCACACATAAATAATAAAACCTTAAATAATGCATGTGTTAATAAATGAAAAAGTGCTAATTTAGGAAATCTTTTAGTTCAAATTTTCATTATTAAACCCAGCTGACTTAAAGTAGATAGGGCAATATGTTTTATTAAATCAAACTCAAAATTAGCACCAAGACCAGATATAAACATTGTTAATCCTCCTAATAATAATAGAATTACAAAAATTGGCGTCCACTCAATTAAAACATTAAATCGAATTAGTAAATAAATTCCAGCTGTTACTAACGTAGAAGAATGAACTAAGGCAGAAACAGGGGTAGGAGCAGCTATCGCCGCCGGAAGTCAAGAAGATTTCCAAGCTCGCATGAAAAGCGAACATAGCAAAAAGAGCACACAAAGCGACATGCGCAATCTACTGCTGTAAAAGAGCTATTGGGAAAAAGTGGGGATTGAAGCCCAAAATCGCATCATGGCTCTATATGGCGATAGTAGAACCAATCCTGTACGGCGCAGTTGTTTGGTGACCAGCTATTGCGAAAACAACCAACGCAAACCTGCTAAACAGAGTCAGAAAGATTGCAGCTATTGCAATCACCGGGGCCTTACGTACTACCCCGACAAAGGCACTGTTTATGCTACTGAATTGGCTCCCGACGGAGCTTCTTACGAGACAGCAGGCCAAGTGCTCTGCGATTCAATTGAAAACTCTAAAACTCTGGCATGAGGGAAATACTGGTCACTCCACCATATTACTGAGAGATGGACCAACGCCAGGAAAAGTAGACCTCACTTCTCAGATTCCTTGCTTTCATCATGGTTTCAAGTCAATCATCCTAAGCAGAGATTACTGGGCAATGGAAATAGGTAGTATGCAGGTATCGGTCGACATATATACTGATGGTTCCAAAATGGATAGAAAAGTTGGCTTTGGCGTTTTCCCAGAACAGCTAGGCCTGAAATTATCCTTCCGGCTTTCGGACCACTGCAGTGTTTTTCAGGCAGAGGTTATTGCAATATACAAGGCAGTAGACTGGTTGAGAAATCAGGAAATTTCCGTAAGAAACCTGAATATTTTCTCTGACATTCAGGCTGCTATCCAAGCACTATCCAACGTGTACACGTCATCCTTGATGGTAATGGAATGCCGTACACAGCTGAACGTGATGTCACTTCACTGTGAAGTGACTCTGCACTGGGTACCGGGACATAGTGATATACCGGGAAATTGCGAAGCGGATACCTTAGCGAGAGCTCCAGGAGTATACACTCACACCTCAAGTCGGCCAACCTCTAGCTTCTATAAAGCTAGGATTTAAGCAGCATTACATCAAGGCTGCAAATATAGCCTGGTTCTTGGAAGAAACCTGCAGGACAGCCAGGCAAACTTGGCACGCACTGAGTTCCAGACACACCAAGCAGCTCCTGAACACGCGAAACCTTGAGTTCCATCGTATCCGTACTGATGGGGCATTGTCTAATTGACGGACATGCGAAAAGATTGGGCGTTTCCTTCAACGATTTCTGCCGAAGCTGCAGATCGGAAGAAGAGTAAGAGACAACCCAACACTTTCTGTGTGAATCCTTAGGCTCACCCTTCCTGGACAGTCTCACGGTAGTAGCTGATTTGAACATTCGCTGCATAGCCGGATTCATACGTAAATCGAAATGGTTCTCGTCACCAAGCAGCTAGGTTCTAGTGCCCTCTCAAGCTTCTGTGGTATCAAAATGGGCCTATTGTAGCCTAAGTGAGCCATCTTTTTAATAAAGAGGGATGCCACAACAACCAACCAACCTATAGTGGGATTCTACGTGCAATTGGTTTTTTTAATGGATCCTACTGTCGTTTGTTTTTCATTATATTTTTAAATAATTGTAAATATGTTAAATTTAAAATATATATTTCCGATTTCTAGTCAATAGAATTTTGTTTTCTTACATATATATATAAATTGACTCTAGTATTACTCTCTTTTGCAAATTGAGCCATTTAGTTAATATTATAGTATTTTTAAAACCAAATGTGAATTTCTTTCAATTGAGTGTTGAAATGCCGCGATGTTGTTTTTCGTTGGTATTGAAGTGCTGATATCTCCAAAATGTTGATCCTATGTCGTAGTTGTTGTCCTGTTTGTCCAATGTACTCTCATTTACTGTCCTTACATTTGAATGTGTATATTACACCATGTTGATTCTCTGTTTTGTGATACCGTAAGGCTAAAAAAGTATTTTGTTTATTGTCCTCGGTTTGTAGCCAATTTGTATACTGTTCTGTTGAATTATTAATTTTCTTTAAGATTCCGAGAACTGTGGAACAGAAAATGTTTCTCTGTGTATTGTTTCTGTTGTATTTTTTTGGTGTTGTAATATTTTGCCTATTTTCTAATTTGTTTATCATTTTATTTGTGAGTTTATTTTTGTATATTTCGTCGATTGTCTTTTGTCTGTATTGCTTCGATGATAGTGTTAAAATACTTGAATCTGTTCCATACGTCATGCTTGTTTTCAGAAAACTGGGATGTTGTGATTTAAAATCAAATATCCTATTGCTTTGCTGTAGGTTTTTAGTAATATTCTGTTCAGATTTTCTGTTTACGTGTTCGATGCAACGTCACGTCCTGGTACGATATTTTATTATCTAAGAAAATTTGTCAGAATTTGAAAGCTAATAGAAGTTTTCCATTTCTTCTTTCGAAATGAACGCTAGTGTATCGTCAACGCAGTCCACTAAAAGGATAGTCAAATCCAAATGAGTCAATAACTCTATCAAAGACGGAATAAAATACCTGAGAAAATTTTATAGGCATTTAAAAATTCATTTATTATAGAAAATTGAAATAATATGAAACATACTATTCGCTTATGGTTATTCAAAGAAATAGTCGAATATATTTTTTTTCTTTTCTATTCTATAAATTATTTAACTTAAAGATATATCATTACAGTGAGGCGACCTACTCAATTAGAACATGATAGTTGTCATGCCTAAATAGGTAAAATACGTTTACAAAAACAGATTTGGTAAATCTACTCAAAAAATTATTTAATGTTAATACTATGACACTATGATATAGGTAAATCACAGGAAAATGAATGAGCTCAACTTAACTGAAGGACATTCGCCAAAATACTGTCTTCAAAATGAAAAAGGTAACTATGGAAATTTTCGGAATAAATAAAACTTATTGAATTTTCAAAGGCCAAATTATCAACAAATCGTTACACGTACATTTACCTAATCACGGATTTCGTACGATCCGTATTGATGAAACTTACGATGTTGCTGAAATCATAAATTTGCTCATTAAATCTATAAGTCCAGATAAAAAAACCAATTCTAACTATTATAGTATGCGTATACACAACATAATAACAAAACAGATAATATGCATGCCAAGAACAGCATTAGCAAAAGATGTCATGGCGACTGTTTTGAATCCATCTTGTTGTTATTGCCGAAAAAAAGAAGAGAAATCATCCTTATTACTCTCACAAAATTCAAGTAGTATTGAAGTGCATGCAAATAGCCAATGGCGAGCAGAGCTCCGTGTTCGCTACATTCCTACAAACCTTAAAGAGCTTTATGAAAAAGATAAAACTACGTTCCACTTTTATTTTGATCAGGTATGAAAAAATCTTTTCTTACTATCAAATAAATTGCTAAACAACATTCTACTTTTATTTTGATCAGGTATGAAAAAAAAATTCTAACTATCAAATAATTTGCTATGGTTATAATAGGTCAAACATGATTTCATACAAGCAAATATACCATCTATTGATCACGATATTGTTATGGAGATATGCTGTTTAGCCATGCGACATTACTATAAAGATACCAATGCTGTAAGTACTTAGTATTTCTTTGTTTAGAGAAAAGGCGTGTATAAAAATGTATCAATGATATGTTTTTGAAAATAATATTTCAATTTTAAAATTTTACACTCAATAAAAGAGTTGTAAACTCAATAACTGTCCTTATTTTATTATCAAATTAATTTCAGTTTTCTTCATTATTATTTACAAGTTTATTAATAATATAAAATACTGCCGATACAATTCGCTAAACCCTTTATATCACCGTGTGACATTACTGTAACATACCGAATAATACCTTACAAATTCCAAACCTTACATTTTATTCCATTTTAAGTCACTGTAACACGACGGTAACCCACCACTCTATGGATTATTCATGCAGTTCTTGTGAACTGTATGGCGTTACGTGTATCAAAATTCGTGCGAAATTCACTTTGCGCCACTTTGTCGCATTTGTTCGTGGGTAAAGTTGATAAAGTACGAAAAAAATACAAAAACGACACAAAATTTGTGAAAAGTGTGGCGTTGCATTATGCTACAATAAACTTAACAATTGTTTTAAAGCGTTCCCTACATCTTAGAGGAACAGTTTAAGGCAGTGTGACACATCTGTCACACACGCTTTTTGTGCATTTTTCTTATTTCTTAGTAAAAAAATTCAAAACTCAAAAATACGTGTATTTTTATTTGTCAAACCTACCACAAAACAAACTGTTTGATAAAATATATGCAGTTGAGTTATAAAGGGTTAACATTACTGCAAGATTTTTTTTTATTTTCAAAAAAAATCTTTTTGATTTACTAAACTTACTAATTTACATTGTGAGACAAATAGTATCATTAATGATACCTTGTCAATTAAAAATATAACATATTGTAAATGTCTCTTTACTAATAGATCAGTATGCATTTTAATGCTAGAAATCGGATATTTTCATGCAATATCACTAATATGAACTTCACCAATATCACAGCTCGATCGATTTTTCACATTCACCTTGTACAATGTGTGATACAAGTCTAGTCAACGACATTGTTTTCTAGTTTGTGCTTTTTTGGTTAGCAACTTACTAACACTATTAGTAATTGATTTCATCTTCACAAAATACTACGTGTTTTTATAAAAGAAAAACTTCCTTTTAATTTTGTGTATCTTTATTTGGATTCGTAATCGATTTTCGACCGTAATCGTTCGGTCTTCCTCAGCGATTAAATTTATTAATGTTAAGTACTCTACTTATATACTAATTTTACAAGGGATATAGTTAAAAGGGATATGATTAAGAGGATATTTTCAAATTCTTACATTACAAGGAATATAATTAATGAAGAATATAAATGAGAGAATATTATTAAAAATGGAGATTCTTAAGAATAACTGCCTATCATGCCTCTCTTCTTTGCAGCTTTCGATTCACCTAAGTGTTCCTTCATCCTAGTATTGGCAGGTGGGGCATTCAACCCTATAGATCCCCGATTTCTCGTGTGGTTGTCGGTAGGATGAAGGAACACCTAAGTGAAGCGAAAGCTGCAAAGAAGAGAGGCATGATAGGCAGTTTTAAATCAGCTGTGGCGGAGCACATCGTGACTACAGCACACGATATAACTATGGATGACGTAGCACCAATAAGGGAAGCGAGAGACGTACGGGAACTAGATGCCTTAGAAAGCTTAGCCATTTATAGAGGGAAAAAACCCGTAATGAATCATGATGAAGGCAATGTTAATTCATGGCTCTTTAAATTAATCAGTTATTCTTAAGAATCTCCATTTTTAATAATATTCTTCATTAATTATATCCCTTGTAATGTAAGAATTTGAAAATATCCTCTTAATCATATCCTTATTAACTATATCCTTTGTAAAATTAGTATATAAGTAGAGTACTTAACATTAATAAATTTAATCGCTGAGGAAGACCGAACGATTACGGTCGAAAATCGATTACGAATCCAAATAAAGATACACAAAATTAAAAGGAAGTTTTTCTTTCACTAACACTATTGTTGCACATTAATGGGAGTTCTTAGCTTCCAGGTTATGCTGGTTCATCGTTAATTTAATGGAAAGTGTGGTTTCGGCGTGTCGGATGGCATCCTCTTCAGGTGCTGTCATTTGCCATCCGTCACGAGACAGCACGGCCACGGTTAGGCTTGTTGATGGGTTAAGCTCGTTATATTTCAACTATTTTAAGATTTCTATCTGCGAATTATAACGACTGTCAAACTGGTTCGTATATATGCTACGACACGCCGAAACCACACTTTCCATTAAATTAACGATGAACCAGCATAACCTGGAAGCTAAGAACTCCCATTAATGTGCAACAATAGTGTTAGTAAGTAGCTAACCAAAAAGCACAAACTAGAAAACAATGTCGTTGACTAGACTAGGAGGTTCTAACCCATGACAAACTAAAAACTTAGCAACGTAGCATATATACGAACCAGTTTGACAGTCGTTATAATTCGCAGATACAAATATTAAAATAGTTCAAATATAACGAGCTCAACTCATCAACAAGCCTAACCGTGGTCGTGCTGTCTCGTGACGGATGGCAAATGACAGCACTTGTGTATAATGTTTATATTTAAAGCAGATTTGCCTATCTTTTTTCACTTAATATTTAAAAATTATCCATCAAATTGACTTGAAGTGTTATGTTGTACGATTTGTATTTTGCGGTCGGTGTATTAACTGCATTTCGGAATTCACTCATTTATCAAGATAGTTTGATATGATAATCCAAATTCAGAAAAGCCATTTTCTTGAAGGAAACAGCTTCAGTAACTGATATTTTTACTCAAAACATCGCGCCTTGCAACCGGTTAATTTTTTGTAGGACGTCCCCATAGTCTCATCATTTAATAATATTTAATTCTACGTTTGAAACAGAATTGTGCTCGTCTCTGTAATCTGTATGTTTCATTTGAAAATTCCTTTTTTTGTTTTTCCACAACGCTGTAAGTTGCTCACACATAAATTTTTAATTTCGCTTAGTTCTTTTGTTCGCGGCATTTTAAAACTCAAAATTTTCCAAAAAGTGAGTGTGCTAAATTTTATACTCAGTATATTATTAAAACCGGTTGAAGTGACCAAAAACTGGGTTTTTAGTATTGTTTGCGTTTAACTATCTTTTTGACAAAAAAAAAACAATTTTCAATGAAAACTGATAAGCGCTGTACGTTGAGTATGCCTAGAATGTTTCTGAGGACGGTATTACACTATTAAAATTCTTTGATCCAATCACAATCACACCACAAAACTTGCATCAATTTTTTTCCGACAAAGTTCTTGTATTAAATATATCTTGAAATTTTCATGAAGACAGATTTGATCAAAGAAGCTATTAATATTCTTTTTGAAAATATTTTAGACTGCAGACAGAAAACAACATATCGAATATATAGAAAAGGAAATTGGATTCAGTAATTTTTTACCCAAATCTGTGATATATTCAGTTAAACCCAAAAATTTAAAAAAAATTATCAGTGCTGGTTACAAGAAAGTTTACCAATACGGTGAAATGGAGTATTTATTTAAGTAAGTTATTCAAATTTCATTTACTTAAGTGTTATTTATTTTATTAATTTTTTATATAGATTTTTTGAATTGTTAAAGTCTCAATATACATTTGATCAAGAGCAATTTACCGTAATTTTAACATCAGCTTGGCATTTCGATGTCAATTTAGTCATCGGACCACACGTTGGTATGTAATCTCTTATTTCAGATCCTCGTGATGAAAATGCTAAAATTGCATGTTTATAGGTATTTCTTTTATGACGCACTCGAAAGCAAAAATAACAAAGGTTACAGAATTCAGTAATATTCAACAGATAAATACATATATTTTATCAAAACAAAAAAACGCCGATGCAAACTTAAGGAGTTTTCTTGATACTGCTGCTCTAAAAGCAAATTGTTTACAAAAAGCACAAAAAGTATCAACCGAATATAGCAATAATTGCGATTGTCGGGAAATGAGAACCCTTCTCAAGATAAAAGTTACAAACAGTGATGAAGATTTGACGATAACATGCGAAGGGCTCAATGTAAGTTTATATCTCTAATATAAGGTTTAATTCTCTGCTGTTTGCAGACAGCGGAAAATATTGCGGACCTCGTTGATGGGTATTGTAGATTGATTAACGGCAAATCTTTATGGGATCACACTAAGGAAACTCTTCAGAATAAAGCAACAGAAATGCTAAAAAAAAATGATGCTAAACATCTGAATGAAAAGAAAACAGCCAATGATAACTTTCAAAACACCGACAATCCTTGTAGTTCTAATAATATTCCTGTTCTCAATGAAGATTATGCAGAAATAGGTTTAATAGAAGAAGAGGGAGATTATTCGACACCAGCAGGTATATGAAATTAATATGACAAATTTATGCATATCTTTATTTTTATAGTCCGCAATTACGAGTTGCATCGATCTCAAATAACTCTTCACGAAACAATTGGTGTTGGTCAATTCGGTGATGTTTATATTGGATCATGTCGCATTAAGCCAAGAATAAACCTCAAAAATTCACTAACAGACATATTTGGTGCAGAGATAGAAAATGACAATGAAAATAACGCAACAATTAATGTTGCCGTGAAAACATGTAAGCCAGATGATGATCAAACAAAATCTGAAAATTTTTTGGAAGAAGCATGTATGTTATTTAGTTGAAAGTTTCGTTTTTTAACTGTAGTATTTTAGATATCATGCAAAAATTTGACCATCCACACATTATTCGATTAATTGGAATTTGCAGTACAAACCCAATTTGGATTGTAATGGAACTCGCGAAATTGGGTGAATTGCGAGCGTATTTGAAGACTAATTCAAATAAGTAAGTAAAGAAACCTTGGCATCTGCATTTTTAGAGTAATTTTGATTTGAATTTATCAAAGGAGGAAAAAAAATTATGATAATTAAACTTAGCATTTATGCAAATTGGTTAAATCTAAACTTAATCATTATCGTCGATTCACACGGTATCAAAATATGTTTGCGCAAGATCGTTATACATGCCTATCAGTAAGTGAAGTCGGATGTCTATAAAACAGAAGACACACAACTTAAGTAGATAACTAGATTCATAGCAAGGTCCTGCGCAGACAATCACTGTCCGGTTTGTGATTTACTCAAGATCGCTGAGCAGCCTCTGATTGCGCGTTCACATTTGCCAATAGTATAGATTGTCGCAGCGTAGATCCACTGCGTTAATCTGACTTTCGTTTCTATACGGGAATTGCACAATTTTCCGTTTACATGCGTCAATCACCTTTTGTAGGCTTCGCATATTATTATGTTTTCATTGATGTACTTAACTGTATTTTAACCAAATTCAGTGATGTTGATAGCATAGATTTTATAACTAAAATTTTGTTGGATAAGCTGAGTCCCTCCACTTACCGAAATTTAAGAAAACAATAACTACGCAAGTCGCGGGGTGTAAAGGCCGGTCCAGACGCTACGTTTTGCACAACCTTTTGTCTGCACAGTTCAAAACGTTGCAGAGAAAACGTTGCGTGTAGATAGAAAAACTGCCCAGTTTTGAAATGGGTGGAAAAACTGTACAGTTGCAGCGATAACTGAGCCAGAGAGCATAGATTTCCTTGAACTGTGCGGACAAATCGGCGTATTTAGACGGTATTATTTTTCTTAACAAGACAGCATGCCAAAATTGACCAGAGTAGTACCTCCTCCATGACGATATCACTAAAACTGTACGAAATATAAAGATATCTCTACACCATGTGGAGGCTCTAAAAATTGCAACGTTTTCATTCCGTCTTAAGACTGCACAGACAAAAGGTTGTGAAAAACGGAGCGTCTGGACCGGCCTTAACAATTGAGACGACGACGTTCCCAGTAAGATATAAATATTGAAGTAGTATTAATGATAATATTAATAATAGTTATAATTATAGCAGCTCATAAGAGCAAGCAAAATTATATAATATAAATATGTAAGCGGACAATAAAAATATTAATATCATATTCATTATTAATACTAATTGTTTATTGTTTTTATTTAATTTTTTTTTTGCTTCTATAAAAAACTTTGAGTTTCCATTTGATATGAACTCCTCCCCACCCTATTTTATCTCCAAAAAGATCAATTTCGAGGAGCGCAAACTAGATCGAATAAAAAATAGGAATAGTTTTTACTATTTTGCAGTTTTCGATTAAATTCACAAACAAAATCTACTCAAATCACAAAACGCTAAGAAGGTTCGATTGACACCACAGCGAAATCAATACAAATATTTGCTTGCGTGACATCAGGCGAGAAGTAAATAACCTTGGTCGGATTAAAACAAACAAAAAATGACCCAAATAAATTTGGTCAAAACCCTCTAGCGGTGCATTTTTTCGATCGCAATCGATTGAACAAGATGCAGTAGAATTGTCAAAAGCGAACCCCGACATTCCGATGGCAAAGAAATGATCAGTAGTCTACTTGAGGTCAAGTTTTTTGCCTTGCGAGCCGCCAATGTGAATTATTCAATGTTATGAATCTCTTATAATCCAATTCGCTTAAAATTTAGATTCACGAAATGAATAAACAAATACAGTACTGCGCATATCAATGGAAATGGAAGGTTTATTCATTCAAGGTTATATAATTTTATAAACGTTTGTTTTTTGGGTTTTTTTTTTCGTTTTCACGTGTTTATAGACTGATTGTATTCTTGTAACATGGATACATCCCCAAAAACTGCATGCTACATACATGTCGACTGCGTCTCAATTGCTTTCGACTTTCGCAAGTAAACTCCTTATTACAATGGCGCCCAAAGTGGGCCGGAGTGGTAAAGGTTGTCTGTTTGGTCGTTCGTCGCAAAATGCAATACAATCGAATCTGGGAATCTAGTTAATGTGCTTCGATTGACAGCTCAACCTGGTGAATACGATTGCTCCTTCTCGAAAAATAAATGACGACACACATTCTTACGTAAGACATACACTCGTACATGTATCTTACCAAAAAAATCACTTGAAATACTCTAGAGACCTTGAAATGTAAAGTTGTTTGTAAGATTCCAATTTTCGAAACCGATTTATTTCAGAACGTATACACAATATGTAAATTTCTTTATTAATAAGGGTTTTTGAAGTCCAATATTCAATCAAATCCGTGGTTATTCCAGTGGAAGGAAAAACAACGATTTTTTACGTGAGCGTTAGTAATTTTATAATATAGGGTGTTTTTTGAAGGTACAGAACTTCCGATCGGAAAATCTGTCATTGTAAGTAAGTGGAAATAAGTTTTAATTTAATTTTACATATTATTATTATCATTTAGATCAACAAAGTTGACACCTTCAATTTCTGCTTTGCCTTACTTAATTACTAAAGTGAGATGTAAGCTTTTTGCGCTTGCGGTACAGATTTTGATATTGAGATCGATCAAAAAACGGTCTAAATCCTTTCCTATAAAATCACGAATAATCATAAGAATATTCAATATGTCAACAGTAGCCATTTTGTTGATCATTTACTTTGGATTATATTGTACGAGTATACACTTTGAAATGTATATTTAAATTTATTTTTAAGTTAAAGAATTTCCTCTTTTTGTAAATTGCTGTTTGAAATTTCTTGTGATATTTTCAATTTTGAATAGCGATTCAAGGAGATACTTTTTTGTATATTTCCTATTAGGATTCTGTCAAATTTTCAAGGATCTTTTATAGATCACAGAAAGAATTCATCTAAACATTAGCATTAGCATTTTTTGACTGTTTTTTCAATGTATCACTATCACTATTCTCATGTGTTTTCAATAAATACATTTGACATTGGATCATTAGTATGAAGCAAAACCCAATTTTCTATGATGTGTATGTGGGTATGATAATTTACGATATCGTTTGTTTTGCTAATCATGTTTTGTTAACAATGTTTCTTTCTACGGGTTTTTGTTGAACATTGGATTGCGGCTAAAGATTTGATTAAGTGGCATGTGTGTTAAAGGTTTTGAGATTTTGCGGGATGAGGCAAGCATAGTTAGTTTGTGTTTCACAAAATCGTGTCGCCAAAAGGCGTGAAAAACCCTATGAATTGTTTAGATTAAATTTATTTCTTCATACATGTTTCGCAAGTATATCATCATGGAATCCAGTCAGGCGATAATTAATAATAATCAATTATTGCCTGACATCTTTTTGTGCAACTCCGACTCCATTCCATAGTAAAACCTTGCCATATCCTCTTGGAGCCCGTGTGAGCTGCCATGTGGTGGATATATTTTTGTCTTTCAGTTCATCCTTCATTAGTGATCACATATGTTCTATCGGGCTTGCGCCTGGACAGTGTGATGGCCACTCCACAGTTGTGTATCCGATTTCTTCTTACAGAGACGACTCCGATATTTAGGTTCGTTGTCATCTTGCAAAATCCAATCGCGATTGACGACGATAAACTCTCAACAAATTTAAGCAAACCATTTTTATAAAGTTTGATTATTAATTCAGCATTCAGAGATTTCATAAAAACATTTATTTTGCTGAATCCTTTTCCGAGAAACATCTATAAACGTGCAGCTTTGCCGGGTATTTTACTGCGTGCCACAAAGTTCTTTCACCCTTTTTCGTACAGGCTCTCTTCCAGTTATTAAATAAAACACGAAGAGCAAATGATATCAGTAATAATAACGTATACCGCAAAATTTCTTAGCCATTCTTCGTCCAGGCTCGCTTCTAGTAATTACATAAAACAAATAAAGATAAACATCAGCAAAAACAACGTTGCTCCAATCACGGTTCAAATTTCGCTTTGCTTCGCTTTTTAGTCTATTTTTAATATGCTTTTTGGGCAACAACGGGTTCGCATGGTTCTACTTTTGATGTCAGATTCTTGCGATCTCCGCCTTATTGTACCAGTTGATACACTTACTCCTTTGTTCAGCCGTTTCTGACTCGCATTTCGTAGACTCAGTGTCAGGTGCTTCTCAAACAAGCTACAGATGACCTTATCTTGCCTTTTACAGGTCGCTTTCTTAGAGTCTCTACCTGGCTCATCGTCAACATTATCAGGCTTTTTATAAATCATGTTGTTATGACGCTTTATCTCCCAAATATCGAAAGGTACTAAACATCAGGACTAAACGCGTAACACTTATATAGTGCAGGCATTTATTTGCCAAAGTAATTAAGTTTACTAGCTAAAACGGAGATAAATTAGCGGCACGTTTTTATGAAACACAGTGTATGTACGGAATGTACGAACGTTACAGTCACGATCACAACCACTATATATGATTTGACTACTATTACAGTTCCAGTATCTTACTATTCCATGAATTTTGTATTTCGGTAAATATTGATATAAGTTGAATTTTCATAGAAATATAGTCTAGATTTTCTTAAATCCTTCAAATTATTTTCATTATTATTTGTATACATAGTGTAATTAATTTTTTCAATATATTCATTTTTAACATTGTTTCGTAACTGTGACTGTCAGGTAATGATAATATAAAATATTTGAAAACAGCGAACACTTTCATTGGAATTTGAATTACAGACTGTAGTTCTTTCTCTCTCTTTTTTTCTTTAGTTTAACGTGATCGCAATTTCTATGGGTTTTAATTTTTCCAGATCGATTGCGATTTCCGTGATTTCGTGAGTTGTTTACATACCTGACCTGACAAAACAGTAATTGAAATGACTTAATATTAATCGTATCATCTACGGGAGCGTCCATTGAACACGTTGTGCTTTTTGTGGATGGGAGATTGATTGGTTTGATTGAATATTTATGCGGATCAATCGGTGGGTGGTGGGTGTAGGTTACAAAGCATATTTCAACGTTATTTGTTATTTTCATATCGATGCTTGAACGACAAATGAGCGCTAGCAAAAATGAATGGAGTTTTTGTAATTACTCCCACTGAAGAGATTTTGTCACGTGGTGGCCATTTTGAATAGTTGTGTTCAAAATCGCCATGACTTCGGCATAATCATTGAGTTTGTATTTTTTCACGATTTTAGATCAATGAGATTAAAAACTATTCCAAATTTCAAGACCAACTGAAAACATTGAATATGCAGTCAATAATCATGTAAAAAGTAAAATATATTACAAATAATGATGGAGGAAGTAATTGAAATCATACGAACAAAACTACTAAATCTACAGTTTTTATTTGGTAAAAGCTTTTTAAAGATATGATCTTGCAAAGTATTAGATACAAAACATTTTACCATTCAAAGCGTTGGTTACCACAAATGCAAATTTAATTGGAATGTTTTTGGTTTTCAAAATTTATGCATTTTTTTATTTAAATTAAAACACGGTACTGTTAAAACTATTAAAAACTATGCAAATATTAATAAACTTTGATTCAACAACAATGTCTTTAGAATAAGAGTAATCAGGTAATATCATTCGTATGAACACTTTTTACATGGTGACTTTGAATTATTTTTTATTTAATTTTTTTTTGTAGTCATGGAAAAAGATTTTGCTGGTTTCTCTGAAAATCTGATAAGAATTTATAAATTTTATAAACATTTATTACTGTGCTGTGGAAATCAGGTTAAAAAATTACTTTTTTATGAAAAAACCCTAAATTTTTGCATTTTTTTTAATTAAAAAAGGCTATAACGATTTTTTAGAAATTAAAAAAACATCATGAAAATTTTAAGACGCGTCGATTGACATCTCATTGATGCAAATACTATAGTGAATGACCTTGAAGGTCATGATGACCTAATGATTTTTAACTTCCCAGTATATGGGAAGTTCTTGTAATCGCCTCGAAAATCGAAATTGAAATTTTCAACATTTCTTTACGTTTTGAGGTCTATAGAGTATATATAAAGTGTTTTTAGAAAGGGAGATGTATGTGTGTATGTATGTACTTACGTACGTACGTATGTACGTTCGTGGACACTTTTTTCTACGACCAAAACTCACGTAAACAAAGTCGCATCAACTTTGTTAAGGTGTCAATCGAAGCGTCTTTGCAATCTTAAGAGCTGATTAGTTTTTGGGAAACTTCGGTCGGGGGGGTTTGCTGTTTTGCCCGTTTGAAGGTCATTTCTGTCATGCGTTATAGCTGGCGAACCAAACGTACGATTTTTTTGAACAAGGTGTCAATCGACACGTATTAACATTTATGTGATTCTATCAAATTTTTAAAAAATTCTTCGAGCCGTTTTTTAATTTTTTTTAAAAAAAGTGCAAAAAATTAGGTTTTTTTCAAAAACTGAAAATTTTTAACCTGATTTTTAAACCTAAGTAGTTAATGTTTATATAATTTATATACTCCAAGTAGTTTTTGTGAAAAAACCAGCAAACGTTTTTTTCATGATTACAAAAAAAATTAAATAAAAAATCATTAAATGTTCAAGGTCATTTACGTCATTCATTATATCTCGAGAACTAAATATAATATTTGCATCATTAAGGTGTCAATCGATGCGTATTATTATTTTTATGATGTTTTTGTATTTTAAAAAAATCGTTAAAGCGTTTATTAAAAAAATTGGAAAAGTAGTGTTTTTTTTCATAAAAAAATTCATTTTTAACCTGATTTGCACATCGTTATAATAAATGTTTGTAGAATTTATAAAATTTTATCAATTTTTTTAGAGAAACCAGCAAAAACTTTTCTCATGACTACAAAAAAAATTAAATTAAAAATAATAAATCATTCAAAGTCACCATGTAAAAAGGGTTCATTCGAATCATAATACCTTAAATCTCTTATTCTAAAGACATTGTTGTAAAGCCAGTCAAAGTTTATTAATATTTGCAAAATTTGAGCAGATTTTCAATAGTCTTCACAGCACCATGTTTTAACTTTAATGAAAAAACTGCTCTGTAACCTGTCCCCCCTCCGACTGATCCGCGTGAATAATCAATCAAACCAATGCACCAAAATCCTTACGTAATCACTCGCGTAGATGTTACGATTAATATTAAGTCATTCCAATAGCTTTTACGAGAAGTACTTTTTTATTATTTGAAGTAGTATTTTTTCCATAATTATTATTGTGTTTAATATAGTTAATATCTTTT
>OZ012662.1:71104408-71146683 GCA_963942545.1 Oxycera nigricornis
GTTTTTAGAAAGAAGTATGTATGTGTATGTACGTACGTGCGTGCGCTCACGGACAGTTTTTCTACGAGCATAACTCACGTAAACAAAGTCGTATCGACTTCGTTAAGGTGTCAATCGAAGCACCATTGCAATCTTAAGAGCTGATTAGTTTTTGGGAAACTTCGGTCGGGGGGGGGGGGGGGTTGCTGCTTTGACCCCTTGAAGATCATTGCTGTCATCCGCTATATCTCACAACACAAACATGGGATTTTCATTATTGAGGTGCCAATCAACGATGTTATTTTGTCAATTTTTTTTAAAAAAATGTTGGAGCCGTTTTTTAATTTTTTAAAAAAGTGCACAAATTAAGGTTTTTTTCATTAGCAATAAATTTTTATCCTGATTTGCAAACCGCAGTGATCAATGTTTATAAAATTTATATACTGCAAATAGTTCTTGAAAAAAAATCAGCAAAATTTTTTCTAATGACTGGAAAAAAATAAACAATCCGTGAGGTGCGACCCATGAGGTCCACACGGTCAACTTCCCAGTAATATCTAAAAAGATATTAACTATATTAAACACAATAATAATTATGGAAAAAATACTACTTCAAATAATAAAAAAGTACTTCTCGTAAAAGCTATTGGAATGACTTAATATTAATCGTAACATCTACGCGAGTGATTACGTAAGGATTTTGGTGCATTGGTTTGATTGATTATTCACGCGGATCAGTCGGAGGGGGGACAGGTTACAGAGCAGTTTTTTCATTAAAGTTAAAACATGGTGCTGTGAAGACTATTGAAAATCTGCTCAAATTTTGCAAATATTAATAAACTTTGACTGGCTTTACAACAATGTCTTTAGAATAAGAGATTTAAGGTATTATGATTCGAATGAACCCTTTTTACATGGTGACTTTGAATGATTTATTATTTTTAATTTAATTTTTTTTGTAGTCATGAGAAAAGTTTTTGCTGGTTTCTCTAAAAAAATTGATAAAATTTTATAAATTCTACAAACATTTATTATAACGATGTGCAAATCAGGTTAAAAATGAATTTTTTTATGAAAAAAACACTACTTTTCCAATTTTTTTAATAAACGCTTTAACGATTTTTTTAAAATACAAAAACATCATAAAAATAATAATACGCATCGATTGACACCTTAATGATGCAAATATTATATTTAGTTCTCGAGATATAATGAATGACGTAAATGACCTTGAACATTTAATGATTTTTTATTTAATTTTTTTTGTAATCATGAAAAAAACGTTTGCTGGTTTTTTCACAAAAACTACTTGGAGTATATAAATTATATAAACATTAACTACTTAGGTTTAAAAATCAGGTTAAAAATTTTCAGTTTTTGAAAAAAACCTAATTTTTTGCACTTTTTTTAAAAAAAATTAAAAAACGGCTCGAAGAATTTTTTTAAAAATTTGATAGAATCACATAAATGTTAATACGTGTCGATTGACACCTTGTTCAAAAAAATCGTACGTTTGGTTCGCCAGCTATAACGCATGACAGAAATGACCTTCAAACGGGCAAAACAGCAAACCCCCCCGACCGAAGTTTCCCAAAAACTAATCAGCTCTTAAGATTGCAAAGACGCTTCGATTGACACCTTAACAAAGTTGATGCGACTTTGTTTACGTGAGTTTTGGTCGTAGAAAAAAGTGTCCACGAACGTACATACGTACGTACGTAAGTACATACATACACACATACATCTCCCTTTCTAAAAACACTTTATATATACTCTATAGACCTCAAAACGTAAAGAAATGTTGAAAATTTCAATTTCGATTTTCGAGGCGATTACAAGAACTTCCCATATACTGGGAAGTTAAAAATCATTAGGTCATCATGACCTTCAAGGTCATTCACTATAGTATTTGCATCAATGAGATGTCAATCGACGCGTCTTAAAATTTTCATGATGTTTTTTTAATTTCTAAAAAATCGTTATAGCCTTTTTTAATTAAAAAAAATGCAAAAATTTAGGGTTTTTTCATAAAAAAGTAATTTTTTAACCTGATTTCCACAGCACAGTAATAAATGTTTATAAAATTTATAAATTCTTATCAGATTTTCAGAGAAACCAGCAAAATCTTTTTCCATGACTACAAAAAAAAATTAAATAAAAAATAATTCAAAGTCACCATGTAAAAAGTGTTCATACGAATGATATTACCTGATTACTCTTATTCTAAAGACATTGTTGTTGAATCAAAGTTTATTAATATTTGCATAGTTTTTAATAGTTTTAACAGTACCGTGTTTTAATTTAAATAAAAAAATGCATAAATTTTGAAAACCAAAAACATTCCAATTAAATTTGCATTTGTGGTAACCAACGCTTTGAATGGTAAAATGTTTTGTATCTAATACTTTGCAAGATCATATCTTTAAAAAGCTTTTACCAAATAAAAACTGTAGATTTAGTAGTTTTGTTCGTATGATTTCAATTACTTCCTCCATCATTATTTGTAATATATTTTACTTTTTACATGATTATTGACTGCATATTCAATGTTTTCAGTTGGTCTTGAAATTTGGAATAGTTTTTAATCTCATTGATCTAAAATCGTGAAAAAATACAAACTCAATGATTATGCCGAAGTCATGGCGATTTTGAACACAACTATTCAAAATGGCCACCACGTGACAAAATCTCTTCAGTGGGAGTAATTACAAAAACTCCATTCATTTTTGCTAGCGCTCATTTGTCGTTCAAGCATCGATATGAAAATAACAAATAACGTTGAAATATGCTTTGTAACCTACACCCACCACCCACCGATTGATCCGCATAAATATTCAATCAAACCAATCAATCTCCCATCCACAAAAAGCACAACGTGTTCAATGGACGCTCCCGTAGATGATACGATTAATATTAAGTCATTTCAATTACTGTTTTGTCAGGTCAGGTATGTAAACAACTCACGAAATCACGGAAATCGCAATCGATCTGGAAAAATTAAAACCCATAGAAATTGCGATCACGTTAAACTAAAGAAAAAAAGAGAGAGAAAGAACTACAGTCTGTAATTCAAATTCCAATGAAAGTGTTCGCTGTTTTCAAATATTTTATATTATCATTACCTGACAGTCACAGTTACGAAACAATGTTAAAAATGAATATATTGAAAAAATTAATTACACTATGTATACAAATAATAATGAAAATAATTTGAAGGATTTAAGAAAATCTAGACTATATTTCTATGAAAATTCAACTTATATCAATATTTACCGAAATACAAAATTCATGGAATAGTAAGATACTGGAACTGTAATAGTAGTCAAATCATATATAGTGGTTGTGATCGTGACTGTAACGTTCGTACATTCCGTACATACACTGTGTTTCATAAAAACGTGCCGCTAATTTATCTCCGTTTTAGCTAGTAAACTTAATTACTTTGGCAAATAAATGCCTGCACTATATAAGTGTTACGCGTTTAGTCCTGATGTTTAGTACCTTTCGATATTTGGGAGATAAAGCGTCATAACAACATGATTTATAAAAAGCCTGATAATGTTGACGATGAGCCAGGTAGAGACTCTAAGAAAGCGACCTGTAAAAGGCAAGATAAGGTCATCTGTAGCTTGTTTGAGAAGCACCTGACACTGAGTCTACGAAATGCGAGTCAGAAACGGCTGAACAAAGGAGTAAGTGTATCAACTGGTACAATAAGGCGGAGATCGCAAGAATCTGACATCAAAAGTAGAACCATGCGAACCCGTTGTTGCCCAAAAAGCATATTAAAAATAGACTAAAAAGCGAAGCAAAGCGAAATTTGAACCGTGATTGGAGCAACGTTGTTTTTGCTGATGTTTATCTTTATTTGTTTTATGTAATTACTAGAAGCGAGCCTGGACGAAGAATGGCTAAGAAATTTTGCGGTATACGTTATTATTACTGATATCATTTGCTCTTCGTGTTTTATTTAATAACTGGAAGAGAGCCTGTACGAAAAAGGGTGAAAGAACTTTGTGGCACGCAGTAAAATACCCGGCAAAGCTGCACGTTTATAGATGTTTCTCGGAAAAGGATTCAGCAAAATAAATGTTTTTATGAAATCTCTGAATGCTGAATTAATAATCAAACTTTATAAAAATGGTTTGCTTAAATTTGTTGAGAGTTTATCGTCGTCAATCGCGATTGGATTTTGCAAGATGACAACGAACCTAAATATCGGAGTCGTCTCTGTAAGAAGAAATCGGATACACAACTGTGGAGTGGCCATCACACTGTCCAGGCGCAAGCCCGATAGAACATATGTGATCACTAATGAAGGATGAACTGAAAGACAAAAATATATCCACCACATGGCAGCTCACACGGGCTCCAAGAGGATATGGCAAGGTTTTACTATGGAATGGAGTCGGAGTTGCACAAAAAGATGTCAGGCAATAATTGATTATTATTAATTATCGCCTGACTGGATTCCATGATGATATACTTGCGAAACATGTATGAAGAAATAAATTTAATCTAAACGATTCATAGGGTTTTTCACGCCTTTTGGCGACACGATTTTGTGAAACACAAACTAACTATGCTTGCCTCATCCCGCAAAATCTCAAAACCTTTAACACACATGCCACTTAATCAAATCTTTAGCCGCAATCCAATGTTCAACAAAAACCCGTAGAAAGAAACATTGTTAACAAAACATGATTAGCAAAACAAACGATATCGTAAATTATCATACCCACATACACATCATAGAAAATTGGGTTTTGCTTCATACTAATGATCCAATGTCAAATGTATTTATTGAAAACACATGAGAATAGTGATAGTGATACATTGAAAAAACAGTCAAAAAATGCTAATGCTAATGTTTAGATGAATTCTTTCTGTGATCTATAAAAGATCCTTGAAAATTTGACAGAATCCTAATAGGAAATATACAAAAAAGTATCTCCTTGAATCGCTATTGAAAATTGAAAATATCACAAGAAATTTCAAACAGCAATTTACAAAAAGAGGAAATTCTTTAACTTAAAAATAAATTTAAATATACATTTCAAAGTGTATACTCGTACAATATAATCCAAAGTAAATGATCAACAAAATGGCTACTGTTGACATATTGAATATTCTTATGATTATTCGTGATTTTATAGGAAAGGATTTAGACCGTTTCTTGATCGATCTCAATATCAAAATCTGTACCGCAAGCGCAAAAAGCTTACATCTCACTTTAGTAATTAAGTAAGGCAAAGCAGAAATTGAAGGTGTCAACTTTCTTGATCTAAATGATAATAATAATATGTAAAATTAAATTAAAACTTATTTCCACTTACTTTACAATGCCAATAAACACATATAAAAACAATTCTTGTATTTATTCTTATAAAAAAATTCCTAAAAACATCTTCAAAATCGGCCGAAACATGAGACTACTACCTAAAACATGATTTTCGAAGTTTCAAAAAGTGTTTTAATTTTAAATAACGATGGGAAAGGTTAATAGTTCTAATCTTTTCAGATAAAACAAAAGAAAAAGACAAAAAAAGACAAAATAAATTTGGTAAGAAATGATAATACTGGTTATATTAATGGAAACATATTCTTACTTTTTTCTTATAAAATTTTATTTTAAATATTGTGTTAGAACTATTTATACATGTTAACTTAAAAATACTAATGATCGTTAAGAAATAACCCTCGATTTCAATACTTAGTTGAGCCCTTTCTGGCTTTGATGAGCGCCATAATTCGGAGTTGCCTGGATGGAACTAAATTTTTTAAAATTTGCTTGATATTCCTTCGTACCAGATCTTTTCAATTATGCTGCCTAGTTCTTGTAATTTCGTAGACTTTTGTCTCGCTTCCTGCACTTTCAGTATGTGTCATAGGTTCTCAATAGAGTTCATATCGGGACTGTTGCCAAGCCAAGGACAAACACCGAGTTCGTTCAAGTAATTCTTAAACTGTAAAAAAAGGTAGCAATTGGAGGAAGGATTGAATCGCTATTTGCGTTGGGTACCTAATAATAATTTTAAAAAACATTGATACTTACCAATTAAACTCGAAGACAAGGCACAGAATCGTCCTGAAAAATGTCTATATCAGTATGCTCTTTAAGGGAAGGTACCAGATTTTTTCCAGGATGTTTTTGCAGTCACCTGCCTTAATAGTTCCTTCAAACAAAAGCAATCTTCCAATTTGGTGATACGAAAAGCATCCCCAGATTATTCTGCTTACCGGTTGCCCAAAGATTCTTTTGGTGCACTCATCGTTATAACGCTCTCCGGTTTTTCGATGCACATACCACATTCTATCGGAACTAGATATGTTGTAATTCGACTTATCCGAGAAAATTCTTCCAATAATTTACAGTTCATCTTTTGAACTGTTTGAGACGTTTCCTTTTCATTTCAATGCTCAAACATGGCTTTATTGCAGGGGGTGTGCAGATAATCCAACGTCTTGTAGCCTAAGCCGTACAATTCTTGTTGAAATGGCTGTTCCTCCACTAGCGACAAAGTCTCTTAGGACGTTCTTAACAGTTTTAAAACGATTTCAGAGACTCATCCTCGTCAAGATTCTATCTTTTTTTATGGAGGTCTTTCTGTGCGCTTCTGACCCTTGTTTTCGCGACCACCCAATTTCTGCAAATTTCTTTAAAATGCTTTGACTGCAGATTTGCTTCAGCCTGGTTGAAGTGGCAATAGGACCGTTGTGATACTTAAGCCTACTTTAAAAGAAATTTCACGCAGACTTTGTAATTTCCCCATGTAAGATCAAAATTTGTCCTTTTGCCACTTCATTCATTTTCGACATCGTGTGAAATTTTTCAATTACCGACCACTAGGCGCTGTGTGAATACATATTGACCCAAAACTCTTAAGTTCCATCTATTTATACTAGAAAAATACCTTTCACGCAATCTTTTGTGATGTAATGGGGCTTTCATAGTCGCTTGAAAATTATCCTTATATCAAAAACGGAAATTTTGCTTATTTACAAACGCATTAAGCCAGCAATGAGCCTCATCGCTGAAAATGATTTGACAGTAAAACTGCGGTTCAACTTCCATTTTATTCTCGGCCCATTCACCGAACGTACGACAAAAACGATGGTCCAATAGTTGCATCTTATTGGGCTTTAGTCCAAGATCTCTCTCCAAATTTTTTTATGTAGTGGACGGATAGAGGCCAAGTTGCTGAGAACGGCATCGAATCGATAAATTTGGATCCTGAGTTACACTACACTCTAAAGCAACGATGGCTGCTTCGCTGCGCACTACACAAGCTCGTGTTAGATAAACATTGTCTAACAAAGTATACGTGGACATAAATCTTTTCATAGCACCGTGAATTGGACGAAGAGCTCTATCAGTTTGGCGCATAGAACAAATTTCGGAAATAAAGTTCCACTATTTTGAGACGTTTTTGGCGTGCAAGTCTTTGTATGGTATTTTTCCAAAGTAAATTAATAATGTCAAAATTACAACATTTGACAGCTACAATGACAGATTTTCCGATCGGAAGTTCTGTACCTTCAAAAAACACCCTATATTATAAAATTACTAACGCTCACGTAAAAAATCGTTGTTTTTCCTTCCACTGGAATAACCACGGATTTGATTGAATATTGGACTTCAAAAACCCTTATTAATAAAGAAATTTACATATTGTGTATACGTTCTGAAATAAATCGGTTTCGAAAATTGGAATCTTACAAACAACTTTACATTTCAAGGTCTCTAGAGTATTTCAAGTGATTTTTTTGGTAAGATACATGTACGAGTGTATGTCTTACGTAAGAATGTGTGTCGTCATTTATTTTTCGAGAAGGAGCAATCGTATTCACCAGGTTGAGCTGTCAATCGAAGCACATTAACTAGATTCCCAGATTCGATTGTATTGCATTTTGCGACGAACGACCAAACAGACAACCTTTACCACTCCGGCCCACTTTGGGCGCCATTGTAATAAGGAGTTTACTTGCGAAAGTCGAAAGCAATTGAGACGCAGTCGACATGTATGTAGCATGCAGTTTTTGGGGATGTATCCATGTTACAAGAATACAATCAGTCTATAAACACGTGAAAACGAAAAAAAAAACGAAAAACAAACGTTTATAAAATTATATAACCTTGAATGAATAAACCTTCCATTTCCATTGATATGCGCAGTACTGTATTTGTTTATTCATTTCGTGAATCTAAATTTTAAGCGAATTGGATTATAAGAGATTCATAACATTGAATAATTCACATTGGCGGCTCGCAAGGCAAAAAACTTGGCCTCAAGTAGACTACTGATCATTTCTTTGTCATCGGAATGTCGGGGTTCGCTTTTGACAATTCTACTGCATCTTGTTCAATCGATTGCGATCGAAAAAATGCACCGCTAGAGGGTTTTGACCAAATTTATTTGGGTCATTTTTTGTTTGTTTTAATCCGACCAAGGTTATTTACTTCTCGCCTGATGTCACGCAAGCAAATATTTGTATTGATTTCGCTGTGGTGTCAATCGAACCTTCTTAGCGTTTTGTGATTTGAGTAGATTTTGTTTGTGAATTTAATCGAAAACTGCAAAATAGTAAAAACTATTCCTATTTTTTATTCGATCTAGTTTGCGCTCCTCGAAATTGATCTTTTTGGTGATAAAATAGGGGGGGGGGAGGAGTTCATATCAAATGGAAACTCAAAGTTTTTTATAGAAGCAAAAAAAAAATTAAATAAAAACAATAAACAATTAGTATTAATAATGAATATGATATTAATATTTTTATTGTCCGCTTACATATTTATATTATATAATTTTGCTTGCTCTTATGAGCTGCTATAATTATAACTATTATTAATATTATCATTAATACTACTTCAATATTTATATCTTACTGGGAACGTCGTCGTCTCAATTGTTAAGGCCGGTCCAGACGCTCCGTTTTTCACAACCTTTTGTCTGTGCAGTCTTAAGACGGAATGAAAACGTTGCAATTTTTAGAGCCTTCACATGGTGTAGAGATATCTTTATATTTCGTACAGTTTTAGTGATATCGTCATGGAGGAGGTACTACTCTGGTCAATTTTGGCATGCTGTCTTGTTAAGAAAAATAATACCGTCTAAATACGCCGATTTGTCCGCACAGTTCAAGGAAATCTATGCTCTCTGGCTCAGTTATCGCTGCAACTGTACAGTTTTTCCACCCATTTCAAAACTGGGCAGTTTTTCTATCTACACGCAACGTTTTCTCTGCAACGTTTTGAACTGATTTGAACCTCCGAGTCTAGTCGACAGCTTTTGCCTGCTAGTGTGCTTTTTGGTTAGCAACTTACTAACACTGTGCTTGCACATTGATGGAGGTTCATTTACTTCCAGATTACAGAAGTAAATGAACCTCCATCAATGTGCAAGCAAACAAAATACCGATCTGGATTGCACGTGTAGCAATATATGCTTTAGAAGGTCAGATGCTTTAAAGAGTACTTCTTAAACAAAATTATGGTTTTTATCATTGCATTCATATAAAAATGATAAAGATTAAATATTTATAACGAATAGGAGAATGATACAATTAATGTGGACTCATTTTACTTGCCGTAATAACTCATTAATGTATTCAACCACAACGACTGTTTCTTTAATAAAATCAACTTATACTATAGACAATGAAAATATTTTTTAGATTTAAAAATTGCGAAACGTTTTTTTTGGATATTCAAAAGTAGATGATTGTTAGAAAAAAGATTTTATGCATATAAGAGGAAAATTGAGATTAAACCTCTTATAAGTTATTTTATAACAAAAATTTCAATCTAGAAATGTTGATAGGAGTGTATATAATAACAATATTATATGCCTGACGAAGAATTCTCACGGCAATTGGCTCAGTTGTGAAAAAGCGTGTTAAACCAATAAATTTCAGGTTATAGGATTTTCGATTACACTGCAAATTGCAACAAAACAATTTCGGATTAAATTCATGCTATCGTTTATGAATTTTCTGTCAGCATTAGTATGAAGTAACTTTGCAGGGAAATAAAAGGATTTGTAGGTAAATAAAAAAAGTATATCTCGCTGACATTCTTTTCAGAATATATTTTTAAAATATTTTTTGCTTTCTATATAAAACTCAACGTCTATTATGTATGAAACTTCTTTCCAATAATAACATCAATACAGTCAATATTTCATTTGATCAAAAGTTTCTTTTTAGATCTTCTTATTTTTCACTTAAACCGACATGTCCTGTTTCGTTGACATGATAGTCTGAAATAATGTTAGCCGGGTCCTCTAATTAATTTACTACATTTAATGAATTTCATTTTAGTTCGATCTAAAAGTTTAATAATTTATATTGTTATTAAGAATTCATCTTACAGAGTAATATAGCCCAATTACAAAATCAAATAAACAATAAAGGAAAATTAGATGACACGCTTTACATTCTGTTTATAAATGTATAGTGAGTAAGGAAACCGACCAAGTTGCAGAATATTGTAGTTTCGGGTGAGTCGAAACATCGGCGAATGGAAGAAAGTCTCAGTCCTAGCAAATAAAACGCTAAATATGTTATCAGATCTGGCAGGGCGGTCTGAAATACGATACTCTAACCAATCAGAGGTTAGAATTTAATTGATGGTGGTGAAGCCGAAACAGAAAACACTATAAGAGAATTCTGCGGGATTGCAAAGTAGAAAGTTGTAACAAGGACAGTCGCTCATCGTACGGCATATATGTAATTTTAAATTTAAAAATAAAGAAACGAGTGAATTTGTGCTGTACTGATTCAATCATAGAACCCAAATATTGATAGTTTGGTGACCATGCTTGCAAGCAATATTCAAGGATGGGTCTAAGGCTAGTGTTGACGCAGAAAGAAATGTCAGTAAACATCTCATAGTGCCTTAATACGAACCCAGAGACACGAGAGGCACGTGTGGCTATTGCAACAATGTGAGGTTCAAATTTTAAGTTTCGGGTCGAAAATCAGTCCCAGATCACAGCCGTAAATAGAATATCGTGTAACGTATAGATATGATCATTGGACTGGGCTTCAAGGGGACATTTCTGGACACGAAAAGAGAGAAAGTTAGTTTGACTCCAATAATCGATCGCGTCAAGATCCCTTTGGAGAGCAATACAATCCACTTCCGAGCGAAAAGCTCGTTAAATTTTTAAGTCATCATCATACAGAAGACACTGAGACGTTACGACAGAGGAAAAATCATTTATGTAGAGTAAGAGAAGAGAGAGATGCCTGAGGAACGCCAGAGGTAGGGTGGAAGAGAGAAGAATGTAGCCCATATAGACTAACACGGCATGAACGGGAACTGATGTAGGATTCAAACCAGGAGAGTAATGATTCGGTGATCCGTGTTGGAACGGTGACAGCCTGCAATTGAATGCTTCGTATATTTTATTGTAAACAATGCGTTCAAGGAGTTTGGGAAAACAAGAAAGTAACGAAATGAGACGATAATTGGAAGCATTGGAAAAGGATCCAAACTTGAGTACAGGAAAAATCTTTGCTAACTTCCACATAGTAGGGAAGATACCGGAGGATAAAAAAATAAGAAAGTGGAATGATGAAGAGGATAAGGATTTAATGAATACTAGCAGAACCCAGCACTCGAAATTCGAGTGCAATGATGATTTTATTATAACTGATTCTAGAAATTCGATCGAAGAATCATCAATCCCAGTTAGAACCCTTATTTTGACGCTTTCACAAATTTAAGTTAAAATCAAAAAGCTTTTTCCAACATTTCCTTAAAAACGTGTATTTAAACTATTAAACCAGATGTACATTTCGTCTGGCACTTCTTCAGTGTATAACTAATTCCCTAAATTCTGTGTTTCTATTTTAACGTTTTACATTTTCATCGCAAAATTTAATCAGCTTAATTGATCCATTCCATAAGTCATTATTCATTCTAATCCTTACAGGTACTCTACTTATCTCTATAGTTTTCCTTATGTCTAACTCATTGAATTTCCTTACCTGTTTTATTACTTTAAGGTTTTCTATTTCTATCTTATGATCGTACACTATTAATCCTTCCCCTTCTGGCTAATGCTGCCTCTTTCATGTGTTCCTCGAATTTCGTGATCGCAAGCCTCTTCGTCTGTCCAATGTAGATATGCTGGCAATTCCCGCACGTAATCTGGTATATGCCACTTTTTTCTCCTCCTTCCAGTTTGTCTTTTTCCGTCATGCTATTTTTTAGTTGAATACCGCTCTTTGGTACCACTTCGATGTTGTACTTTGTAACATGCGTTTCAAGTCCCTGTGCATATCCGAGAATGTTATGAAGAAGTCTGGGTGTGCCAGACGAAATGGTTTTTGAATTTAACTTAAATCATCAATCAATATAATAAAACGGCAAGCTAAATTTGTTTTTCTATTGTGATTAAATAATGTTTATGAATTTTAATAATGCTTAAAAATCATTATTCAATTATTGGCGCTTCAATGCGTCTCGAACGTATAACAATGCTAAGCGTTTTGCGCATGTCATCATTCGATTTTCACATTCTTGAGATCTACCAAACCGGTTGGTGTAAATAATGTTAGGAAAATCAAACATCGTTTTTAAATCTTGAAAGTTTTCTTCAACTGAAAACTCTTTTTCGTGGAATGTTAGACGACCTTCAGCAAAACAAACTAAAAAAATATGACCAAATAGTGATGAAATGTGCGTATACAATTACATAATGAACGGCGACGCTAAATGCAATACACACGAATGGACAACAGAGAGAAAGCTATCAGACAACACCGAACCAGTGAACGGTCAAAAACAATACACATGAACGGTGTGAAGCTGTAAAGTGAGAATGAAAATATTGCTAAATGTGGTGAAATTTGATGATTTAATTAGCTTTCAAAAAAGAAACTAAAACACTTGGAACAGTCCTAGATACGAACCTGGGACTCCCGCGTGCAAGGGCAAATTACCACCGCATACACTACACAACCCGTAGAAAATCAGCATTTCTATTTTGGTAGTGAAAGTTAGTATACCATTGGTATTTATCGCTGTGCGAACGTTCAACGCTGTGTATGAATTGGTAAGAAAATCAATTTTCTATTTTTTCTCTCTATATTTTCCAAACAGATTTTCACAAAAAATACAATTCTGCACATCTGCACGATATTTTCTTTCCATTGATGCATTTTTTATGAAAATCGGTCCAGAAACAACTGCTAAAATGGTACCACAAAATTCATGTTAGCCGTTTAATTATATAGATATTAGGAAACCCGTCTGGCCCGGGGTCTACGTTGGAATAAAAATTAATTAATGTTAGAATTTCAGTTGGGTTAGTGAAGATAAAATAAAGAATAGGTAGGAGTATTAAAAGAATTTGAGAGAGTGGAGACAGGATATATTGCTGAAAAAACTAAGCAAATATCTCGCAGATTTTTTCAGGAGTCGAATCTTATTAACCGCCCCAGGAAACAGTATTAGGAATATTGAACGAAAACTTAAGGGAAGTGACATAAGCCCAAAACCGCTTTGTTTGGTTAGAGTGCAGCGAATTTTCGATATTAGCGAAGTAGTCAAGCATTGCTCTCTTAATTTCTAGTTTGGCTGAAGCACGAGGTTTTGAAAAGGCAGTATAGTTTTCCGGAGTTTTATTGGATTTGTAAAGCCGAAAATCTTGGTTTTTTAATTTCGAGATAGTTAAGACATTACGGGTCAGCCAGGGAGGACCAATAACCCTGGTACAACTATAGTAGATAGTGAAGCGAGAGATAAGTTCGTAGCGAAGAGAGTAGAATTTAACGAGAGAATTTTCACAGCCAAGACTGTCAAAAAAAGCAGCCGAGTTCACCGATCTGAATTCTTCAAACAAAGCAATGTAATTCGATTTCCAAAAATCAAATTTAAGTTGTCTGCGCCTATTCAGAGCTTTGGGCAACCAAAAGGAGTGTTCAAACAGAAGAGGTGGATGATGGGAGTCCGAAGAAACATAGGGGAGAGGAGCAACAATTAAAGTTAAATTATCAGGAATAATATTCGATAGAAGAAAGTCAAGAAGTCGACCGTTTAAGTTAACGTCATGTTTGAATTGATAAAAGCTAGACAATGAGAGAAAATTGGAGAGACGGTTCGATGATTGATTAGAAGAGATAATTTCAATATGAGTAAAAATGTGGCAATCAATGGAGGTAAGATTGAAATCACCGCAGATGATAACACGAGAAGACGGATTAAAGGAGAGGCAAAATGAGTTTATAGATTCATAGAGCTAAACAGGAGAGTTACAAGGAATGTAGGTAGAGAATATATACAATGGAGAATAAGGGTCAGCAAATACTTTGACGAAAACACATTCTATCAAAGGAGGGGGTGAAAGTCTTCGTAGAGAGCGCTGGAAAGACAATTCTTCACAACTATTAAGAATCCACCATCATCATTTTTATTAGATAGGTGAAGACCGCGGTCTTTACGATATATGATATATGAAAGTCATTTATAGAGGTGACGTATGCTAGCCGAGAGACAAAAATTTGAATCGGTTGAGCAACGACATGTAATGTCGGGCTAGTAGATGGGATCGATTCCAAACACTGTTGCTCAGCGGTAGCAGCAGCGTGCGTTGTAGACCGTGGCGCAGCGTTAGCCACAACGTGTAATGCAGGACAGGTGACAAAAATGACTGTAGCTGTAGTGGCGCGAGTGGAGTATGAACCGAATCACACAAAGCGTGAGCAGAAGATAAAGGCTCGGATGCCGTAAGTGGTGATGAAAACCTGGCATGTGGATTCAATCCAGATCCCGGATTTTTTGGCTTAATCGCTGAAGGTTTAGAGACAGTGTTTTGCCAGAGCTGTAGAAGAACGAAGAGAAGTAGAGTAGAAGAAGTAGCACTAAATGGTGCTGAGCGTTAAAGTGAGGTCTGTTTAAAAGACGCATTTATGTAGTCCATTCGCAAACGAATGAAGTTGAGTGTCGGTGTAAATTTTTTATAACGTCGGTTAGGGTAGTATTTTTGCACGCAATAATTTCACCCAACAATGAGTTGACGTTGATACACTTAGCGTGCAAAGCTTTGCCGCAGTAATCATCACAATAAATAAGTTTAGAGCGAGTGGATTCTGAAAGGTTACACTTTGTGTATGTTAGACCAAAATGAGGCGAATTAAGAGCCATGACGTAAGCGAGTTTAAGCGTAGCACTAAAAAGATTGTCTATATGCTTAAAAACCGGAAAGTCAACATCACAACCGAATTAGTATCGACTTTCATTCAAACGATGAAAGATAGCCGCTTAGTGGAACCGGAATAAGCGGTAAGCAATATCGCGATATTTGAAACAAATAGGAGGCCAAAGGAACCTTGAATTTAAGCTTTTGAGTTGCTTGCACCCATTCGAGGTCCAAACCGAATAGTCACTATCAAGGTGAAAGTTATAGAGATGAGCTTGAAAAGCAGTTAAACCATTTGTGTAATTATTCAAAGAAACAAAGGGATCACCAGTGATGGAAAAAAATTTCACTTTACAAATTTTACTGAAGCACACACTAAATGAGATCAATCTAAATGCGAAATAATCGCGCAATGGCAGACAAAACTTGCGGAAATAGAATGGTAGGCGATGTTAGGTTAAAAACGAGGTAATTCCCGGAAACAACATAATTTCCTTAAACAAGGCGGCGGCAAAATAAAACTCAACCGATCGATGCAAAGGTGCACAATACTTGGAAAATATTGTACCACAATAAATTCCTACGAATCCGGGCTTAATAAGATGTATAGATACGTCATCATTCGAGTTCACATGTAACGACTCAAATAATCAACGCGATGTCATTGCATTTTAGATTGTTAATAATTTGTGTTAGAGATAAGCATTTTGGATTTTAGAATTTGTATTAGAAATAAATAAGGATTTTAGAGATAAGCATCTAGGATTTGTAATAGAAAGAGATAAGAATTTGCATTTCAGACTTTCAAAGCATAAGTATATGAGATGAGAACGAACACGTAACTGGCGCAGTCGACATACGGAATTTTCCAGCAATACAAGGACGAATTCTTAACATTTAAGAATCGGAACTAAGTATCCGGGAACCAGAGTTTAGTATCCAGGATCCAGAACCGAGTCAAAAAGAAGTGTAAACGGGAAAACCGAAACTAATCTGCAAGTATCAGTCACGATGGGCTACAAAAAAAATTAGCCACTACATTTCAACAATTCCTGTATTTGACGGCAACCAGATCGACGTATATCCATTAATCGCATCAGTGGATGCCATACAGGTAGATATAACAAGGCTACCAGCACAAAATCAAACGCTCATCGGATTCCAAATCGTCGGACGAATAAGCGGCAGGCCAAAAGGAAATAAGGAAACCCCTAATAACCAACTTTGATAAACCGGAAACGGAGATCAGATTGACAGAACGATTGTTAGCAGCACGATTCACCATGCCATCGCAACAAAAAAAAAACAAGTGATGTTGGTCATCGCTGTGAAATTGCAAAAAAAAATGTTTTATTGATAAGTGTCCGCAGCCCATTCGCGGTGTGTTATGGGCTCATATACAGGTATCTCTCGAGGATGCTTATTCCGTTTTAGTCAATTCCGATTTCCTTCATTATTCGATATCACGGAAACGCGAAAATAATAATACCCGCGGAAATTTTTGGGAACCGATGCAAACGCATTATGAAGCTCGAAGTACGCAAAATCATAATATTCAAAGACAATCTAGACCCACCTCAACTAATCAGTGACAGTGTCATTTTTATTCTCGCAATAGCCGAATTCGCGACCTGATATTACCGTCTGATGTATCAATGAACACGGTAAACTCCACTGACTCCACAGTTTCATCATATCGTCGTTATCTTCTCACACAACCCGTAACCTTATCTACAACGGATGGTAGTTATCTCATTGAATACGCCATGCTAACAGAATTTCCAATTTCCAAAAGAATTTTGTCTTAATCACCGTATCGAGTGGAAATTGACAAAACCCGCTCAAATAGTTTGGACGCAATCCTTGGTATTAAAGTTCTCCGAAACTCAAATCTAAATTTTTCGCGATACTCCCTTGAAATCAATGATGGCGAGATTCCGTTTGATACTGAGCAAGATGTACGGTGTACTCTTGAAGCACAAAAGTTGAAACTTCAATTCTTTCTAGAATATGAAGATGCAAGCAGAACAGCGTACAAACATTTACCGCTAACACAAGTCAAAGACACTAAATTGCCTGCCTTCCTCATAGAGGAAATATATCTTATAAATCGAATCAAAGACGAATTTCGCGATGTCAAATGTAAAGAATCGGAAAAACTCACCTTCACACACGACATCAAGCACGAATATACAGTATATACAGCCATCAAAGTCCCCATACAATTCATCCATCTAGGTAGTACCATAAAAGGGAAACACCGACTTGTATTTGTTTCGCAAGAATAATCACGTGACAGTGGAAGATTAATACCCGATACCACAAATTGATAATATCCTAGGTCAGCCTGGTCATGCTCATTATTTTACTTCCATCGACCTCGCCAAAGGGTTTCATGAAATAGAAATTCGGCCCGAGGATCGACACAAAACAACTTTCTCAACGGACGAAGGACATTTCGAATTTACTTGTATGCCTTTCGGATTGAAAAACGGTTCAGCCACTTTTTGACGGCTGATGAATTCCATTCTCCATAAGCATATTGGAAAAATATGCATAGTTCACACGGACGATATGTTGGTTTACAGTTCATCTCTTGAGGAATATGAGCAATGACTACGGCAAGTTGTTTCACACATTTAGAATAGCAAACCTCAAAATTGAAATATCTAAAACCCATTTTCTGCGAAAATCAATAGAATTCTGGGACATGTAATTACTAACGAGGGAGTCAAGTCTAATCCAAAAAATTGGACGCAATTGAAAAATTTACACTCCCAAAAACTTCAAAGCAAATCAAATCGTTCCTCGGATTAACTGGGTTCCATAGGAAATTTATAAGAGATTTCTCGAAAATTGCAAGCCACATGACTTGATATCTTCGGGAAGACACAAAAATCGATATCAACGATGCAGAATATATCGAGGCTTTCGAAAAACTTAAATTATGTATCTCAAATCATCCAGTACTTCAGCATCGGAATTTCGAAAAGATTTTACATTGACCACCGACGCTTCAAATTTCGCCATTGGAGCTGTTTTGTTTCAAAATGATAAGCCAATTCGTTTTGCCTCTGGAACATTAAATAATAGCGAAACAAAATTTTCTGCTATCCAAAATGAATTACTAGCGATAATCTTCGCACTTAAATATTTCAGATCATATATATACGGTCGCAAATTTATTTTGCACACCGATCATAAATCGCTTACGTATCTGAAAAATCTTAAAGTGGATAACACACGACTCCAACGGTGGAAGTTTAAATTAATGGTGTACGGTGTACATACTGCAACAGAAGACAATAGTACCTACATTGCCATATCTGAGAAGCCTTTGAAATGCTTCAGCTATCAAATAATAATCAATATCTGCCAAACAAAACCAACTGTTCTTAATCGCATTGGGAAAAGAGACGTAAAATTTTCTCGTTCGCCCAATTCACTAACAAAGAAGCTCAAGACAGTCTCCAAATCATCATCAATCAAGACATTCTCCAATCAACAAATCGCTAAATTACATCGTAGAACAAACCATTTAGACATTAACAAGGTTTACGAAAATCTTCGCAACAAATTCTATTATCCGCGTCTCAAAGAAATCATTACCAAAGATACATATTAACCAATGCGACGTTTGTAACCAAATCAAGTACGATCAAAATCCCCCCTAGTGAAAAAATTCAAAATAACGCCGACGCCAAAAAAACCCAGGGAAATTTTCCACCTCGATATTTGAATCTGTGACAAAAACTCCCCATACCTTACTTGTTTGGATAAATTTTCCAAATTTCTCGTGATCACACTCCTTAATTCTTTCAGTCGCACTTCTGAATAAATAATAAAATAGTTTTTCGTTGTTTGTTTTGTTTGTATTTAGTGTTCAAATAACTTAGAAATACTATTATAAAAAATATTAAGTTTAAGGATTTGGTAACCTATGGTAACCACCATGGCTGAAGGGGACTAATACACTAAGGCGAATTACATTCGAAACGCAAATCTATATACTTCTGAATATCACACAAATACAAAACACATTCAAGTCCATAAAATCAAACTATCAACAGGAAAAAACCGCCACTTACAATTTGTACACAATTATTTTAAGAGCACGTTACAAAAAGACTAATCAGCAGAAACTGAAACCAATTATAGACTAAATTAAATGCATCACAAAGCGAAAGCTTTTTTTGCTATTAAAGCTGAGAAAACAAAAGAATGACTCGAGACAGAAAATATCGAATACCACGTCCCCCAACCACAAAACTGGTAATGCTGATATTAAAATAGCTCATCGTTCAATGAATGAACAATTGCGATCATTCTTACTACGGCAGCAGTACTTGAGTCTGTAAAAGAATTTGTGCATTTCTACAACACTTCACCCCACACAGCTCACAGCGAAAAGCCGTCTTCAATATTCTTCGGAGAGACAAATCTGTCTTACGAAGAAATCCATAATAAACTCCAACAATATAAAGAGAAATTTATCGATAAACAAAATCAGTCAAGACATACTGAGAAACTTGACTCTCGTTGGTTAAAAAAACATACCGCAACTAAATTCCACCTTCGTTTCAAGGAAGCCAAACCTACTCAGCAGATGCCGGAGGAAATTGAAACAAACCTTTTTTCCTTTCAGGCATCTTCTTTGTGATGCCAGCCGTACTCGATCGAACAACAACCCAGTCTATCAGGATACAACCACTAATTCAATAAAACGGATACATACTGATGACAACAGCTCAAGTCCAAGCAGCATCCAAAAAAGTTATAATTGGGCATCGCCTATACCTGAACGACTTGCGGAATCTCGCAGCTCATACACTTTGAAGATCAAAACGGCCACTTTCAGACAGAAATTGCTTGGCAAACTATTATTCATCTCAACAACGAATTCTCTACCCTATTCCTTCACACTCGTTCAAAACACGGCTTACTAAATATCGTCGGTACCTTCAGAAAATGGCTTGAAGCAAAAAATTTCATAAGATAGAACAAACTGAAGAGACCCTCCGCCACAACGAAAAGATACTACTTGAAGCATCTAGCGATCTTCGACGCAAATTGCAAAAAATCACACAGCAAATTAACTCTCAGAATGATCTGCTTGAGAAAACAATAAACCGTTTAATCAGCTCTGCCCAAAAAACCGAAAAACACATTTTAGAAATAAATTTCATTCACTTTCCCAAATACTATCTCTTACGCAGGAAATAATCGTCAAAATTAGTGATTTAATCCTTTATGCAAAATCTAAACGCTTCATAAAAATATCTTACTAGATGACGAGATAACCAAATCCTAAATAACACCTTATACCCTTCAAAACATTAGATCGAATGTTCTCCTTGAAGAAGATAAACTAAATATCTATCGATATACCGCTAACAATGGAGTCCATGGATATTGTGGAACTCATACCGTTACCAAATCATGAAGGTCTCCAGATTCCCTCAGAAATTACCAAATTCTTGCTTTCAAATAACACTGCATATCATATAGATAAATTCGAATCGACTCTAGCATTCAATCTTTAAACCCGCAAAACTGCGCGCTTACTACATTTACAAACGAAATCGTAAACTTTCATATTTATAAATATTGGTGAAACATTCGCATTCGAGATGTGCTATTTAATTACTTTTGTATAACGAATAATTACTGATTACTTTGATTTAGTTATTCGGTGTTTAGTACTTGGTTGCAGAATGCGAACTCGTATTGATTACCAACTTAAATGGCATTTACATGGACGGATTGAAAGACTATTATTGAAAAAGGCGAAATGAAACTGTTTCCAACACAGTTCTCGACTTGATCATCAATAGGGAACCAAACATTCCCAAAAACCCCGATAAAACGTCTGCACCCCACAGTCATATCATCATCATCAAGTTATCATAACCGAATGCTGTGAGTGAGAACAAGAATACGGAACTTGAGTGTTCGTGGATTCGGATTCGATTCCAAGTAGTCAATATAGTGTGTAGAGGTGGGGAAAACATCTCTTTGCTGAGATTGGAACATTTGCATCTGACTCAGTAAGAAGATTCGAATCAGTGATATGCATCATTTGGAACACTGAGTCGAAAGAGATGTTTGGTAGCATCAGTTCGAAACAAAGTATTCAAACAGATCGAATTTCCAAATTGGTTCGTTCTGCGCACCGCTTCTATCGTGTCGGCACAGTGATGGGCTGCCAGAGTGTGATATGTTCTGTGTTTGAGCAAATTTCATTGAATAGAACAAAATTGCAAAACGTGACGCGCTATAATCCTTAATGAGCTTTCGTTGTTGAAGAATAACGAATCTGTAAGCCCATATTTGACTTAAAATCCGAAAAACATGACTGCAGTGTAAAATCTCACACAAAATGTATAAAAGCACAATTGCATCCTTACCATCTAACAAATGATAAAATCTTACATCTTCAAATCATATAATATTGTATGGTATTGTATTTTAAATTACTACAATTGAAACTTCCAATTATATCTTAATATATTTGTAAACTATGACTGGCAGCCCTATGTCAACATATTATCACTCTCAACTCAATCTCTTAACGACTCGCGTCCGCGCTATGCATCTTCACTTAAGTGACGCGGAGTAAAGTGATCAAGCAATGTTTCAGTTTTTTTCAAGTTCCAAATGATGCATTCGAAACATTGTTACTGTTCTAATCTTTCGAAACACTTTGATGTTTCGGAACACTGAGTCAGTTCAGTAAAGAGTGTGTGACTGGAAAATTACGTGAGTAGCAATACCGAATAGATTTGAAAATGAGTATTTAAAATTTCTACTCGTTTCAAGTAACGAATACGAAGTACTTTATGATTACTTTTTACACATGACTATCGAATAAATTTTGAAATGAGTATTCGATACTTCCATTTATTTTAAGTAACGAATTTATTTTCTATTCGAATGATTACTTTTTGCACACTACTAATTCGCATACCATAATTGTATTTCGAACCATAATAATATCCTACTTGATACAAACAATTTTTTGCTGACCCTCAGTCAATGCACTGTACGCATCTATAAATTTGAAATTACAAATGAAATTCGCGAAAACCTGTTACCTAAATTGCTTATACAAAGCAGTAACTTGGAAAATTTTACAATCTTGCATGAAATACATTTGAACCATATCGAAGAAATAAATAATAGAACTTTCAGAACTGCAAAAGCTATCCGAACTTTACAACTCAAACATTTTATTCGGAGTAACAATACCGACCACTTTAATCATACTGGTGATAGCAGTGGTCCTGGTAATCGTCTACTGCAAAACAAGACGAACAATACTCAAGCCTAATGGTTCATCAAAAAATCATAAGGATCCTGAGGACAGGCTTCCATCTACGAGGGAAGGATTTACGTCACCATTCGAGTTCAAATGTAACGACTCAAATAAAACAACTACGCCGATAAGGTTTTGAACAAGCAACACGATGTCTGCATTTTAGACTGTTAATAATTTCTATTAGAGATAAGCATTTTGGATTTTAGATTTGGTATTAGGAAAAAATAAGAATTTGCATTTGTATTAGAGATAAGCATTTTAGAATTTGTATTAGAAAGAAATAAGGATTTGCATTTCAAACTTTCAAGACATTTGTATTAGAGATAAGTATTTTGGATTTGTATTAGAGAGAGATAAGAATTTGCATTTCAGACTTTCAAAACATTTGTATTAGTGATAAGAAATTCATCATCAATACTCTGTTGACAACGGCGGCGGCAAATTAGGTGGAAGGAATAAAATTGTATTTCCTTAGTTTTACATATTAAGTTTTCTTTTATTTTTTCTTTCCGAAGAAAACATTGCCGTCGCAAAAGGATTGTCTCCCAAACTGTTACGGCCCGCAACGAACACATAACTATATCAAACAATCTTTTATTTGACTGATTGAAGTTAAAATAGAGAGTCTAGTTTTCTTCTTGCAAGTTCACTGCAGTAATAGTGTCAATATTTTTCAAAAGACTTACCCATTTTTTCAACTTATCTCGATAATTAGATTGCGCGCTGACATTTTTTACTTCAGAAACTAATTTCATTTCTTTTTCATCAGTAGAAGAATGTTCAGACGCTGGTTTCCCTGCTACTTTAGAAATATTTGCTCAGAAACTGTATTAAGTTAGGTTGGTTGGTTGTTTGGTTGTAGTGGCAATCACATTTATCAAAAGGTGTCTCACTTAGGCCACGATAGGCTCATTGTGATACCACAAAAAGATAAGGTACGACACTAGAACCTGCGGAATGACGAGAACCATTTAAATTCACGTATGAAGCTGCAGCTAATATTTAAACTGGCTACTTCCGTAAGGCTTTCCAGGAAAAGTGAGCCTAACGTTTGCATGCATTTCCTGGATAGTGCTGGGCATTCGCACAGAAAATGTTCGGTCGTTTCCTCCTCCTCCGGTATGCAGCAGAAATCGTGGAAAGGGACACCCAATCTTTCTGCATGTCTGCCAATGAGACAATGCCCCGTCAGTACGGATATGATGAAACTTAATGTTTCACAGCTCGTGTAGAGGAGCTGCTTGGTGCGCTTTGAGCTCAGTGTGTGCCAAGTTTGCCTGGTTGTCCTGGTGGTGTCTTACAGTAGCCAGGCCCTGTTTTCAGCCTGTATATAATACTGCTTCAAACTTAGCTTGACGGAGGGCAGTGGATGGTCGACTTGGGGTGTTAGTGTATAATCCTGGAGCTCTCGCTAGGGCATCAGCTTCGCAATTTCCAGGTATATCACTATGAGTGAAGTGACATCGCGTTCAGTTCTGTACGATATTCTATTACAATTTTGCATGAGGCACACACGTTGGATAGTGATTGGATAGCAGCTTGACAGCCAAAGAAAATATTGAGATTTCTTCTGGAAATTCTCTGATTTCTCAACCAGTCCACTGCCTTGTGTATTACAATGACCTCTGCCTGAAAAACACTGCAGTGGTCTGGAAGCCGGAAGGATAGTTTCAGGCCTAGCTGTTCTGATGAAACGCCACAGTCAACTTTTCCATCCATTTTGGAACCATCAGTGCAGCAGTAGATTGCGTATGTCGCTTTGCGCGCTCTTTCTTCTAGGTTCGCTTTCCACGCGAGCTTGGAGTCCAGAATTAGACCTATATATTTAACTTGGTGAAACGGTATGAGGCTTATCTCATCGAGTTTGGGTGCGAGAAATCGTGGAATTTTGTACCTTTTCGTGAAGAGCACAAATTCCGTTTTCTGCGGAATAATCTTTAGACCGCACTCTTTGCCCCATTGGGTAAGAATACTCGGGGCAAAGTTTAGTCTTTCAGATAGGGTGTTGACGAATTTGCCCGATATTGCTATTGCAACATCATCGGCATAGGCTACGACTTTGCAGCCAGTCGCTTGTATTTTTGACAGGAGTTTGTCCACCATCCATCCACCACCGATGAACCCTATCAGGTTGTCATCGACATTGCTTTCTCCGATTGCTTTCCCAATAGCCTTATGGCTGACATTATTGAAAGCCCCTTTGATGTCTATAAAAACCGCTTGCGTATTTTCTTTGACGCTTAGCGATTTTTCAATGTAGCTGGTGAGCGAGTGAAGAGCTGTTTCAACCGCTTTCCCTTTTGTGTATGCGTTCTGTGCATTGGAGACTGGTTTCATAGCAACTCTCAGATGGATATCTATCAGCCGTTCCAGAGTTTTTAGCAGAAAAGAGATAAGGCTGATAAGTCTATAGTCCTTAGGTGAGGAGTGGGATGTCCTGCCCGCTTTGGGTATGAAGACTATTTTAGTTTCTTTCCACCGCTGTGGAATGTAAGCCATCCCTAGACATACTTCAAAGATGGCGTTTAGCCATGGCAGTGCTATATTGATTCCCTGCTGGATCTCAACAGGTGAGATGTTGTCCATGCCAGGGGATTTAAAGGGTTGAAATCGGTTGAAATGAGCTGATTGCCCAGCGTAGGAGCCTGTCGTTCACAGGTACAATGGTTGAAAGGCGGTTCGAAAGCGTATGTGGATCAGCTTTGTCTGCAACATCTTCACTACCCGGGAAGTGCGTTTCCATGAGAATGGCCAGCGTCTCAGAGCCCATTTGCGTCTTTGACAGACCCTAAAAATAAGGAATGACTGACATCCTTGGAGTGTTCTATTTCTGCACAGAAACTTCTCCATGAGGTGCGTTTAGCTTTCCCGATGGACCATTTAAACTCCTTCAGTTTGAGTTTATAGGAAGACCAGTCATTGGATTCTTTAGCTCGATTAAAGGACTTCCTACATTCCTTCCGCAGCTCCGCAATGTCACTATTCCATCATGGGGGCTTATATTTTCCCCTACGCTTCGTTGGACTGCATGCAGACCTTGCTGCTTCATTGAAGGTCGATGTAAGGACCGCAAGAGCTTCCGCAAGATTGCATATGTCTTCAATCTTTAGAAGTCCACCTTCAAGTGCAGACTCGAATACTGATTGGTATTTTACTCAATCCATCCTCCTTTTGTTGATGAAGGTTGGATTTTTAGGAGGATCAAAGCCACATCGAACATTATATACACATGATCGGAGAACGAGCACTATTGTGATACATGCCATCCTTTGATATCGTGGTGCAAGTGCTCATTCGTTAGAGTGATATCCAAAACCTCGCTACGGCGTGCCGTAATGAAAGTAGGATCCTGACCTTTGTTAACTAGGTCTAAGTCATGCGTTAAAATAAATTTAAAGACTCACGCACCCCCTTTGTTCGTATCGGTGCTTCCCCAAATGTGGCGATGGGCATTGGCGTCCGCGCCGATTACTAGTTGGATGCCCCGTGCAGTGGCTTCTGTGACGATCCTCTGCAGATTGATGGGAGGTGGCAGAACATCGTGTGTCATATAGCAGGAAACCACCCAAAGGGGCTCGGACTGCCTTTCCACTGATATGGCAACGGTGTCCTGCTCACTAAAAATGTATAAGGTTAGAAACTTCAAGCCTTCCTTTCTTTGTATGCAAACTCTCGGTTTACCTGATGTGTAGAGAGATACTGTCCTGTATCTCTTCATATTGAGCCTACAAATATATATTAGCTTCTCTCCTTTTTGGGCTAGGTCGAGAAGCAGTGCGGCAGATCCCGCTTTAGAGTGATGGAGGTTTATCTGGAGAAACGTCAGCATCACGACACAAGGTTTTATTCGCCTCCTCGATCCAGTCGAGGTATTGGAGTAAGTCCCCAGCCAATTCCCCTAGTGGAGATGGTGCTTCTTCGGTCCTCGGAGAAAAGATCTTATTCGAAGGGGTCCACGGTCAGGTCTACTGATGCTTCCTCAGTCACCTCACTCCCACTCTCTTTCCTCGGTTGCCGTACTTTCTTCCTAGTACGGTCTTTGCGATATACTCGCAGGGTGATAGCCGAGAAACCGTAGCTTATCACTCCATCCTTCGGCTCCAACGGAGCTAGCAAGTCCTTGTTGAGGATCATGAGGACCTCCAGCTGTCCTTTGCTGGGCTCGCTTACCAGTTGTCCATAGGAAGATCAGCATTGCTGAGCTTGATAAGCTCAACAATTTCCTCCGGTGTGGATGGCTCCGCCGGTATGCATACCATATACTTAGGCTGATTCGGGATGTTTTCCATGGAGAGAGCTTCTAGCTTTGCTCCGACTAGACTTCTCTCAATCTGCCGATAGCCTGCTTATGTAGATCTGCTGAGCGTTGATCAATGCAGACTATCAGCTTGATGTGACTCTGGTACCAACCAACGTCACGACAAATAAGAGGGGAGGCGTGGGTTCACATTCTTCCACTTCTCTTCCGGGCTGAGTGGATCATCCTTTTTATCATTTGCTGAACTCATTGCAATTGGGTCACCCCCTCCTCGCAACCGCTATCTCCGCTCATTGTGTAGTTCCCCTAAGACTCCATGGTTATCTATGCCAAAGCAGGGAGGCTATGCGAGGGTTGGCACATTCTCTTATGAGGATTTATGCTCAGAGTCGGGCCAGGAACTAATCAAGAGTCTGAACTCAACTGCATCTACATGGCCAGACTAGTGGCGACGAGCTTCGAACGTACCGCGAGGCTTGCCAGGGTTTTACCGAGACGGAGGCAACAGCGGCATTAGCCTGAAAGCCATTTCCGCAAGATGTCACTTTTGTGCACTCAGGTGACAGAATACCACCACTATCAGTGAAAAGCATCAAATAAAGTCGTTTATTTTTTATTTTGTCCGAGAAGATGCGAAGTCGTGCCCTGGTAGATCATTTAGCGTTATCCGGGATGCACCACGAGGAGGCGATCTACCTTACATCCCTGTATTAGGTTTATTTCTCCTCCCTTTTTCTCTCTGTTTATTTTTTTACTTGTACCCTCTAGGATCATAATTCCGAATAACATTTTTTCGACCATCTTTAAGTATACTGTAAACTGGGGTTTTCTCGAATGATCTCATGTTTGACAGCTCCCGTCCTGCCATACCGATCCGTGCCCTCTGTGTGTATGCCTTACCCAGGGCTGAATATCTACAGGCATTGCCTGCGCTAATTTTTATCACAGCTAGATGGAAGGTGCAGTCTCGGCAGACAGGAGGAATGACATATAAATGGTGTTAATATTCAATCAGCATGGCTTGCAGAAAGCCAAAATTAACTTTTTTTAACAGGAGGTTAACATGGATCGTCTCAAATATAGTACTAGTTACAGCAGATACTTATACTTTAAACTTAAGTGTTGCTTGATTTTAGATGACTCTTGTGATGTTATCTTTAAATGAGCCACTTTTCAAACGAGAGAATTCGACCACTCCATCATATGGAAGTTGCGTTGGCTGTTTTCTATGTCGCGGATAACGTATCGATCGTAAAAGAGGATTTTATGTAGAACACAAGGGCCGCAGTATTTAGGAATGAACTTCTTATTAGTTCCGGCGGTAGTATCAACATTCCCTATAACCACATATTCATCGACTTTGTAAAATCTAACAGTGGGCATGATGATGAATTATACTGAAAACTTTACCATAGTTTTCAGTATAATTTACATATCTAAATGAACGAACAGTTTGCTGATTTGTAAAAATAAATGCATATGTAGTTGAACATTGCTGATTTACCTTAAACTAATTACATCCACAATTACTCAAAAAAAGCAATACTCACCGGTGATCGAACACACGACGACGACAATAATTCAAAAAGAAAAACAATATCCCGAGCGGGGATCGAACACACGACCCCTAGATCGCCAGCTAGTAGCACTGCTAACTACACTGCACCGCTTCTGTCAGACGCAAAAACTTACTAATCGATAAGCGACGCTAAAAACTTTAGGGGCGTTTTTCTCAAAAAAGGGGCAGTGTTGCGGTCTAGTATTTTAAGGATCGAATATCCTTGACGTCTTCTACTTATGTACCAAATTTCATCCAAACTGTGACTACAAAGTCGGAGCCGCTCCTAGTAAGATGAGTCTGCGGGATTGCAAAGTAGGAAGTTGTAGCAAGAAAAGGCACTTTCCATATAGCATATATGTAATTTTAAATTGAAAGATAAGCAAACGAGTGAATTTGTGCTGCACTCAATCATAGAATCTAAATATTTATAGTATTGTTGATGGCATATTCGGCATGGGACAGCTTTACGGATCATTCGGCATGATTCACTGGTTCGCTAAGCTTGTCTAGCATTCCTTTAATTACCTGATTAACCCTTTCAGCTTGCTCATTACCCTGTGGAGATGCGACAGCCACTTTTATGTGGATGATATTACTTATTTTCCTATATGTGTCACATCTAGCGGAAATGAAACAAGTCCCACAATCCGAAATAAGACATCTGGGGCGGCTGTAATAACTAAAGTATCTATCCAAACAGCAGCAGAGTACTTGACCTAACGGGGTATAGTCTCACAAATTTCGTAAATCCATGAATAATAAGCAGCACATGTTTTCTTTTAGAACTAATAAAAGCCAAGGGGCCGAAATTATCCACATAAATTGTATTGAAAGGAATTGGTTTCTTAGGAATATTGTATAAATAGTGCTTATTGGACCGAAAAGGGGCTGATTAGCTAATATAATTAATTTTAATGAATCGCTCTATTTTCTCCTTCAGGTGGAGAAACCAATAGTGTCTCTGCAGCTGTGCACAGTTTTTCTCAACTCCTTGAAAACCGGTATTCTCATGATTATTTTGAATAATATTCCATGTCAGCTTGGACATAAGGCGCCAACATGTCCCATTGACACTCCACTTCGGTAGTGTATAGTATAATTGTAACTCTCCAATTCCAGGGCCTACCTGGATATCCTAGGGTTTATATGTTTATTATTAAGCTTCTGCGTAAGTGAGTTGCAGCCAGTTACAAGCTTAAACCCTTCAAGGTATACTCGGAAGCGTCTCAGAGCATAAAGAATGGCTAAGGGTTCAAGTTAAAAACTATGGTACCGTAATTCGGTGGCTGTGGCTGCTTTTGGAAAGAAGAGCACGTGGTGAAACTTATTGTCGTCTTTCTTCTGCATCATTGTAGTTCCAAAACCAGCGGAGCTTGCATCGCAGTGAAGTTTGGTTTCCATTTTGGTGTTGTAAATAGCTAACAGAAGAGCAGCGGCTAGTCTATCTCGTAATTCCTCAAAAGCAGCAGTACACTTTTCTGTGGATCTATAAACGGTGCCTTCATGTGTAAGTAACAGTTGTGACCTTTGAATTTGGAGAAAGAAGGTATGAATCTTCGGGAGTATTAAAACAAGCCTACGCATACCGTAAGCTCACGTGGTTCCTTGGTACTGGGTATTGTTTAATTAGACCAGGGCGGATCTGTTTTCAGATGGACGTTGCGGGGGGCACGCTGATTTTTGCAGGAAAAGTTGGGGGAATAACTCGTTTAACAATAATTGATTTATGCTCCCTCTCAACCAAGTCGGGAACATTAAAAAAAATCGAAATGTTTAAAAATTTGAAAAAAAATCGTGTTTTTTATGCTTGTTTCACTCCTAACTTGAAAACGGTTCATTTTAGGTCAAAGTTGTGTGAGAATAAAAGTTGTGTAATAAATTTTTATATAAGATAGGATTAGTTAAAAATCCTCAAACTTTTAATCCTTGTCGAAAATTGTAATAAATATAAAAAACGGGGGAAAAAGCCTTGTTTTATTTAATATTTTTGCCACTTAAAATGCACTTAGGAGCTTTATATTTTGCTTGAAAAATCTTTAAAAAAATTTACTACACAACTTTTATTCTCACACAACTTTGACCTAAAATGAACCGTTTTCAAGTTAGGAGTGAAACAAGCATAAAACACGATTTTTTTTCCAAATTTTTAAACATTTCGATTTTTTTTAATGTTCCCGATTTTTTTGAGAGGTAGCATAAATCGATTATCGTTATACAAGTTATTCCACAACTTTTTCTGCAAAAATTAGCGTGCCTCCTCTCAACGACCAAATTTAGTTGTTTTTGTACAGATCCGCCCTGGTCTAAATAGCCTCGATATGTGCATTGCTGGGATGTATTCCCGACTGGTTTACTACATATCCTAAGTATTCAATTTTATTATAACCGAAACGGCATTTATTTAACTTTAAATCGAGAAATTTCTCTGAAACACGCCTCAGAACATCTTCTACAGACTTCAAGTGTAGCTGACAAAGCGATTAGTATATCATCCATGTAGATAACTATTTTCCTTGAGACTAATATGTCCCTCTAAAAATCGCAAATGAATCACTGCAGGACGACAGGGGTATTAAGTCCGACCGGAATTTGCAAATATTCCAATTGATCATCAGATATAACAAAAGAGGTATATTTCGCAGAGTCGGGGGACATCTTAACTTGGTGAAATCCATTCTTCAGATCCCAAGTCATGAAACATCTTTTTCATTCTAAATATTCAATACAACCTTCTATAATCGACAGTGGGTAATTATCACGTACTGTCATCTTGTTTAAGATACTATTACCGTTTAAAAAATCAGTAAATATTTTTTGCATCCTTAGACATAAAAACAACTTCCCAAAATATTTCGACGAAATTCGAAAGTTATAACGGTGTATATATAAGTTTAAGTGAACGCGCGTGTGACTCGGAGCAGGCCGAAGCCGAAAGCGAATCTTATGATTTGCATTATTTTCCCCGTGAAAATTAGAAAGAGACCTACTAAAATTGGAGACATATATATATATATATATATACATATATATATATATATATATATATATATATATATATATATATATATGTCATATGATCAAAAATAAACCGGAATTTCTATTTTTAAAAGCCCGCACTTTACCAATCGATGAAACCTTAAGTGGCTATGGTGGCAGCACTGTTTGTGACAATCTGTCAAAGTTTGGCAGCCATAGCTCAATTAGTATTCCGTCAGCGTCTGTTTATTTAAGTCGAAAAATTGTTGTGTGGCGATTTTTTCAATGGAACAAAAATTGGAACAACGTGCCTGCTTAAAATTTTGTGTTGCAAATGAAATTTCATGTGCCCAATCATTGATAATGCTACAAAAAGCCTTTGGTGAATCATGTGATGGAAAAACAAGCATACGAGTGGTATAAAAGGTTCAAAGAGGGTCGTGTAAGCTTGAATGATGATGCGCATGCTGGACGCCCAACAACGGCAGTTACCGAAGAAAACATCGAATCGGCAAAGCAAATCGTGTTGGAAAATCGATGTGCATCAATTCGTGAGATTTCTGTGTTACTAGGTATTTCATATGGATCAGCAGAACACATTTCAACTGATGTTTTGTGTATGAAAAACGCGTCAATGCTCGGCTGGTGCCAAAAACACTGAATTTTATTCAAAAACAGCGTCGTGTTCATGTGGCTAAAGAGATGATTTCCAACGCAGATAGCAACGCATAATTACTGGCGAAGAACCATGGGTTTATGAATTTGATATGCCGACCGAACAACAATCGTCCGAATGGTGCTTCGAAAATGAGCCGAATCCAAAAAAAAGTCGTCAAAGCAGGTCCAAAATCAAAGTTTTGCTAACTGTTTTCTTCGATGTTCGTGGTATTGTGCATTACGAATTCCTTCCGGAGGGTAAAACGGTCAACAAAGAATACTATTTAGACGTTATGCGTCGCCTGCGGGATGCAATTGAGGCACAGTTTTACCAAACGGTACTGTTCCAAAAAGCTGAATTTTCGGGAATAAAAAAAACCAATTATACTCTTGGCATTTTCATTTCTGAAAAATTGAATTGTTGCTTAATTATCTAGAGTGTAGCGAGAATGTATTTATCTATCAACATGATTCAATTACCTGTTCCATCAGATGGGAAGTTAACTATGAAATTGGGGAGGTTTCGCAAAACGGTATACATCCGATTTCTATACCGTTTTGCAAAACCGTTTCCACCCTGGCCCAAGAGATGGGTTTTCTATTGATGCTATTTGATTTTATTTATTTAAAATCTCACTGTTATGTGATGTTGTTGACACATTCGTATCAATTTTATTTATAGGAAAAGGATATAAAATATGTAACATTTTGTAAAAACTATTGAACTAGTACCGTTTTGAAAAAACTTCATGCTTTTAAGGCGCGATTCGTCCCGTTTCGACAAACCGGAACGTTACCATTCGATTCCTCGTGAAATTTTACATAGAAATCGATATCAAACTCGATTTTTTCGATTTTGGCGCTTATACCCTTTTGCAAAACGGCGCCTCAATTCGTAAGAAACGGCCTGATTTGTGGAAAGACAGGTTATGGATTCTACACTACGATTATGCACCAGCGCACACGGCATTGATTGTTTCAAAGTTTTTGGCCAAAAATTTCACCAATGTCATCAGCCAAGCACCGTACTCATCTGATATGGCCCCGTGTGACTATTTTCTGTTCCCCAGACTCAAATTGCCATTGAGAGGAACGCGTTTTGAGACGATTGATGCGATAAAAGAGAATTCGCTGCGTGAGTTACAGGCCATACGTTTGCAAGCCTACCAAAAGTGCATGGAAAATTGGAGCAAACGCTGGCATCAATGTATCATTGCCAATGGCGAGTATTTTGAAGGAGATAATAAAGAAATTCATTAAACATTTAAATTTTAGGTTTTATTTTAATTTTCCGGTTTATTTTTGATCATGAGGTATATATATATATATATATATATATATATATATATATATATATATATATATATATTCAGATATTCTTGGATTCTATTATGTACCGCGATTAATTATATAGTTGCGTGCATAAATTTCCGGTTAAAGAGCTTTAAACACGTTTTTCTTAAAACGACATTTTTTAAAACCGCGGACAGTTAATCTCTGGGTTGGCGGAACCGAATTTAATAAACCTTGGTGCGATTTGTTAACTGATATATTGTTAAAATAAGTTAGATTAATTTTTTAATGGACTGTATTGACTGGATTTTCGGCCATGTCGTGCAAATAAACTCTAAAAAGGGAAGATGCACTCTCTCTCGTGATTTGCTTTATACTACCTGTGCGCAGCGCGTCAGAACCTCCTTCTCCTTTCGTGCACGTACTTATCTGTCTTACCGTGTAAGGTAACTTACAATAATTTATACTAAACTTAAATGGTAATTAATATTAAACACTCTCCCCCTTTTCATCCAACGGACGAAGAAAACATATTACAATTCAATACAAAGGTTCATTCGTACAATAATGGTATCACCCTATGAAATATTGAAAATAATACAACATTACCACTTGAATAATTCGTTGAATCTTACAAAATTGTTTAGATTACTTCATAATTATATAAATTGTAATGTACTAAATTTCATAAAAAATCATGTTTACAATGCCGAGTCCTTCAGTGAATATATTACCAACATGTTGGGGTGATCATGATAATAAACCTATAGACATGTGACTGGAATTTATTGCTCAACTCGTTACGATACAAGTGATGCTTCATGGATTATACCGCGCTTTCCCAAATTCCATCGAAGTGTGGATTTTTGTTGTACGGTTTTAAACCATTTCAAGTTACCCCGGAGCATCTGTTTTAAAACGGAATCAGCTCCGACAAATGTAGTACCCTGATCCGAATGCATGTGAGAACAATGACCTCTTCGAGCAAAAAATCTATGAAATGCTGCTACAAATGCTGCGTTACTATAATCCTCAACTATTTCAATATGCACTGCATGAGTTGGGAAACATCAAATATTACAATGTAACCCTTTTATTTTAGTAGGGCGAACTTTGATCGGGCCTGCATAGTGGACACCAGACACACTAAACGGCTTATTTGGGGTGGTTCTTGCAGTAGACAAATTGCCCATTAACTGATTACAACCTCGTTTTGCATAGACAATGCATTTGTAACACCGCCGAATAAATGAACGAACTGCAAAACGTCCATTTACAATCCAGTATTGCAAACTTAAGGTGCCCAAAGTAAGCTGTACACCTACATGAAGTGTAGCGGAGTGAGTATGATCAACTAATAAATAAGTGAAACAATCTTTAGTATGTAATAACAAGGGGTGTTTATTATCATGAGGTAGTTGTGCATTGACTAATCTACCTCCTACCCTGATCAAATCTCTGTCCATAAAAAAGGTTCAATTTCATAAGAGAATTAGATTTTGCAAGTTGATGTCCTTTTCTTAAAGCATTTGCAACGTGCAAAAAATACATATTCTGATGTAGGTATACAATGCTGGAGATATAAAATTTCTGAACAAATATTTTTGTTCTAACTTCATAGAGGACAAGTTCTTAATAAATGTGAGGCACTGATCAATACGAGAGCTAATTTTTGAAGAAAATTCATCATTGAGTACGATACCATGGATGGAACTACTAGGAGTAGTATGGTCCTTAAGCGCCTTCAAAAACATCTTAGTATACAATTGACGTTTATTCAAGACCTTCCTACAAATATTTGTTACGAACCTTAGGCAATAATAAGTTATTTTCAACAATTTCGTCAATGATGAGTAGAGATTTATTACATCCCTTTGATAATTGGGTTGCAAGGTCAAATGCACGCTAATACTTGCAAATTCTTCTCTGAAGGAGTTTCTGTATATGTTAGCGGTTCTCGCTTAAATAAATGACAATGGCCAGGTGTCTCTGATAGCCACTGAGGTCCTTCCCACTATAAGGTTTTTTTTAGATAGCTGATCAGCTTTACAACCACGTGAGATAAAGTCAGCTGGGATATCTTTAGACTTCACATAGAGCCATGAGGCCTGTGGAACATCCTCATGTATATCTGAGCGCCTATGGGCGACAATAGGTCGCCATCAAGTTATGGGGTCTTTAAGCCAATGGAGAACATCCGTGGAATCACTCTGTAGATAAATAGATGCAACCAAAACTTTAGATACATTCAAATAGTGTTTAGCCAACTTAGCAAGTAATCGAGCGGCAGACAATTCTAACCGCGGTATAGACAGCTGCTGACAGTCGGCGCGACTTTGCTCTTAGCAGTAATCAATGAAACAAAGCCTTGACCATTAGAAATGACTCGCAACTACAAACACGAGCCGTAAGCCACTTTTGATGCATCGGCAAATCCATCATGTAGCTCTATTACTTCAAGCTGTGGATTGTAATTATTCCAACGAGGTATCTATAAGATCAAGATGGGAGAGTTTATTCCCCAATTATTATTGGATAGATATTTTCGGAGGGGGAAGCCTCCTATTTTGAGCAACTCTGTCGTGCTTTTCTGCTTTTCATTTGCCTCTTGGGTGGTATGTCCACCAGACAAGACATCATCCATGTAAATTTCTGAATGAAGAACATCAGCACCCCATGGATGTTGAAAAACATAATCTTTAACTAACTGCTTAATCGTACGATTAGCTTGATAAGCTAAACTCACTACACCATACGTGACCGTATTCAACACATACGTACGAATAGGTTCTGCAGGATCAGCCCTCCATAAAATATATTTATACTGTCGATCGTCAAGATGTATGAGAATCAGGCGGAACATTTTCGCCAGTTAGTAATAAAGTCAGCTAACGGGGGCAACAAATTAGGTAATAAATCATTCAATGAAACACCAGGTTTTATTTTCCAGATAACCATTAAAGACAGTTCGCAATTTCATAGATGTGCTCTTCTCCTTCCATATACCATGATGCGGTATATAAAAACGATTTTTATTCAAAGATACGGAGCCACTGAAATCTGTACTCGTTTCGAGTAACGGTAGTTGAGACATACACTCAGTCACAAAAGTGTACATACACCTGGAAAATCATCGATATTTCCAAAACTACGAATATTAATAATTTAAAATATGCATTATTCCAAAGGTTTGGGCTCGTTAATAATTATTTCGCAACGAAATAATAACTTTTCTAAAAATTGATACCAGAAAATCAAAAAAACCTTGAAATTTATGCCACTAAAGTGTACATACAGCGAATACATTTCCAGGAATAACGTTTCTCTAGCATCATTATTTCGATTCTGCGAAAATTTTTAGTGGTTAGTCATTGCTATTGTTCCAGTTTGCATTGTGAGCTAGTGCTGTTACCATACATCGGTGAAATGGCTGTTCGAAGAGAGGTTTCGTTCGAAATACGAAATTTAGTGATAAAATTAAAGCAAGAGGATAAATCACTGGGCGAAATAGCTAAAATAGTGACAAAAAGCCGAGCTACTGTACAAACAATAATAAAAAACTTTAATTTAACTGGCAGTTTGAAAAGTAAAGCTCGATCTGGTCGTCCAAATATCTTGAAAGACCGTGACGTCAGAGCAGTGTTACGAAAAGTTAAGGAAAATCCGAAAATAAGTGCACCAAATATAAGTAAATGTATTGCAAATGAATTGGGAAAAGCAGTGCATCCAGAAACTATTCGTAGGACTTTGAGATCCGCAGGATATCGGGGACGCGTGCCAAAAAAGAAACCATTTATTTCTGAGGCAAACCGAATAAAACGATTGGAGTTCGCGAAAAAATATCAAGATAAGGACCACAGCTTTTGGAAAACAGTGTTTTTTACGGATGAAAGTCGCTTCAACTTATTTGGATGTGATGGCCGTGGAAAAGTTTGGCGAAAAGTAAATGCAGAGATGCAAAAAGAAAATCTTATCCCAACTGTTAAACATGGAGGTGGTAACATAATGGTTTGGGCGGAATGGCAGCAGCTGGTGTAGGAAATATTCATTTCATTGAAGGCATAATGGACCGTCACCAATTCCTCAACATATTGCGAGTCAACCTAAAACCAACTGTTGAGCGCTTAGGACTCGGACCGACCTGGATATTCCAACAAGATAACGACCCAAAGCACACTGCCTTGGTCGTTCGGGAGTGGATCCTTTACAACGTCCCGAAACAGTTGCATTTTCCACCCCAATCACCTGATCTCAATCCCATTGAACATCTTTGGGATGAACTTGAAAGAAGAGTTCGAAAATATAACGTCAGTAACAAGGAGATGTTAAAAAATGCGTTATCGGTGGCTTGGAGTGAAATTAGTCCAGATATAACAGAAAATCTAATCCTTTCGATGCCTAGAAGATTAGAAGCTGTTATAGTGGCGAATGGTGGCCCAACTAGATATTAAATTTAACATTATTTGTTAACAAATAGCACATTTTATCATTTTTTTTCGTCATTTTATCTGCTGTATGTACACTTTTGTGGCATGATTTTTTGTAATATCTTAAATTTCGGTTGAAATACTTACTAATTTTATAATTTTCTTTCGTAATATGTATATACAAGTAAGAATCATTAAAATAAACTAAACTTTAATACATTTTTTTATTCAGCTATGCATAAGATGCAAGATATTGCGGGTGTATGTACACTTTTGTGACTGAGTGTATGTTCCAGCTCTTGGTACTCCGAGAGAAATTGAGAAAACATTCCTCTCAGCTTACTATCAACTTTGAATTTATCCTCTAACTTCAGCAGCATTCTTTAAGAATGATCAAAGGATTGATGAAGATGAAGACTATCACGATACTCAAGTTCCTTGAAAGGGAGCCTCAAAACATATCGCCCTTCATTGTTTCTTGTGTGGGTATGAGCATAATGTTCATCACACACTATTTCTTCTTGAGTGTACAAAGGACTCTTAGGTACTTCCTCATGTACCCAAAACTTTTACAAAAGGTCGTTAAGATTAAATTCTTGAGCAATGTGCAATGAAGTAACGTGTCCCGTCTTAGAAGTGCCATCAGTTGGTGTTTCTCTCGATAAGAACCATCCCAATGCAGAACTAGTAGCAATAGGCTCATTCAATTTTCGTTTAACAACAACTCCCTCAATAATATGAGAATAAACTGCTGCGCCCAATAAAACATCTATGTGGCTTGTCTCCATATACTTAGGGTCGGCCAACATGAGACCGTTCAAATTTGGCAATTTCAAGGATGTTGTCATGGATAGAAGCGTGTAACAAGACACTTTAGGCAAAACAAAGCCATTTGCCTTGCATGAAAAATCTGAACTAAATCTAGGTTTAATCAGCACATTCACAGATTTAGTAACGTTAGACAGTAGTACGCCACCTGTACATTGGGTATATGACTTTATTTACTAGCAATTTCAGGCGCTGACAAAGAGAACCTGAAAATAAAGTAGCGACAGAACTTAGGATTTCGCGATAAAGCTAACGGGGCAGCCGGTATTGAAGATAAAACAACAACCTGCTAATACTGCGCGCATCTCTCTACAACACCCACCAATTTAATTACATATACAGCCATGGCCAAAAGTATTAGGCACCTTGTAGATATCTGATTTTTTTTGTTAAAATAAAAAAAAAGTAATTTTTCCAAGTTTATTATACATCAATGAAATTATACTAAATACACTAATATTTTGTGGGTCCACCCTTTACTTCTATTACAGCAGCAATCCTCTTGGGCATACTGCTTACGAGCTTTGTACATACAGCGGTACTCATGATGTTCCACTCGTGTACCAAAGCGGTTTTTAAAGCCATTTTTGATCTTATATCATGTTTCCTTATGTTACGCTTCAGAATACCCCAGAGGTGTTCGATAGGGTTCAGGTCTGAGGACTGCGCTGGCCAATCTAATTATTCAATGTTGTTGTCTCTAAACCAGCGCATCGTAATCGCCGATTTATGACAAGGAGCAAAGTACGCGGGTAAGGCCAATTTAAGAGTGGTGACATCGATTTGATTGCCGACAGCGGCGGCAGTTTGAGTAGCAGTCGTTTTCCGCACAGCGGTGATTTCAGTCTTCATTTGGTTGGCGGCAGCCAGATGGTCACCAGCGGCCTTTCGAATTGCTCTTTCGTGAGCGTTGTCATTTCCGCGCTGCAAATTACTTTTTGCACTCGCCGTCTCCTCGTAGAACGTACGCAGTTGTGCCACGCTCACAGAGTCCGGTGGCTCTACCCCCGGTTCTGCAGCAGTTGGATTAGTAGCCTTTTGTCGGCCGGTCTGATATGTTCGTTGGCACGCGGCACTCTTTAAATTTAAAATATGTTAGATTTTACTTTTCGCGGCAGTTTTCCGGGCGGACTCCACATCTGAGTTTTAAACTGGGGTTTTCTCGAATGATTTCATGTTTGACCATACCGACCCGTGCTTTTCGTGGGTATGCCATACCTACGGCTGAATATCAACAGGCATTGCCTGCCGCTTTACTACAACACTCAAGAAAAATTTGCTAGCATAACGTCTTTACCTTGCAAATAGCCTTAATCAATGTCGTATTCTCAATTTAAATATCCACCTGGATTATTTAGGATTTATATATCTCCCTGTATATTTCTCAAATATCTCAAATTTCCTTCCATAAAAAAGGGTCTATAATAGTTAATAGTGGCTAAAAATCCTTTATCAATAGTAGAATAAAAAGTTCGTCTAGCAAAACTGATTAGACCTTGTTGTTATACAGCTCTGATAGCGTAATTATTTGCATCCGTTATAATAGTAAATTGCTGTTTGAAATCCAGTTGTCTAGTAATAAATAACATCAACTTTTCATATGCTTTAGATTCTCGGTACTAGAAACAATTAACACACGGACGTGACGAATGCTACCGGCGCGAGATTGTCGATATTTTGCTAATTCATGTGACTTGCAGATAACTCATCTGCATCTACGTGTAAATGTCCTGACGTAACTTGCTCCCTCATATCCGTTGTCTCTGTGTTCCCCAGAGATATGATTGATTATTTATACAAACCGAGGGAGATCATACAAAGGCTAGTACAATCCTTTATGAAGCTATAATATCAGAGCCAGGTCAGAAATTCACTCGACCTACACGGCCAACTAAATAACGATGAGTTCGAATGTAAAACAATGCCTGCCAGAGTTTTAACACTAACCACCGAATTAGAATTTTTTAAATGAAATACATCCTATCTAACAAACAATGGATGAACTATCCTAATCTTTCGCTTTGTGCTGTATTTAGTTTAGTCTATAATTGGTTTTAGTTTTTGCTGATGTGGCTATATTTTTGAATTCAAAACTTCGTAATTAGTCTTTTTGTAACGTGCTCAAAAAATAATTGTGTACAAATTGTAAGTGGGAGATTTTTCCTGTTGATAGAGTTTGATTTTATGTACTTGAATGTGTTTTGCATTTGTGTGATATTCAGAAGTATATAACTTTGCGTTTCGAATGTAATATCACACAGATAGTTAGGTGGTTAGATAACTAACCACCGTGATGATTGTAGGTTTCTAAAATCTGTAGTAAGTGCGACAGTGTGTTATCATATGTCAAAGAATTTTCAATAAGATGCGTAATTTGGGTGATGGATTTGGAAAACGAAATGCCTAACAGTCAAAGACAACCAAATGTATTATTTAGCCTGTTTTGGGTTTTATTATAGGTAAGGCCACAAAAGACTTACACGCGATAGTAGATTCGGATGAATGAAGATATTCTTTGTACCCAGGCATGCCATAAAAAAGGTTTGAGGTGCATGAGAATAATAAAAAAATATCCTCATGAATATGCATGCAGGGTTTTCCCCTTTACATAGGCAAGGATTATGTAGTTTTAGTCATCTTCGCGATCACGAAAATGATTTGTACCCTCCCGTCTTTTGTCGACAGTGAAGTGAATAATTAAAAAAATAATTGTGTCGTGAAATCTAAAGTAGTCAGTATTTTGTGCCGTTTCCACGTTCAGAACGCAGTTTTCCTACTGTAGTTAGAATAATCAATTTGCTGAGCGAGGAAGTGATTGATATCCACAGGTGTTTGGTTTCCATAGATAAATTTGCGCGAATCTCAAAGGCAAAAACCATAAAGTTTATTTCGATAACTACTTCAATAGCTATCTGTTGCAAGTAGATTCACGAAAGGACCAAATACTGGTTTGTTGAACAATCAACTCTAATAAACGCTTCCTGCCGAAATTTAAAGAAGACAAAGATTTACAGAGAGAACATCATGACTATCGCATAAGCAACACTAATGTACAGTAAGCATTGTGAAATGCATAGACAAAAGATCAGTTTACATGCTATTCAACTATCACGATCATAAAAACGTCGGGAATGTAAGTCGCAGGGAACGTACCGGAAAAAGTGTTGAAATATTGTGTCCAGAAGTGATAAAGGATTACAACGCGCATATGAATTTTGTCGACAAATTCGAACAAATGAAAAGTTGTTACGACATTGATAGGAAATCTCATAAATGGTGGCATCGAATTTTTTTTCTTCATTTTCTTGACTGCTCACTTGTAAATGCTTTCTTCATTTATAAGAAACTTCAGTCCACTTCTCGGCCGGATTTAGATCGTCTCGTCTTGAAGGATTTTTGTCGCTCCGTGTAACAAAGACTTTTAGCTCCAGCATATGTCAACAAGCCTAGATCTGGATCGTCGGCCAGTAACAGCAGTTCTCCAAAACCAGTAATGATCAAACAGCAGAAACCGTCAGTTTCTGCGAATATCCGCTTAGAAAGTAGCCTCTATCAGCCAACACGAGGCGCATCTAGAAGATGCTGCAAATGCATTGCAAAACGTACTCCAGTTCGGACAGTTTGGCAATGCAACATTTGTAAAGTCCCGCTTTGCTTGCGCAAAGAAAGACATGTTTTCAAGATTTTCGCAAGTAGAGTCTGCACCTTTATATTTGAAGAATTCGCCTTAGTGTATTAGTCCCCTTCAGCCATTGTGGTTACTATAGCTAACCACCTTGTTTCTCGAAATCCTTAAAGTTAAATTTTTTCATAACCGTATTTTTAAGTT